>QLNU02015360.1:4684708-4701364 GCA_006491805.2 Dysdera silvatica | reverse complement strand
ATATATTGTCCTTCGTAGCTCAGTGGGTAGAGCCTCCGCCCGGCAAGTGGAAGGTCGTGGGTTCAGGTCCCACCGAAGGCAGAAATATTTATTTTCTTTCGAACGTTTCACCATCTAATCACGCCATACCATCGGCGTTGGTATCACTACGCCAATAAACGTTGATTGATTGACATTGTTGTTTGATGGATGAATGCTATAAAGAGAGTTCTTGCTCATATCTGGAATGAAATTAGAATACAAAATACATGGACATGTATTTACGAAACAACTGGTGCACAAGACGATACGTTGCAAATGTTATTGTTGGTATAATGGACCCATTTGAAGAGGAAAACTATTTTTTTTTTTGCTGACATCTGAACAATCACGAAAGTAAAACAGTACTACACATGCACACAATCACCCAACTATTCATTAATACATTAACTTTGCTATAGCCAGATGTTAGTCAACATGAAATAGTTATTTTTTTATTTCTGACAAATGAAGCCATCTATATGAAAAAAGATGAAAATGCACTGAAAGTTTTGTTTACCCATATGCTTTATCTAACATTCCTTGCTCATGCATTGTATAGGATAGGGTAAGGATAGCGATACGAGGACCTTTGTTTATCAAGTTCATACAGAATTCCCACAGAGTATCTATCATGGGGTCTTTTTAACTTCCCCCGCAAAATAATCAATCTGCTTTGATTGACAGTTTTGCTAAGGATCTTCTCCCGAGCAGCCAACATTACCTCTATAACCGATTCTCACAAGATGATGAACTTGGATATCAGTAGTCACATACTACTGCTTACATTTTGACATAAGTGCTAAAATTATCAACACTTTTTCAGATGAAGAAGCAGTACTGTAAAAAGAAGCAAATTTTTATTTTTCAGCTCCAAAGTGAAAAATAAATTGACATTCATTTTGACACATTTTGGAAAACTTCTATAATCTACTGAAAGTCAAGAAAAAATAAACATTTCTTTGTCAGAGTGATTAGAAGTTGTATCCAATATTTTACAAGACTGTATGTCTTGCTTGGTAAAACTAGTGAAGTTACCAAGAAGAAATGCAAAAACGTGATTTCTGCAAATCAAGACTTTGAATTCATTAGGAATATAGGAAGCACTACACCAATAAACATTGATTAATATTGTTGTTTAATATAGGAAGAGTTCTAAGTTGTGACGCTATGATAGAACTGTCAATATCTCCTACTATGGCATGCTGCTTTAGATATGCGTCCATATTCTCAGTTAAAGTAGGGGATCTTTTTCGTTATATAAAATCCTACTGACTGATAGATATCAAAATTTCACATTTGAAAATTTAAAAAAGCATATCACAGTAATGTGCAATAAGAGGAGATACGTTGTTCAAATAAACCCATCTAAAATTGTATTGTATGTAAAAATTTTCCTTTTCAAATATTAAAAAAGTATGTGATTTTTCTACCATAATGCCCACTTCTTTTTTTTTTTAACGATATTAGAGGGAACATGTGCATCAAATTCCTACAGTCAGTCTTTAGATCTTAAATTTGATTCCCCTTTTTCATTGATTTAAATGTCTTATTTACTGTTTTTTATTGATTTAAATGTTGTTTTCAATAATTTTAAGCATTTTTTTAATGACTATTTTAAACTTTTTAAGCCTTTTTTTGCCATTTTTAGTGTGTTAACTTCTGGTCTCTATTTCTGACATTCTAGTGAAACTGAGCTACAGAAGATTCAAAACAGAGGAAATTTAATTATTGTCATCCTGTACTCTGGCAGAAGGTGTGTGTGTGTGTGTGTGTTTACTTACTAAAATTCCATCGCTTGCTCTGACACAGTTAAACATCTGATTTAATACATCGTCATCACTTCTAGAAACTTTTTTCTTTGAAAAGGATGGACCACAAGTAATCTACGAAAGACAACAGTAATTTGATATACAAAGATAAAATATCACATAAGATTAAAAAATGAACTTACTACATACATAACTAAACTAAAAAGAAACTAGAGGGCCATTTATGCATACTTCACATTCCTATTCTTTCAAATATACAATACCATAGTTAATAATTTCAACACCCACATTTGAGCTCAAACTAGAGTTTTTAAGTATAGGAGTAAAAGAGCCATCACCCTGGCCTAGAGTTGAACTAGGCTCCCTCCATTGAACCAAGAGTGCCTTAACCATTCAGCCATCAAAAGTAAGAACGACGTTCCCTGTCTTTCTGTATATAAGATTGTACGATATTATTACCCTTTTCAAGGCTAACACAATTGCCAAATAATGGTCAATACACAAAACCACAGGGACAATTTTTTTTTTTAATGATTGTTTATGGGGAATTTATCATAGTTAATATTTTCAACATCTACATTTAAGCTCAAACTACAGCACCACCCCAGCCTAGAGTCAAACTAGTTTGAGTCTAGGCCATTTTTATACCTTCAGCTGGCTCATGGTAAGGATCATTTAGTATTTTTCAGGCACCACGATAATTCCCCGATTTCTCCAGAATGATAAAATTCTCTGATTTTCAGGTTCTGTAGCCACTCTGATAACATACTCAACATCTAGGGGAAGATAGCTGCTAATTTTCACACATTAAAGATTTTTTATGGTGGGTACATTAAGCTGAATTAAATTTGTTAGATTTGTCGTGTGAACTTTGGGAGTTTCTTTGTAAGTAAAAAAGGTGAACTGAATGGCATTTACTATGTTTTACAACAAAACTACGTTTTGACAAAATTCTAAGCAGAATTTTATATATAAGCCATCTATTTTTTTTAATGCAAAAGGAATTTTACTGAGAAAGAAGTATACATTATAAATTAAATTACCGATAGTCGCATATCCTGCTAAAAGTAAACATAAAATACACAAATGATAGTAAAAATTGCAAAGTAAACAAGAAATATGACAAAGTCTCACAAATAGGACTGCACATAGTTTACATCACATAATTTTATCATTCGTGAAAAAGTTTGAAACACTGCCTATCTTCTTGCAAACACAGAACATTTTTACACGCTGTGCACCTAATCTGTGCAGAATAGCATTTACATCTGGGCATTTTACATTGGTTTTTTGTTGCTGGTTTAGGAATTTCTGGAAGATGTAAAGCATTTATTTTTTTTTCCCAAAAATGATCAGGAGGCAAAGAGGATTTTGAATTATTTTTGAGTTTTTCTGGCATTGCTGGTTCACTTGGCTCATATTCTGAAGTGTCATAATTGTGTGAAACATTAAAAAAATATTCTTGCAGTTCTACTCTAAAGGCCAAACAGTCTAATCGTCCTTTTTTTGGTGCATTCAGAATCATTTTGTGTCTTCTATATTCAAATCCAACTAGCAGCTATAGCAAAATCCAAGAAATGCATCATAAATCTAATGGTCCATTTTTTTTTTCTTTTTTGTCCTGGTGAAAATTCTGTAGTAACTTATAACATGGTAAAGCAAATCGACCCTGCCTATAAAAGAATTGTAGTTCTTTACAAAGGCAGGACGATTGGCAAGATCATAGTCCTTATCTTTCTTGAACCAGTGCCCACATATGTCCTAAGGATGTTTGCCATGAACTGCAGAGGCAACTACAACTGGTTTTCCATCGTACCATTTTAAAATATATATTTCATCATCTTTCCAAACTTTTTCATTGAATGAGCTTAATCAAGCCTTTTCATCTCACAGTCAGATTTAAAATTAACATTGGATGGTATGTCACTCTTTTTTAGTGTTCCTGTACCTTGGCATTCAGCTTTGTACTGAAGGATGTCCAACAAGTGTACTGATGTGAATTATCTTTCCATATACAATGTACAGCCAGGGGTAAATTCACAGAAAGTCTAAGAACAACTTCACCACCAATAATTAAATACTTACAATGGAAGTGTTTTAAATGCCAATTGCACCCAGATTTGAGACTTACTAGGGAACTCCACCAACTGTCACTCACCAAATGTCACGATTTTTTGCATGTAGTAAGGTATGGTAAATCTATTGCCTAAAACATTAAAAATTTTCTCTATCTCGGAAGAGATCAAAAGATATGACATCTTGAATATTAGTAAAATCAGCAGCATTTGGCTGTAACCCGTCCATTTGGCGTCCTTTCAATATCATCTATTATTTGAAGGACAAATTCAACCGCTCGGTTTTCAAAAAATCTTTACTTTGGATATCAGTTTTTGTTACGAGTTTGGTAATTTTTCGCCCAGAAATATTAAATTCTCTTTTAAATGAATTTATAAATCCATTTGAAACTTTAAAGTCATTTATGCTTTTTTCTTTTGTGCATGCAATAAACCATTTTTGGGTGTCTTTATCATGTACACAAAAGCCATTGTATCGTGCTGATTTAAAACGATTAAAAACTGCGTTTCTTATTTCTTTTTTACTTTTGCGATCTATTGCCATTATTTACTATATAGTTGCGCATTCTATATATTTGTCTGTAATTTAAATCTAAATTATAAAAGTATCGACATATTGTTGCTATTTTGTGACATCGTCCTTTCGTTGTCCAAGCAAACTTGACAACTTTTTTCCGCATATTCTAAAGTATAACTATTGGCAATTGAGCTGATGGGCTCCTTATTTTCTGATGAATTTTCTGTAAAATCGTTATTTGCAACCCTTTCGTCAAAATCAAAATCCAGCGTAGACTCAAACTCCACATAAAATTCCGATGACTGTAACCTTGTTTTAGCAATTGCAAAAAGTTCCATCCCTACATTCATTTCACTTTGAATTGTTTGCTGTAATTGGATCTCCAAATTTAGCTTTAACTAAGTTCAAAAAATGTATGTCAACATTTAGTAAATTAAGCATAATTCACGATAACTGCGAAACGAAAATTCTAGTGTCAATATCTCTGTTCTTTATCGTGATCTCAGGCGTTCGGACGTTCGCCCAAAGCGTTTAATTTAAACAACTTGGTGAGATTTGTTTTAACTTGGCGAGATCTCTTTAGCTTGGCACGTTAAAAACTCTATATTCATATGACCATATCTTCTGTTCTATTCCGAGATAGAGAAAAATTTTAACGTTTTAAGTGATTGTTGTACCACATCCTACTAGATACGAAAAATCGTGGCATTTGGTGAGTGACAGTTGGTAGAGTTCCCTAGTTAGTAAATTGGAAAAATCTATATTTTTGATAAATATATCCGTTGAAACCAGCGTGTAAGACGCATTTTTCGATTTTTTATTCATTATTAAAAATATTTGGATTAGGGCATTTACTGTCCTAGGCAAATGTTTGGGGCTAATGAATGGGGATTGTAACCCTTCATTTTGGCGGATTAACTTGGCGCTTTCAAGTAACAAAGAATATTAATGTGGAAGGTATTTTCCCTTTTCATTAAGATTAGACATTGTATTTAATGAAGGTGTAACTTTTTTTAGTATTGGAAAGTAATACTCTACACATAGATTATTCCATAATTTGAAAATATTATTTGTATATAAGAAAACTCCAAGACGTTATTAATAATTTTCAGTCACTTTTAAATTTGGCAGTCAAGAAATATTAATTTAATCCTACGACAATTAACGAGAGCCAGTACTTATAAAGTAAAATTTTCATGCCAAAATTTGAGGAAATTATTTTAAATAACTCGGCATTTGAAGAGGAAGTGACACAGGATTTGGTAAGTGACTGCCATAATATTGATGACGATAAAATAAAGGGTAAAATAAATGAAAAGGGTTGGGTCAACAAAAGAATAAAAAATAACATGAACACAAGGAGTGGCATATTTAAAAGATTTATAAGAACCAAAAAACTGGTCTGCTTGGAAAGATTTAAGAAATTAAGGACCAGAATAACAAACGATTGGGAACCAAAAAGAGTAAGAAAGAAATTAAATGTTTAATTGGAAGGGACAATAAAAAAGTACCAGATAATGGGGAAATCGCTAACTGCTTTAACAATTTTTTTGTTGAAATAGCAGAAAAAATAATAGATAGAGGTAATGAATTGAACGATGACTATAAGGAATATGCACGACAAAATTATGAAAAACCAGTGTACGTAGAACGTATAAGCTACTCAGAACAGTTGGGTGAAATAAACAGACTCGATGTAAAAAAGGTGTGTGACATGATAAAATACATGCAAAAATAGTTAGAGAATGTGTAGACCTACTGGTTGAACCTTTGTTGGTCATATTTGATGAAATAATAGATACTGAGGAAATTCCAACTGAAATGAAAAGATCTAAAATAGTTCCTATTTATAAAAAAAGGGAAAGATGGATAATATAGTTAACTATAGACCAATAGCAATAATTGCACTATTTGCTAAATTATTTGAAAATCTACTGTATAAAAGAATAATTGAATTTAGAGGAAAAACAGCATAATGAATAAAAATTAATTTGGTTTCAGAAACGGAAAAATCAACGGAGGGATCACTGCTTAGAACAATTGACAAAGTACAAGAAGCAATTGAAAATAAGGAAAATGGAATTGGCATATTTTATGATTTAAGCAAGGCATTTGATGTAATAAATATAACGATATTAACAGAAAAATTGAAAACTTATGGATTAGGGGGAAAAAATCAATAATTTCTTAAGTAGTTATATAAGGGATAGAAAACAATTAGTTTGTGTCAAGTGAATAATATCAGAGCTACTGACAAATAATTATGGAGTACCCCAGGGATTCATTACGGGGCCACTGCTATATTCGTTATATGTTAATGTTATATATCGGACACATTATCTTGTTCGCAGATGACACAAGCGTGATTTTAACTGATAGTGACTAAATGAAACTGATGGAAGTGAGTATAAGAGAAATTTAAAAATACGAAAAATGGTTTAATGTTAATCAGATGAAGCTAAACGTAGAAAAAACCAAAGTAATGCCATTTTCAAGTAAGAATAAAATGTACATAAAGATATAAAGAATATTTGAATTACAGATAATAATAAAAAAATTGAAATTGTTGATAAAATTGAATTCTTAGGAATTCAATTAACTAATAAATCGAACTGGAATGACCATATAGATAAAACAGCAAACAAAATAAGTAAAAGCTTAGGAATTCTAAGAAGAATTAATACAACAATAAGGGAAAAAACCAGCATAGAACTGTATTATTCATTGATCTACAATCATCTGATATATTGTAATTGCGTATAGGGAAACTTAGGCTCGGTAAATAAAAATGTGTTGAAAAATATTCAGAAAAACCCGTTGAAATTAATTAACAGTGATAAAAGACTAAACTGGAAAAACTTATTTTTCAAGTACAATATATTACCAATAGAACATTTACACGAATACAGTGTCTTGGTAAAAATGTATGAAAGAATAAGGGAAGGCAAGCACATTGAACTTATAAGAATAAAATTAAATGAAAAAGATAGAAATACACGTCGTAAATACAATGATCTATTACTCCCAAAAATAAGGACCGAAGTAGGAAGGAATAATGTAAATTAAAAAGGTGCAAAACTTTGGAATGGACTACAAGAGGAATTCAAAAAATTGAAAAGTAAATAAACATTTAAAAAAGTCTAAGAAAATATTTGATACAGGGTAATGGAAACTTAAAAAAACAAAAAAAACAAAAAAACAAAAAACTGAAAGAATGAGTGATTCATAATTAGTTGTGTGTGTCATCTTTGGAATCAGATTGTGATCTTAAGGTCCCAGGTATGTTATATCCTTGCTGATATTTTCTTAAGACGTTTCATTGTAGAGTCTAATATGATGTACTTTTAGTATATATTGTCTGTATTATCACTGTAGTTACACAGTATATTGTTATTATGACTTTACAAATGAAGAATAAATAAAGCAGTGATTTTTTTTTTGGAAAACAAAAATGACTGTTGTAATATCGATGGCGAAATAATTCCTGCAACGGAATTTGATAAGAAATGCGAGACAGAAAATTTTACTTTACCTCAAATGAAGGCTGTAATTAATTTTTATGACTGGTGTAAAAGCAGTAAATTTTAGCAAACATAGCAGCGTCATAAACGTATCCACGATCAGAAGCAAATTTTCCATTTTAAAAATCATATGTCAAAATGTGATACACGCAAAGATAAATTTAAAACTCTAAAGGAAATGTTACAATCGAAATTTCATCGTATTCAAAGTCATAGTTTACCAGTTCGTGATAGTAATTTAAAAATATGGGCCACTAACATTGCAAAAGATTTAAATATGAAATCTAAAATATCTAGTAACTTTATCAATAAATTAAAATTAGCCAATTGAATCATTTCACAAAAAAATAAGGAAATATACTACTGTCCGATCACTTCATGATGTTGAAACTAATGAAAACAAAGCTATGGAATTTGTTTTATAAACAAGAGATTTAATTTCAGGCTGTAATATACGGAACAAGTGCTTAATGCAGATCGGAGTGGGTTTCAGTACTTCATCCCAAGCGACATAACGCTTTCTATTAAGGGTGAAAAGTGTACAGTATCAATTGTTGAATCCAAATTTGCAGCCACACATTCGTATATGATAATGCCACTTCTGTCTATAACCGGCGAGTTGAAAGGGAAATTACTGTTACGTTTACGTGAACAGTCAGAAAAATGTGATCCAAAGATTCAAAAAACATTACGTCGCCCTAATAAAATTTTTATTACATGCCCCAAATCAGGGAAAAATGGGAAAAGATACTATGAAGGAATGGGTTACCAACTGCCTCAAACCACTTTTAAGTCCCCCTTGGTCTATTATATTCCTGGACCGGATCGACAGACAAGGAGGCAACATATAATGAACTTCCGAACACTTGCGTAAAATTATAAATTCCTCCTGGCACAACAGCTCTCATGCAAGTCCCAGACGTATATTTTTTTAGAGAGTACAAATTCTTTATTAAAAGGATTGTGAACTTCATTCTTACAAATGAAATTGCAATTAAAATAACTGATAGTAGTGAAATAATTTAGCCACATTCTTTAGTTTACAACCAGTTGCAATCTAAGAAATATCAAACAGTTCTTCGTTATCTATGGTCCAAATGTAACTATAATGATGATAACATTGAAAAATCTGGCAATGTACCTTCAATTTCATTTAAAATGGATCACGACGTATGACATTTTCAGTCATGTGAACAATTTTCATTTATTAAATGCACTCCCTGTAGCGTCGATTTCTGTTTACAACATTTCTATGTAGATTACCACTATCACATAAACGTAGTATAATTAATTAATCATGTATAATTTTTCAGTAACATTTCATGTTTATATTCTTGGACGACAGCGGTTTATGGTTCTTTGTACGGTTATTTAATGTACATTTCATGCTAGCCATAGCAATACAAACCAGAAATCTAACGTTCGACATACTGCCTTATAAGTTACATTGGTGAAAAAGGAAAGAGTAATTGTACATATGTTCTTTTTTCATAAGCCAAGTTGGTTTGTTTTTGAAAATAATTATTTTGTTATAAACTGTTTCACATTAGTAGAAGAATTTTTCAAGTTTCGTTTTTACGAAAATATGTCTTTGGTTTGTTTTTAACTCTCTAAAAAGCAAACGAAATTATGTATGTAGTTATAAATTTCGTGTTATAAAGTCAAAATGTTCTTATTTTTGTTATTAAAAATAATATATGGTAATTATGTTTAACAGAGTACAATATATTACATGCGTGCAAGACATAAATGATGCAAGTACAGGTGGAGATTCGACTCATACATAACCAAAAGGTAATCACATTTTAACACGTTTCTTACAACTGAAAATACGGAGGAGTAAAAAAAAAAGGTGAGGTGATGGCAAAACTTTTTCCCATCGTAACAAAGAAATTGATTTTATTGTTTTCGCCAAAAAAAGGAGTAACTTTGAATTGCGGCAACCATGTCCATCGTTTTTGCGCCAGTTATGCAAATGAGCTTGGCTGAAAACTGGCAAATGCACCAATTCAAATATTTTTAATAATGAATAAGAAATCAAAAAATGTGTTTTACACGCTGGTTCCAATGGATTTATTTATCAAAAATGTAGATCTTTCCAATTTTCTAAGTCTCCAATCTGGGTGCAATTGACCCTTAAAACACTTCCATTGTTAGTATCGCCAGTAGTTATACCAGTATTTCTTTTGCCCCCAGCCTTGATAAATGAAGAAATTGATAAACTGCCTTGTTGGTGCATGGTCATAGAAAGCAATTATTTGTTCGTCGATAGTTACGTCTGATGATTTTTTGTTAAGCAGATATCCTGTTCAAATTGTTTGGAGAAGGGGTCTGACTTTACAAAATTTATCTTCAGCGTTTCTTTCATCTTTAACTGTAATATAGTCTCTGAATTTCAAGTTGTTCCTTATCAAAAAGTATCTGTCTCTTGACATGTCGTATGCAATAACTGAAACTCAGTTTTGATTCGACCAGTACATTTGGGTTCTAGGAAATTTCAACTGCGACATAATAATTGTAATTGCAATGAACTGTTTTGCTTCAGTTTCTGTAAGACAAAGGTTCTTTCCAGTATCCGTAAAATATCTGTGGTTTGCAAATTTAGTCGGCATTTTTATAATATCATTTGGTACACACTTGTGAAAACAGTCTTGGGGAGAGAATTTAACGAGCTATAGTTTTCTTCGCAAGGAAGTGTAGGGGGCAATGTATTGAACTCCTCACAATTAACACTTTTCCAGTAATATCTTCTGGCACTCTCGGAGGAAATAGGGCTGAAATCTCACAACAGTGCTATTGATGGTGATGCTAATGGAACAGAATTTAGTTGATTAGATATTCTTTTTTCATTTTGAACTTCTAGGAGTTTCTGTAATGGTTGATGCACCTGAAAATGACTGTTTTTGTGAACAGTCAGGTCCTACCACATATGAAGTTTTGTAGTTATGCAGACACAGTACACAGTTTATGGGTTTCTTCTTCGGCCTCTTCAGATAATGAATCCAATGGAATATCCAGAGGAGCAAAAGAAGGCTCTCTTAGATCATCACCTGAAATATCAAGATCCGATAAATCGTCATTCCAAATCTCTTCAAACCAGCTCTGGAAGTGAGGATCATCTAAAAAATTATGATATATATATAGTTCGTTCGCGGAAAGTTGACCGATGGTACCTTTAGAATTCACGGGAGCTGACGTCACAAACGGGTTAGGTCATTACAGCAGAGGGGAGGATGTCATTTCAGAATTGGTTTTTGGAACAGATGAACATTCGCTAAAAGCCAGTTCCGAAATGACGTCCTCCCCTCTGCTGTAATGAACTAGCCCATTTGTGACGTCTCTCTGCTCCTATGAATTCTAACGGTACCATCAGTCAACTTTCCGCCACAGCTGAAAATTCTGAAAGTAGCTTTTATCTATATTTCTGACGTAGTATATTAAATTAACACAGTGTGAGTTAAATTAATGCATTATAATTTTATACATGAATGCAACACATAAATTTAATAATTTAATATATTAAATTAACACAATGAGTTAAATTATTGCATTACAATTTAATTCATAAATTTAATACATTAATTTAAAAATTGAATATTCATTTATTAACTAACAACTGAAATAAACACTGATTTTCGCTTTAATATATTCTGTCAAGGTTATCATTCAAAACGAACACTTTTATTGGCCAATGACCAGACATCTTCCAGTGGAGACACCGAAATTATTGCATTCTTATTAGGAAGTAGAAAGGTTACAGTTTATAACTAATAACGCCATTAGAAAGAGCATGGTTTAAGCCAACTAAGACAATGTGAAATAAAATTGCAATAAATTAATAGTTAAGATAGTAGAAACTTACCTGTGTGCATGCAGGAAATTTTCCTGCTTTCAGAAAATAAAATTTTCAAATGACTGTGGATGAACTACAAGTGGTGTTTTATGTTTAGATGAACGTCCATAAGATGTTGCCATCTATTGGCAATGTCTACATATAATTTTGAATGAGTCATGAATCATTCCATTTAGCTAGGCTTTTATACAATGTGCTGTTTAGTGTTTCCCACAGGTGATGCCAAGGCTGAGGAGGGTAGAGTGATGCATAAAAAAGTTTCTAAGTGTCTCGATGCTATTCACCACACCTTTAAGAATGGAGATGTTACTTCTTCACTTTCATTTCATCACTGCTGCTTAGATTTTCAGACAATTTAGCACTTATTAATTCTTTAATTGCGCACAGTTCTGATGTAATTACTGTAGAATCAATTCTTGAAAAGAGTTATCAGTACCTAACAGCTTCCAGTCTTCTTCAATTATTGCAGCCTCTTCCCCATCACTTTTTTCGTCCACATTTGAATCTGTGATTGGGTTTGAAATTCTTCCTCTGATGAAACAATTTTTATTGTTTCAGATTTCACATGAGTCCATGCCTTAGAAATTATGAGCACCACTTCAAGTATGTTAAATTTTTTAAGCTCTTTCTGCTATGAGATTTTGAACCACAAGTTGAACCATGACCATGTTTTCGGCATTAGCAGCCCCGTGCGAAATAGATTTTAGTGGCTCTTAAAATTGTTTAATATACCACAATGATAAAAAGACCGACCAGGGTTTAGCATTACAAAATAAAGTTCTTCACTGGTCCAAAAGCGAAAGGTAAGAAGATAAAGTTAAATTAAAAACGGGCATTTCAAAACAAAGTTAGCAAGGGATATATCATTTGGCACTTCTTGCATTACTACATGTTTTCAATAAACGAAAGAATTTTATTTAGATCTATTGCCGCATTATAAACACAAAGAAAAACCAGTACAATGTAATTATAAATTTCTGCTTCTCAGAACTTTGCGATAAGTGCTTTTTTGTCGGAAACCGGGAGTCTCAATAGTAACTACCGATGCTAACTCATTTGACTAATAACATATGTATTTATTTTGACCACCATTTAGAAGCTGTATGAGCATTATGAGAAATATAACATCATACACAAAAGGTCAATTGACCAAATACTCTGTTGAAGGTATTAAGGGACCGCTAAAAACTGATTTTTTGGTGCTTGCACCACACTTTTTTAGTAGCTCTACATTGTAGCGGCTCTGCGCGGCCACACAGCTCACAACCTCCCAAGCATGGTCCTGAGTGAACTGAATTTTTTCGGTAACATTCCTTAAAATTCTTGACTACTCAAATCAATGGGATATAACCCCCTTGTACAATTTGGCAGAAAGAAAATAACTTTGACATTTTGCAAAAAATCTGTCCCTTTGGGATGAGTGGTGAATTGCTCTATGAAAAACAAAATGTCACAGTCTTGCCATTTCATCGTCAAGTGCACTTGTTCTAGCCGATTTATGAAAATGTCAGTTGTCATCCATGTTTTCTAATTCTACATATACAGTAGTGGACAAAATTGTGGAAACCTTTTGAAAAAAGTTTATTTTAGAGGTTTGATGGCTAATAACACCACTTTTTTTTGTACCAATACTATAAAATTATATATCATTAGAAAGGTAATTTAATAAAGATTGTAATGCAATAACATTTGTTCAATTATCTGTATTCTATCAAAAGTTATAGCCAAATAACCAGAAAAAAGAAGCACAGCTTGCTTACATTTATATGAAGTAGCTTTCCTTCATTTGAATGTGGCCAATGAGCATGAGTGTTTACAGAGCCAATCAGGTGTCATCTTGTTTTGGCAATGAGCCAATCATGTTTTCTCTTGTTTTGGCAATGAGCCAACAGGTTACAGGACATTTATCAGTGTGTTCTGTAATTGCTATCAAGTTGGTTGTTTTTTTTTTGTGCTCTTTGATTTAGTGTGCTTGTAAAACGTAATAAAATTAAAGAAATGGCGCAAAGAGTTGACTGGTCACCTAGGAAGCGATGTAAAATAGTAATACATGAACAAGGCTACAGTTATGAAGAAATTAGAAGAAATATTGGGGAAACTTAACTAAAGGTGGCATTTCTAAATCTTTTTGAAGAAGTATATGAGACCTGAATACACAAAACCAGACTGTAAAGGCAGAAAAAGGTGCACAACAGCAAGTGATGATAGAAGAATTAAAAGACAGTGCCTAGGTGACAGGAAAAATCATTCTGTGTGTATACAAGGTGAAATGGCGCGAATGCAATGTGAAGTTAAGTGCAAGGACTGTTCAAGACTGTATGAATGTGGTCTAAATGCAAGAATTCCACGAAAAAAGCCATTTTTGTCTGTCAAACAGAGGTTGAAAAGATTAAACTGGGCTAAAACCCATGTTAACGGAACAATGGGACAGTGTAATTTGGAGTGATGAGACCAAAATCTCACTGTTTGGTAGTGATGGCGTAAAATACGTATGGAGAAGAATTGGAGAAGATTTCCATCCTGAGTGCATTACACCTACCGTGAAACACCCAGTTAGTGTTATGATTTGGGGTTGTATAACATCAAGAGGTGTGGGCAGAATTTGCGTGATCAATGGGAATATAAATGCCCAAAGATACATAAATGAAATACTTGAGCCCAAGCTGCAGCCTTCTGCATGTGATCTTTCCCAAGATAATGAAGCATTTATATTTCAACAGGATTCAGCTCCATGTCATGTTGCTCGTGTGTGCAAAAAATGGTTTCAAGATCATCATATTCAACTGCTGGAATAGCCTGGAAATAGCCCAGACCTTAACCCCATCGAAAATCTATGGAGCCGGCTAAAGAAGCTTGTTAGTCGGAAGCAACCCAGCAATAAAACACAATTAACAGAAGCAATAATTCAATCTTGGTTTCATATTATAACAGCTGCAGAACTAAAGAACTTGGTTCACTCCATGGGAAAGCGTTGTAAGGCCGTAATTAAGGCTAAAGGTTACCCAACTAAGTATTAACTGGTATGGTGAACATTTTTGTATATCTCATTTTTTCTATGTATATCACCTTTCTTCTTTATGAATGCTGTTCTATTAAAATACGATTCATAAATGTTATTGCATTACAATCTTGATTAAATTACCTTTCCAATGATATATAATTTTATAGTATTGGTACAAAAAAAAGTGGTGTTATTAGCCATCAAACCTCTAAAATAATCTTTTTTCAAAGGGTTTCCACAATTTTGTCCACTACTGTACATTTTACCCGTTTTTAATGTTGAGGTTTACTTTCTATTCTGTTAATTATTTGTACACTTAACTAGTATTTAGTGCACCTAAATCACAAGACTTTGGTGCACTTGTGCACCTGATTTAAAAAGTTAATTTCGACCCTTGGTTTAAAAGAAGTTAAAAGAGAAGGTTCTTAAAAGTAGTTAATTCATAGGTAAAGGTGTTTCATTACCTTCTTCACATGGAAATCTTGCTTTTAAAAGGCTGTCAGAGGATTTGATTATTGTTATGAAAGAGGTTGTTCAAAAAAAAAAAAAAAAAATCGTTTGAAGATTTATAAGTAAAGACAATTCTATAAGCACTTATTATAACGTTGTCTTTACTTATAAATCTAATCTGCATAATGCTACGTCAAATTATCTTACATACCTATTTGAAGAGTCGAAGCAACTTACGAACATTTAATTTTGTAAATATTTTTATTTTATGCATTTACCTATATGTATAAAGTACAAAATATTTCATTGCTCATTTAATTGTCTTATAATTTAGAGTATGAAAGGATAAAAACCTTTGTGCATACACTTTCTGTTATTTTCTTTTCAGCATTTGTGATATATAACTTCCTCAGTTTATGTTACGAGTATTTGCATGGAGAGAGCAATATAATGGCTGAAATTCGAGGCAAGCCAATCAAGTATGTTGAATCGTTTATTAATGCACATTTGTAATTATGAGAATGGGGTGATATTATGCCTATTATAATGCACATCCTGCATCACAGTCATAGGTGATCATATCCTCTACTGAGGATTGCGTTATTTCCTGTTGTCTGTCGCGTGGACATTTGTCTCCTGTCCTCAGAACCCACTTTTAAATAAAGATCTTTTACATCCGTTGGACTGCTTTCTTGATCAGTGTGGTTGACCTTTCCCATAGTCTTGCATCTCGACACTGTTATTGTATGCGTTGTTAACCATTTAAAACACTGCAGCGCATCTTTACATCTGAAAATCTGTCCTGTCCTTAATTTTGTACACCAGTGTATAAAACAATATGCTAGTCACAGTGTGTTAAGTATGAGAAATGGCTATTTTATTCTGAAGTTATCATGGAAATTTCATTTGGCAACGACTGGTTTTTCTTTATTTTTGTAAAATTTTACGTATGTAATATTTATTTTTACTATGAAATACTTTAATTCTTTAAAGCGATTAGAAAAATAGGAGCTTTAACGTTTTATGAAACCAAAACTATTTAAAATATCAGCAATCCACAATCCATGCTTCTGGGGAAAAACTGTAATTTTTCTATGAGATCCCTCTTACAGAGGGCTAACACAATTGCCAAATAATGGTCGACACACAAAGCCTCCCAAGTGGGTTTATTGTGTTTGTTTTTTTGTGGGGAATTTATTACATGTAATAATTCCGTCACCCACATTTTAGTTCAAACTAGAGCTTTTTATTGTAGGAGAAAAAGAGGCATTTTCCTTGACCTAGAGTCAAACTAAGTAAGGTCTCTCCGTTGAGCCCAGAGTGCCTTAACTATTAGGTCATCAAGGACAGTGATAAGCTCCTTTTCTCCATACATGAGGTAAGATGGGTAATAATATTTTACAACCTTGTGTACGGAGAAAAGGAACTCATCCCTGTCCTCGATGGCCT
>QLNU02015360.1:4661652-4684608 GCA_006491805.2 Dysdera silvatica | reverse complement strand
AATGAGCCAACAGGTTACAGGACATTTATCAGTGTGTTCTGTAATTGCTATCAAGTTGGTTGTTTTTTTTTTTGTGCTCTTTGATTTAGTGTGCTTGTAAAACGTAATAAAATTAAAGAAATGGCGCAAAGAGTTGACTGGTCACCTAGGAAGCGATGTAAAATAGTAATATTAAGTGAACAAGGCTACAGTTATGAAGAAATTAGAAGAAATATTGGGGGAAACTTAACTAAAGGTGGCATTTCTAAATTTTTGAAGAAGTATAAGGAGACTCAGTCATTACAAAACCAGACTGGTAAAGGCAGAAAAAGGTGCACAACAGCAAGTGATGATAGAAGAATTAAAAGACAGTGCCTAGGTGACAGGAAAAAATCATCTCTGTGTATACAAGGTGAAATGGCGCAATGCAATGTGAAGTTAAGTGCAAGGACTGTTCGGCGCAGACTGCATGAATGTGGTCTAAATGCAAGAATTCCACGAAAAAAGCCATTTTTGTCTGTCAAACAGAGGTTGAAAAGATTAAACTGGGCTAAAACCCATGTTAACTGGACAACGGAACAATGGGACAGTGTAATTTGGAGTGATGAGACCAAAATCTCACTGTTTGGTAGTGATGGCGTAAAATACGTATGGAGAAGAATTGGAGAAGATTTCCATCCTGAGTGCATTACACCTACCGTGAAACACCCAGTTAGTGTTATGATTTGGGGTTGTATAACATCAAGAGGTGTGGGCAGAATTTGCGTGATCAATGGGAATATAAATGCCCAAAGATACATAAATGAAATACTTGAGCCCAAGCTGCAGCCTTCTGCATGTGATCTTTTCCAAGATAATGAAGCATTTATATTTCAACAGGATTCAGCTCCATGTCATGTTGCTCGTGTGTGCAAAAAATGGTTTCAAGATCATCATATTCAACTGCTGGAATGGCCTGGAAATAGCCCAGACCTTAACCCCATCGAAAATCTATGGAGCCGGCTAAAGAAGCTTGTTAGTCGGAAGCAACCCAGCAATAAAACACAATTAACAGAAGCAATAATTCAATCTTGGTTTCATATTATAACAGCTGCAGAACTAAAGAACTTGGTTCACTCCATGGGAAAGCGTTGTAAGGCCGTAATTAAGGCTAAAGGTTACCCAACTAAGTATTAACTGGTATGGTGAACATTTTTGTATATCTCATTTTTTCTATGTATATCACCTTTCTTCTTTATGAATGCTGTTCTATTAAAATACGATTCATAAATGTTATTGCATTACAATCTTGATTAAATTACCTTTCCAATGATATATAATTTTATAGTATTGGTACAAAAAAAAGTGGTGTTATTAGCCATCAAACCTCTAAAATAATCTTTTTCAAAGGGTTTCCACAATTTTGTCCACTACTGTATGTTATATGCAAATTTTTCAAGATTTTGAAGCATCCAGGTTTTTCTGATTCGCCAATGATTAGTATGGTCATTTTTTCTGTCCCATCTGTATTCAAGAATACAAGAATAGTCAGTCAATTGTCACTTTTTTCTCCCTCCATTATACTGATCTTGAAAGGCTAGAGTTCTTGCAGGCAAGAGATGATAGAATAATCATGTTCCGTCAATGTTAAAAATGTCTTTTAATAGATATCTGCCGATGTTTCTCGACAGGTTTTTAAACTAATCTTCAACAGATTCTAATGGAACATCTTCCAATTTCCCGCTTATCACCTTACAAGAAATTCTGTTCACTAATTTAAATTTATAGAGCTATCCTTGTGAAAAGCTAGCATCCCTCAAATTCAATTTAAGCACCATCTCTTTCGTTTTTTCTATCAGTAGAAACCCACTTACCTGGATATTTGATACACAGCATTAAGTAAAAAAACTGCAGCAAAATGCCTTCAACTTCTGCAAAATTTCCAGTTTGCACATGTACTTTCTTGGAAGCAGATGTACGATAAACTGAAACACAGTCATGTTTTGTTCTTTGATACACAATTGTTATAAATTGTAGACACAAGGATATTCAACTTCTTTGCTACTTCCACTTTTGTCAAGATACTATTCACGGCACCTTCTTTCAAATTTTCATTTTATCTTTTAAAGACAAAGCCGTTTGTTTTCACAATGACATTCTTAAGAGCAGCTGATTTAATAAAGCTAAACGTTTAACACAGAGCTAAACAAAGAATGATTGTCAACTATGTATGTATACAATCTGACTAACCTAAAAATCAACTAAGCAATTTGAAAGTCCTGTTGCTTATGAGTCAGTGATCCAGACACCTATACACTAGCATCCCCCTCTCTTTCCATTGTAGAGTTCTGCAAATGAACTCTTTATCCGTGTTCTCCTCCCCTCCCACTTCAAACTTGCAGGAGGCCAGAAGAATGTCACCCCAAAGAAAGCGGTAAGACAAGGAAAGAACATGACTCATCATTATTAGCAAACAATTTCTGACTCCATGACAACAGAATGAATTTCGACTTTGGAAAAATAAAAACCTGGCATATAAACAAAGCTAGGAATTTTAGTTGCATTGTACAAACGAAACATTTCACCATTAATATATATATATCGAAATAAATTGGGACCTGAGCAAAATAATGTATAAATAGAAAAGACTTATAAACGGGGTTCCACTGTAAAAGCATTTTGTCATGCATGTATAATCATATGCAAAAAAAAAACCACCTCTAAATGATTACAAATTTAAGCACTATTTATAAATCAAGAGTACCTGGTTCTCACTTGATGCTGGATAGCATACGCAATTTATTATAACATTTAGAGCAGATCGCTGAATCTCGGGAGTGTACCTGTCACCCATTGCTGTTTTCAAAATGATGCTGAAATAAATTTAGATACGTATATTTCTTAAGCAAAATTAATCACCTAGAAGTTAGAAAGCAAAGTAAATGTATGTAGTCAAATACATTAAAGACATATAGAATGTGTGTGTGATGGATAGATAAGGAATTCCTTTATGAAATAGATTGATAAAAGAAAACAAAGAGATGTACATTTAGTATTTGTTATATGGTCATCCGACTCACATGGTGTCACTTTTTAGAAGTTCCTGCTCATTTAATACAAATTTTATGTTAAATTGTCCACATATACAGTTAGTCCCCAATTTCTGCATTTGCATATATAGTCACCTCGAAAATATATGGAAAACAATATGGCGATTTGACAGAAACTTTTCAAAGAAAAAATGAAAAGTTGCTTTTATTACAGACAACTGTACTAGTCATTGCAGAATTTCTAATTTTAATTCAATTGAACTTGTTTTTTCTTTTACCTTCAAATAGCACCAGTGTTTCACAGCTCCCCAGATTAAGTTCACCAAAACTTCAAGGTCAACTATTAAAAGCTGCTCCTGAAGGACACAACAGTTACAACTGAGCAAAAGGAGAACTTTCGTGTGCCTGTGTTAGAAATACCCCTTATTACATCGTCAAATCTTGGAATATGGTACCAAAGAAGACCATTTCAACTTGCTTCAAATGTACACGCTTTATTAATGCTTCAGGAAATAATGAAAAATTGGACTATGATAATGATAATGACATGCCCATTGCCCAGTTTACACAATGTTCACAGAATCGCAACTACATTATAATTGATAAAATATCAATTGAGGCATATGCAGTAATTGACAATGATATCGCTACTAACTTCTGATGTTTCCATACCTGAAACCATGTTTAAAGTGCTACATACAAATGCTGTCCCACTTCAATTGAAAAAATAAATTCCCTAACTTACCCAAATTTTTCCCGGACCTTTTCAACAAAATCCCCTGGCAAAGGTAAAACTTCCAACTAACATGGTAAATTTCTAATTAGCCCTTATGAAACAAAAATTATCACAGAGCAAGAGACATATCCGAAGTTTGAAAGAAGTTTGGAAATGTTTGTACAGAGCATGTGTAGGATAGATTAGAAGATCCCCAGAGATATCACTCATGAGGATTCTCTGAATTTTCTTTCCTTTTCTATTGTCTGAACATGCAGTTCATCAAACAGAATATTTGATGATCATTTTCGACAAATAATAAAATTTGGTGAAAACCATTAAATATTCGCAAACTGTGGTGGAAAAAATGAAAATAAACAGAAAAGGAAGAAATAGTTGCTGGCACATGAAAAAGTTGTCACTTTGACGAAAATAGTAGTATTTGGGCTGTTTTCAACAAAAAAAAGTCACCATAGTTGTAGATTAAAAATAGTAGCAAATAGTCACATTTTATTCACCTGTGGCAACCCTGTTCTTAGTTAACTCATCATGGACATGTCAATCATTTAACTTTGTCAATCCTGAAGATGCTCACAATTTTTTTTAACAAACTACAATCAATTTTAAAATATGCTGACGTAAAAATTGGAAAAAAAATAAAGGCATTTTGCCTTCCATCTTAAAATCCATTCATGCAAAAAAACAAAAAAACTTTTATGGAAATGAAAAACAAGCTCCTAAACTACAATCTGATGATAAAATTACAGGATCCACAAAAGTTGCCCTCAGAATTTCTCCCCCAGGACATCTCATCCCTTGGATATCCCACCCCTGGACAACTGACTCGCTGTAGATAATGACTAGATTAAACAAAAATCTGAATACAGTAAAAATGGGTTATAATAACCTCCAAGCAAATTCAATCACTATAAATGATACCTTTTTTTTATAATCACACTACAGTAATATAATTTAAGGTTTTATAAATAGTTTTGATAGTAAAAAGTATTGAACTCGGTCGATTAAAATTAAAAATATACTCAATTATATCTAATCTAATTTAATTGCTGTCTGTATATTAAATTATGTTTATAGCTACACTATGTATATTACGATGGTCCAAAAACAAAAATGTTAAAATCTTTTATAGGTATGTTATTTATTTTGTTCATTTTTAAAAAACTACCCCCTCCCCAAAATTCACATCGATTCGACCATATTTACTGGTCGCTCAACGCTATAGAAATTTCAATATGTCTTATGCTAATGTATAATGCTGACATCAAACATGCAAACACTCTTAACAGTTAGCTTGTTTGAGATGAAACCTAATAATATGAATGAGCCTTGGATACAAAAAAAAAGACAAAGTTCAGCATTGTTGGAAGCATCTCCAAGAAGGTCTCATTGATAATGTAGTGACTTAACAAACCTCAAGGATGAGGAAGAAGTAAGATTGCTTAGGCTCTTAGATGTTTCCTCAGCTTCTTTAAGGACCCACTTAGTGTGTTTCATCTTCTTATCCTCCATCTGTGCCATGATATCACTCTTCATATCGCAAAAAACGTAAAGAGAAAGAAAAATGAGAATTATACTATTAAATAAGGTGTAGATGAAAAATAAGAGATGATCACCTATGTAGTAGAAGGACTGAATGAAACCTTCAGATAGTTATGTTAACAATTTATATCACATGTGGTACAATTTTTGCAATCATAATTCGTCCATCCAACTAGAAGTCAGTACCATAACATTAACCAAACTTTAAATGTTTTAGAAACAGTCATTCATGTGATCATTTCAAAAACAGAAATTAAGATAAACTTTGTTAAAATGATTTATTGTTCTATACTGGCTACTTTTTAGCCTTCTTTATCTGTGAGAACAATGTAGTTTCTACATGTTTCAATTCCTCAGTATTTGCTATGACTTGTTTATACCCCGACTCTAGCAAGGCCTGTGCAGCTGACATTTTTTTCATATCCGTTCTTTTAGTACCTTTTGAAAGTCTTTCATTAGCTTCCCGAATCAGTGAATGACTTGTTTTGATTAATTCCTGTAGCCTTTTAATTTTTTTCTCAAGTATTTCAATATCTGGAGGATGATTTCTTTCATTTTTTTAGCTGAAAGGCTCTTCTCACGATCTTCCAAATAGTTTCTGTACTTATATGCGCTTCTCGGAAATACTTTAGGCACAGCGGGATAATAGGTATGTCACAAACATCATTCTTTACTTTTACTACAGCCAGCACAGTTCGAAGACCATTCACTTATAATTCATTTAACAGTGGACGATTTGAGTTAAGAAAGAGTCTGTTAAGCGAAACCCTTCTCTCCTTCCCATGGGAAAGTGCCAGTGCCGCTTTGACTAAACGAGAAAGTAGAAGGTATTTCTCCCCAAGATTCTTCTTCTTTTTTGGGACATTAGATCAACAAACATCCATTCTTGTTACAGGGGTGGAATTTTTGTTTGCAAGTTCCTCATCATCTTGAATCTATGATTCTTCAAACAGATCATCTACATTATTAATTCTATTTTCCCTTGTTTCAGTTGTTGGGGCATATTCATTCACTTCTTCAATCATGTATAATTTCCACTCGTCAGAAAGATTATCTATATTATTCTGTTGGAAAACAAGTGGCATTTCTTTAGCCACACTTCCTATGCACTTCAAAGACATTGGTTCCATCTTAAATAATGGATGAAGGCACTGGATATTTTCCAGTAACTTGTTGCTCAGGGAAACTTTATCAAATAAATATTCAATAATTTTCATAATAAAAAGTGTTGCCACATGGAAAAATAGTTTTAATTCTTTTTCCTTCAGTCTTAAAGCTTCATTCCTGGCAAGAATTCCAACATCAATTTCAGTTGTTGGAAGAATATTTTCCAGGTTATTGAAATCAAAGTTCTTTAAGTTCCTTCCAAACATATTTCTCAACAGTTCTGGTTTAACAATTCTTGAACCAAGGCTTCGAATACACAGCAGATTTCATCATATAGAATATGTATCAAGGGTTCTTCTCGTTGCATTAAAAGAAGAAATTTATCAAAAGTCTCATCCACTGACTTCCGGAAAAGCACGTGGGCTAAAGTTGTTGGATCCTTCAGGTGAGATCTAATACTTAGATAAAGTTTAGACTTGCCCTAATTCTTGCTGTTTTTGAGGATGTACTCAAGGAAATACTCCTCTAAGGCAGACCATTGCTTTGTTATTACTGAAATAACAGGGACCATAGAAAACCAGCTATTGTTAACAAACCTCAACATGTGTTTCTGCTCCATTTCAAGGTTATTCTGAATATTGTGAAAATCCTCACTTCTGGCTGGATACTTATGTACAGGATCCAAAAAGTCTTCGATCTCCCAATGACTTAAGGACTAAGTTATGCCATGCCTAAAAGAATCATGCAAGACATGCAAATTGCATGTACCAATATTAATTAAACCTGGCAAACCCTCGCTTTTGAAAATAGAATGAATATCCTTCAGACGTTTCACATTCACTGGAGGCCCATCTGAACCAATGGCAAGTAATATATTAAGAAGCAAGTGGTCTTTTGATAGGGATAACAGTATCTTTTCCTTAAGTATATCAGCAGTTGCATGACCAAGCGCAAAACAAGGAAGTGACAAGCAACCTTCTCCTGATCACTGTCCCAGTATCGAATGTGAATGTCTGTTTCTTTCCAGCTTCAATTGTTGTCTCATCAAATGATATGGTAAAATACGAGTCACTTTTCTTAACAGAGCTAATCAACTGATTATGAAAATATGGTCCAAGTCCGTGTGCAATTTCATATGAAACCTCAGTTTGTCCTAGCGTAAATGGCTTAGAAATTTTGCTGTCTAGAAACATTTTACAAAACACATTTTTCTAATTTTTACAAGAACTGAATGGGTAACCAGCTTCAACAATTTTCATTGTCCATAAACATTCTGCATTAGATACTCTATCAGCATCATTCACATTCCAGTGTTTCAAAGTTTCAGCACTAGATACAAAATTTGAAGACTTCTGCCCAGATGATGAAACCGACACTGTGAATTTTGTTTGATCTTTGGACAAAGCAGTTGTCACCAAAATCTTGTGTTTTGACGTATTTGTATGTTATAATACTTGTTGTATTCCTGAATTTCTAACACTAAAGGTCATTTTGCAGATGAAGCAGTGTGCAATAAAGTCATTGTGCTTTGCACACCACAAATCAATTAAATGTTTATATATCAATTTTATTTCATACATCAAATCCGCACCTTAATCTGAAAATATTAAAGAAGTACTACCGTTAGCATCTAAGATAATCTTAAAAGTCAACAGTCCAATCTGAAAGAAAATTGGTCATTGATAGAAGAGAAATCAGCCATTGCACTAACGAGCAATGTTACGTTCCTCGCAACAATGACAGAGAAGGAGTGAATCTATTAATTTATTTAGTACCCTAGGAAGTTGAAATAGTTTTACAATTACAACTTCAAGTAGCCCACAAAATGGCCACTCAAACGAACGTTTGCAAGCGAAGCGAGCTGAAAACGGAAACTGTATACTCCAGATTGAGGATCAAAACTTTGAATAAAAATAACCTATGATATAGTTAAGTTTTATACCAGTAACTAAAAAAAAAATTAAAATATAGGACAGTACCTGGAAATATAGGACATGTTCCAAAAATATAGGATGAGTGGGACCCCTGCCCAATTGTGTTTTACTTTAGTTTTCCAGCATATATGGGCATTAGGCATAGTTTTATTGATTTGCAGTGCAACAGTAACAGGAGGGAAGTCTGGGACTTGCATTCTTTTCAAGTAAAAACCAAAAACTGATTTATTATGGTTATTTGTCATCACCATATACTTGAAATTGTTCTTCAGGCTATTATTCTTCATCCACTCAGGGCATCATCAAGCCCAGAAATTTCACTTTTTAAAAAAGAGTGGCCTGCTATGAACTATAAAAAATATAAAACAGCAATATCAGATGGCAGATATGTTTCATTTGTTACCGATATAGCCAGTGATGTGATAAGTTTTGCAAAGAAGCAGTTTGAAATCTTTCAACTTCGCGATGATTACAAAGAGCTCCTAGACCTCACAATTTTTTTGGAGAAATTTCTCCAAAAAGAATATCATTTAAAGCTCCTGCTGGATTAGATTGGGCCAGATGGATGGCAAAACTATATGCTTCTTCAGGGTTTAGATGTTTCAGGACCAATTTAAATTAACAGTTGCCGAAAACAGGGGAATTATAGACATTTGTGAATTTATATGTGGTTTATATGTAGTTCGAATTTATGTTAAAGTCTGGTTTGAAACTACATCAGCGACGTGTGCTCCACCTAATGTTTTCCAGCTATTGATGAATCTTGACAAATACAATGCTCTAAATGAAGCCACATTGAAAATTACCCTAAAAAATTTCTTGCAGCATTTATGGTATTTGTCCAAAGAACTCATTGACTTTTCTTTCTTTTTTTAATGAAAATATTTCTGACAAAACTAAAGAAAAATGGTCCAAGCTATGGAAACATAAAAAAATAGAATATCCTCAAAGAAAGCAGTTGTCGATCCAGATGTTTTGCATTTAAAGGCACTACATCGTTTTGTTTCCTCTAACACTAAAATATTTTTGAAATTTTAGATATTTCATCAGATTTTTCACAAAACAAAGCAGAGACATAGACTGATGATATTACATACATCAAAGTAAAGAAAACTGTTTTATGTATAAGAGTTGTAAATGATACAGCTGAAAGAGGAATTGCCCCAATAGTTAAGTACAATAAACTACTTGCGAACGATGAAGACCAAAAGCACTACTTGCTCCAAGTTGTAAAAGTTTTTAGAAAAAAATACCTAAACCACAACAAGAAAACTTTGTTGCAGTAAGTTGTTTTGAACATTTATTCGAATTTCATTACTTCTGTACAATTTTCAGGTTTGTGTTCATAACTGATGTAGTCGTTTGGTATTATAAGCCAATTGCGTAGACTATTATTAACCAAAATATATATATTAACTCCATACTATAAATACTCATAATATGCTTGTCCATTCTGTAAATACTCGCATCCTGTGAAGGTGGTAGCGACCCCTAAAAATATTTCGATATTCATAAAAAATTCAGCAAAATACCTTTTTGATAGAACACATTTATGGGTTGAGAGCAAACAAATTTAAAAAAAAAAATTTTCAGGCCATATAAGACCCACCCTACCGGATAGTTAAAAAGTGGTTTGGCACATTTTGAAATGGTGGTTTCAACTTGGAAGATAAACCTCACTTTGGATGGCCTTCCAGCATTGTGATTGCATTGGGGATTACAACTGAGGAGATTGCCGAGAAGATGAACGCAGATCATTCGACAGCATTTTGTCATTTGAAAAGGCTTGGACACATTTCCAAGCTCGAAGCATGGGTGCCGCATTTAGTGACTGAAAGGAATAAGCTGAACTAAATGAAAGTGGCCACTTTTCTCCTTGCATGTAGTGAAAGTTTTTTTGGATCGAATGGTAACAGGCAATGAAAAGTGGATTCCGTACAACAATGTACAGCAGAAAAGCACCAGGAGAAAAGCATGCTAAGGTGCAGAACCTGTCACAAAAGTCAGCCTGCATCCAATGAAGGTGTTGTGTTTGGTGGAATTCCAGGGGAATTATACATATCACACTTCTGATGCAGCAAAACGATCATGGCAGACAAGCATTGTGAAAAACTTATTAGACTCGATGTGGCTATTCAAAAAAAAAAAAATCGTCCAGTTTTAGCTAATCGCAAAGACTTCATCTTCCACCACGACAGTGCTAGGCCACACGTCGCCAACCAGAAGCTGTGAAAAATGCAGTAGTTGCAATGGGAAATTCTGCACCACCCACCATGTTCTCCAGATATTGCTCCTTCAGATTTAGACCTGTTCCGATCTTTACAGAACAGTTTGAATGACAAAAACCTTAATTCTGAGGAAGCTGTCGATATCTACCTGACAAACTTTTTTCAAAGAAAACCAAGCTATTTCTTAAAAAGTTGGATCTACAAGCTTGTAGATCATTGGAAAATAACTGTAGAGGGCAATAATGACTATACAATTGATTATTACAACTGTATTCTTTAAAATTGAACATATTGAATTGGGCATGAATTTTGGCAATCACACAATATTAATATACATTCTGATACACTTCCTTGCTGATCAGTTTCTAGCAATTGCAACTAACATTATTTCATTCAGCTTTAAGAACAGATAATGCACTACACATTATGGTAATTGTATTAAATTTGTATGTAATTATTTTAATGATGCAAGGCCATCAAGGGCCATTCTGTGCCAAACAAGGTGAGAATGTGCACACAGTTTTAAAATAAAAATAAATTAAAGCTAAAATGGTAAAAACATATTGAAAGTAATGTGTTAAGCACTTTTTATATCCAGTTATAATAAACAGTATACCCTTTCTATAATGCTGAAAGGTTTTAATGTATGAAAATTCTTGATCATTTATAAATAAAATGTATCTAGCCTAATAAAATAATAATCATTATTTATTCATTCTCTACCTTGTTCAATCAGTCATGTAAATACTTACAACATATATATATATACAAATTTTACATATTTAAAAATACATGGCTCGGTCATTGACATTTGGTGCACAGGTGTTATATGTTATTTAGGCATTCTAGGTCTGAGTTTTTCGGCGTACTCATGAAAATTATTCTTCTCAAAATATTTACACGTAAAATATTCATTTATGAAAACTCTTTTGAAAACTAAAATGACAAATTCCAGGAAAATCTCTTGTGGCCTGCTATAATTGGTTCTAGGGCCCAGTGGTTGAGAAACACTATACTAGACGAATATAATATTTTATTCAGATGTGAGTGGCAAGGGGGTGTGGGATGTGATACAGTATGCAGATGCAAAGGAGAAGAGCACAAGGGTAAAAAGTTTGAGAACTACTGTGCTAAATATTTCAAAATAAAAATGTAATGATATAAATATTCCTAACAAAACAATACAGAGTTTCACCAGGAGATTCCATAACAAACAGTTATTTCGACACTGGCGTAAGGTTTAAAAACACGTTTCGGGAGCCAACTGCTCCCTTTGTGAAGTGAAGGCAGAATTCTTTCAAAGTTCTACCTTCACTTGACAAAGGGAGCACGGAGCTCTCAAAACGTCATGATTTAAACCTTGCACAAATGTTGAAATAGCTGTTGTTAATAAAAACATGGCAAGACAAAGTGAACTATAGATTGTTTTTTGTGCATCTCCAAATAAAGCTTGTTTTGATATTTACAACTATCACTAGTTACTTTATACCACATGTCTTTTTAGTTTATTTTACTGAAATTCAAGTGATATGATATATTGTTCATAAAATTTTAAGCAAATTTAAAATGAAATATTATTGCATCCGTGCTACATGTTACATATGCAGACTTTTCAAAATTTAGAATTTTAGATTCCATAATGGATTTAACAAGCAACCGGATATAGCGAGCGTTTTCGTTGGTTCCAAGCTCCTTGCTATATACAGGCTCTACTGTAATTTAGGAATTAAGAGAAAGGTTATACAAATTTAAACATTATAAATCAAATAATTTATAAAACTACAGATTTTGGTTAATTATCTAATTCAATAATCAAATTAATTACTTTAATAATTAGATTAATTTTTAATGTATCAAAAATAAATAAATCATACAAATGAAGAAATTAATAAAAATATGTGACACCTAGTAGCATTAGTGGCAGACAGTTTTGTCGTCAATGTACACATGCTGATGTATATCATTTGGTGAATTCCCGTAGACCATGCAATAGCCCTTGCCCATACGACCAACTTGCCCATGGGCAAGTTGGGGGGGGTTCCCAGGTGTGGTAGACCTTAGAAAACATGACTCCTAGTCCTTTACACTCACTAAGTTCAGAGTATGTAGGTGCATTCCAAATACAGGCATACCATCTGGAGTGCATGCACATTCCAAATATAGGGAGGAATTACACATATAACATTCTGATATTTACGGCCAGCTTTGGCAATTGGTGAAGATACATTACCCTTGTTTAGTTTCAATGGCATCATAAGACAGAGGATTGGGATGCAGTTTTTCTCAAAACCAACAATTAATTTTAAACAGTGTCAACATAAAGACACTTCCTACTGTTTCATTGGAAGTACCCCCAGACGAACATATAGCCATGGTGTTTTGCCCTTATGTGTTGTAACTTATTTTAACTTGTTTGTGTGTGTGAAATGCAATCACATGCATATCATAGATATCGGTGTGTAAAAGTCATGATTGAATAGTCCCCTGTAAATGACATTAAAAAATAAGGAGTTTTTAGGATTGTGAATGGAAGCTACTTTCAAGGGCAGTTAAAAAATTAAAGCCAAAAATAAGGAGCTCCTAAGAACTTTTAAATACTCATGAGAACCCTGAATATATATTTTATTTTATGGTCCTTGCAAATGCTTCATAGAGTTCCACACATTCTGATTAATATTCTTTTCTGTTTAACCTTGTGTTCTCTCTATTGAAAGTTGTTAATAGGAGAAAATACTATATCTTAATTTTTACCCAGTATAGACTCATTTTCTTTGTTCCCAACTTCGCAAATGTTGCTATATTATTCATTTTTTCACAAATTTACAGAAATAACACATTCTACATTTCAGTCATTGGAGTATAGCTACAAAATATAGAGTTAGTACATTTTGGAATAAAAAAAATGAACTAAAATTGTCACTGAACATATGAGATACCAGTATAATTTACCTCATTCCAAGTTTCTTAATTTCCTCATGAGTAACACTCATATAACGGACATCATAGCAAAGAGCAAGTTTCCCTTTATTAACAACAGAGCATATATATAGAACATCCAATGCGCACCTTACAGTTTCACATCTGAAAATATATAACAGTTTTTGAACTGGTAGAATTAAGCATAATTTAATGTGGAATACATTAACAAAATATACAGTAATAAGCAGTAATCATGGAAAGAAATGCTTAAAACATAATGCAAATTTTTTATTTCATCATTCATCATGTTACATAATTGTTATAGTTAATAATTTCGATATCCACATTTCAGCTCAGGGTAAAAATTTGAGTACAGGAAATAAAGAGACATCGTCCCCAACCCAGGATGCCTCCGTTGAGCCAAGAGTACCTTAACTGCTAGCCCATCGAGGAAGAGTGTCAGCCCTGAGATGGGATCTAATATCTTACAACATAATTGTTATCTAACAAAGATAATACAAACTGAAAAACAATAAATTTTGCAATAGTTAACAGAATATAAAAAAATGAATTTAGGTAAATATATGTATCATATGAACTTTATTTTAACAAAGGTATAAGTGGACACTTAATTTGCAAGAATGAAAACATTTAATATAAACCCATGTTTGTAAAAATTGCAACACCATGAAGGACTCGTCAGAATTGAATGAAATTTAATGTACAAACGACCTGTGTTGATACAAATAAACGATTAAAATTACAAAGCAAAAAACAATATTACATGTCGAAAATCAGTATTTGGTGAAGCCATCATGCGCTGCAATAAGTGATGCTATACGACGTGGCATGGAATCAAACAGATGTTGAATGTGTGCCTGAGGAAGAGCATTCCAGATTGCTTGTATGCGACCCCAAAGTTCATCTGTAGTAGCTATGGGACGAGGATCACGAGCGAGACGCCGACCAACGAAATCCCACACATGTTCAATCGGCGACATATCCGGCGAATAGGCAGGCCAAGGAAGAAGCTGTATCTGTTGTGATGAAAAGAAGTCTTGAACATTCCTGGCAATATGTGGGCGGGCATTGTCCTGTTGAAATACAGCTCCGGGAATGCCCCAAAGGAAGGAAACAATTTTGGGCTCCAGAATTTAACTGATATACCAGTTGCTGTTAAGATTACCCGCAATTCATAGCAGCTGAGATTGTCCATGATACACACTCATATCCCACCAGACCATAACGCTGGGGATTCGTCCACTATGAGGTCTACTGGAGGTTAGATAACGCACTCCGGAAGGTGGCGTTCACCGGTATAGCGTCTAACATGGATGCGGCCATCACTGTACCCCAAATTAAGTCGGGATTCATCAGAAAACACCACTTGTTGCCAATTAGTACGCCAGTCTCTATGTCCATGAGCCCATTGTAGCCGCAGGCGCCGATGGTTTTGCGTCAGGAGGATCCTGTATAAAGGAACTCTTGCACGCAGTCCACGGTGCAGTAGACGCCGACGAATTGATGAAGCACACAATGATACACCTGTAGCAGTGCACCAACGTTCTGCCAACTGTCCAGATGAAGCAAAACGGTCCGTCACCGCCATGCGGACCAGGTGTCTATCATCCCGTGCTGATGTCACCTTTCGGCGTCCACTCCCTGATTTCCAAGTTGTCTGGTTCTCTTGAACCCACTGCTTCCACACTCGCATCACTGTGCTGCTGTTATGCCCCATACGAGCTGCTATTGCACGATAAGAAAACCCTCCTTCACGAAGGCCGATCGGTCATACTCCGTAACTTGCTGAAATGTCGCCCTCTTTCGTCGTAGAGGCATAGTGACGTCTCATGTAACGTTTACCACTAACAGATAGCCATACACGCCCAGCTACAGCTCTCTATTTATACGGATCCATCAGCAGTTCAGAGGGCGCTGCTCAGCCCACGCATGCGCGATGACTCTGAAATTCTAATCATTTGAATAGCATACCCTAATTTGCATTTCCTGAAAGTTTCAGCTCAATCAAGTGATTCCTTCATGGTGTTGCAATTTTTACAAACATGAGTATATACGGTCAAGCCTCTAGTTAATGAACATCTATTTTGCAAATTTCTCTACATTTAAGAAACTTTTTTTTGTCGGATATTGGATACTTTACAAATTTGAAAATATGATATAATTTCGTTTTAACAATACGCGATTTAATAATTTTCTCAGTCTAATGAATGTTGTTATGGGTCTGATCTGAGTAACATTGAATCCAGTAATATATTTTCCTCGATTAAACATTTGCCACCCTCAATTTATAGATAACGTTTTGCCATTAGCCTGTAGCTGGAAGCAGAATTTCAGTTAGAAAATCAACTTCAATTGAGCGAACTTGACTGAAGCAAATGTTGGTTTACAGTATACAAAGAAGTGTTTACTGCATTTTTATGTCAATGATGATCCTTTCACACATTTGAAAAAAATTGAAAAAGCAATATTAAATACCAACATCCAAGAAAAATCAGAACAAACACCGAAGATTTCTTTCCAAAATAGTAATTATGGTCTTATGGTTTTGTTTTAAGTCTATTAAAATTAGCATACATTTACAATGCTGGTAAGCATTTGTAATTTTCCTACTCAATAATTTTTTATTTTAGTTCTGATAAGTAGCACACTCACAACTATTTCTTGGGAAAGGACCTAAAGTGTAAAAATTGTTTTTTGTTTTTTCCTAATGCAATAGTTGCATATGTTGGGAATCCCCATCTGAGGACATTTGGTCTAGGATATAGATGAGAAATCTTTTCCCCTGTTGATATTGATGTACTGTCACAATGTTTTCAAGAAGCCATAGAACTGAAATGCGATTCAAGGGCGAAAGATGATTTTAAAACAATAGGCCTGGATGGATTTTGGATACATTACTTTGTATCCTAACGTCTCTAATGTTGCCTTAAGCGTCATTGTGCCATTTTCGTCAACATATCTCTACGAGTCAGATTTTCAATACTAACTGCCATAAAAACAAAACAGCGTTGTGGTCTAGAGGTGGAAAGTGATCTCCGTTGTGCATTATCCAACATCAAACCAAACACCAAATATATGTGACATAATCAAGGCAAAACAGTGTCAATCTTCGTACTGATATTTAGTGACTTGATTCTTGACCATCTGCTTTTTGTTTTCACAGATTGCTTTATTTGAAATTTGTTCTTTTCGTGGACCATTTCATTAATTGTGTGGAATATCATGTACTGGTATAAAAGTAATGTTCATTAAAAATAAGAAATTATAATTATTATATAAGCTTATGATGGTACGTGGGGCCTCACCGTATCTCAAAAGGGGGTGCCAACTGGAAAAGGTTGAGAACTACTATACTAGACAAACGAGAGCAAGAACCATGGCCTTCTTCTCCGTATATAAGGTTATAAGATATTATTAACCTTCACAGGGATAACACAATTGCCAAATAACTGTCAACACACAAAGCCATTAGGATGAGTTTCTGTAAGTTTTCGAGGGGGAATTTATTTTTTACTTAATGATTTTCGACATGTCATTTTCATAATATCGAAAATCATTAAGTAAATAATAAATAAAAATAAATATCTTGCAACCTTATATAGGGAGAAAAAGGTCGTGGTTCATGTCCTCGTTCATCTAGTGTGTCAAGACTCTCCGAGCTAAACGGAGAGACCCTGGTTTGAATCCAGGATGAGGACGGTGTCTCTTTTTCTCCTAAACAAAAACAGATCTAGTTTGAGCTTGTTTCTATGTAGGTGTCGAAAATCATAACTATCATGAAAAGCATAAATAATCTTGCATCGAGGATGACGTCAGATGGGGATTCCCAACATGTGGGTACAAAAACTTGTGGGACTCTCACTCGCCCAATCAATCAAAGTTTATTTATGTACATTAAACATCAGCAGAAATGTGCAAAGAATACAAGTCAAAATATAAATATTTAAAAAATACTTGCAACCGTAGCAACATAAGCAGAAATATACAAAGAATACAAGTTAATAATATAAATATTCAAAATACACTATGCAACCGTGACAAATATTTTTTTTTATTTCTGTGTAAAAACTCCTTAACCGTAATTTTAAATCTTGTTTTGCATTTTAATTCCTTTATTTGTAAGAGGACCTTATTCCGCAATAGTTGATGTTTTTTCCTATACTTATTATTTTGTTTAGTTCATTTTTATCTCTTGTATTGTAATTATGTTTTGTTTATTATTATTGAGTCAGTATGTATACTTCTGTTTATTCATTCATAAATATACGATATTATTTTTAATTTGTGTATGTTCTGTATATCTAGTATATTATTTTGAATTATAATTTCTTCTTTTGATTTTCCTGTATTGTAACAATTTTTGGATTGTTTTACTATATGATTTATTTCAGTTTGTTTGAGCTAAATTCCCCCATACAATATTTCCGTAATTCAAATAACTAAATATTAGTTCATAATATAAATTAATTTTAATATCTAGTGGTATTGTTTTATATAGTTTTGTTAAAATTCCGTTTGATCTTCGTATTTTTTTTCTATTTCTAATGTTTGAGTATTCCAGTTTAAATGTTCTTGCAATATTATTCACAGAAATTTGAGTTTACTCTCTCTATAGTAGTAATATTTAATTTTTTCTATTTTTTGTATGGAAGATTAAGTATTTTGTTTTGTCTGCATTAATTATTAACTTGTTATTGTCAAACCATTTTTCAAATAATTTTAGTTTTTCAGTTATATTGTTTATTATTGAGTTTATTTCATTTCCCTTTGATAACCAAACTATGTCATCTGCAAATAGTAATAATTCATCGTCTAAATTCAATAGGTCATTTATTGTTAAGAGAAAAAATAAAGGCCCAAGGATTGTTCCTTGTGGAACACTTAGTTTAGTTATTAATAATTTTGAGTGAAATTAATCAATTTTAACAGTTTGATGTCTAGCTGTTAAATAGCTGTCTATTAAGTTATACGTTGGTCCTCTTATGCCGTAGTTAGACAATTTCACCTTCAAGATATCTCTCTAAACCAAACCAAATGCTTTATTCAAGTCAAGAAAAAAAACATAAGTTATTTTTTTTTTCTTCCAAGGTTATTTTGGATGGTGGTTACAACTCTTAGTAGCAATTCTTCCGTTGATTTGTTCCTTTGAAAACCATATTGGTTCTGATGTCTTATGTTTATTAAAAAAATCTATTAGTCTATTATTTATTCAGTTAGTTTGGAAAACATAGGCATAATTGCGATTGGGCGATAGTTTTGTTTTTTATATTTGTTACCTTTTTTGTAAACTGGTCTAATTATTGCTGTTTTAAGCTCATTTGGGAAGACTCCTGTTTGAAAAATATCATTTATTACCATTGAGAGAGGGTTTTTAAGTTCATTTTTACATAATTTAATTATTTTTGGGAATAATCCATCTATGCCTGAACCTTTTTTTGCATTTAATTTGTTTAATTCTCTATTTCATTTTCAGTTGTATAGCCTAGGTAAAATGTGTCTGTTGTATTTGTATTCAAATATTTCTTAAAGTTATTATTTGTTGAATGGTTTATATTCAATTCATTCTTTATCGATGTTTGTATAGTAATTATTGAATTTTTAAACTATTTTTTTTTTTGGTTTATTATAAGTTCTGTCTTATTGTCATTTTTATTATTTGTTTTTCTTAATAATTTGTTAATTATTTTCCATTTTTCCGTGTATTTTTAGTTGATAACTGTTCATAATAAAAAATTATTTTTATATCTATCATTTTTATTTAGATTATTTCTATATTTGTAAAACTTGCCATTGTTCTTTTGTTCATAATTTTTCTGTCATTATTTTTTTCTAATCTTTTCTTCAAGTTCTCGTTAAACCATTCTGTGTTATATAATCTGTTTAGTATTTTATTTTTTATGGGAAAATTTTCATCGTATTTTTTTGTTAATTTTACATTAAATTTTTCATATTTGGTCATTTGTTTATCATCTGATATTTCGAAATATGTTTGCCAGTTAGTATTTAATAAAGTATCTTGAAAATTTTGAATATGTATTTGTTTAAAATTTCTAATTTTTTTTATACGTTGAATATTTATATCTAAAAGTGTTTTTACTATTCTATGATCATTTATTAGTTCACCTAATGTTGTTGACGTATTATTATGCATATTCGTGAACACTAAATCAATTGTACTGAAACTTGATCATATGAGTCTTGTAGGTTCTTTAATTTTATTCAAGAGTCCATTGGATTCCATTATATTTAATAGTTTAATTGAATCATTATTTTTTTTCCAATATCTATATTAAAGTCTCTGGTTATACAAATATGCTTTTCGTGGAGGTTTTCTTCTATAAAATTCTCTAGTTTATCAAAGAATTTTGCTATATTTGTATTTGGTGGTCTATATATTGTTGAAAACTCAATTTTTTCTATATTAATAGTCAATATTTCTAAATCTTCAGTTAATTCAGTTTCATTTTCTATTAAATTTGTGTCAATTTCCTTTTCGAAATATATTGATATCCCGTCTCCACATTTATTATTATCTCTGTAAGAGAATGTTCATTATAATTATTAAAATTTATTGTGTCTTTTGTTCATGTTTCAACTATTGAAATTATTTCTGGCTCATTATGTCATTCTATTAGTTCTTCTATTTGGTCAATTTTGTTGTTCATACTGTTTGCATTCATATAAATTATTGAGACAGGTTTACTTTTATCATTTTCGTTCAAGTGTTTATGATATTCGTTATGTGTTTTCTTCAAGGTTCTATGATTATTTTTTTTAATTGTGAATTTGTTTAATGTTTTTTTACTTAATTTATTATTTTGTTATTTATGACGTTTGTTTTTGATCATAAGTTATCCAAATCAGTGACATTATCATTTATTTCAAATATTTCGGAATTTTCATTTTTTCTTATTTTTATTTTTCCTTTCGATGTCCATATAAACTTCCGGTCATTTTGTTTTTGAAATAATCTTGCCTATTTAAATATAATAGCATTTTTTTTCAGTTAAGTTTTCGTTTATATAAATTTTACCTTTAAGGTTTATTGATCCCATTCCTATCCTTAGTTTTATATTTTTGCTTTGTTTCTAGAATTCATTTCTTTTTTCTAATTTCATGAAACAGAGTAGTAATTTACTTTTTCTTAGTTTGTTAATTTGCAATCTGTGAGCTATTTCTATACCATTTTCAGTGAATTGTACATTTAATTCTTTACTTATTGTTAATATCTCATCAATACAGTTCTCATTTTGCTTCAATGGTAATCCTTCTATTATTATATTTTTTCTAATTTATCTAATATTTGATCTGCCTTATATTGATTACCATAAAAATAATTAATGTCTTTATCAATATTATTGTAATCAGTATTACAAGTATTTATACGTTCGTTTAGTTCTGTTGATAGCTGAATAATTTTTTTTCTAATTGATTATTTGTTAAAATGATAGACTTACTTAAAATTTTTAGTTTTTCTTGGTCTTCTTTTATCGTATTTAAGGCTATATTTGACTGATTTTTGACAATAATGATTCTATTTTGTTATCAGTGTCTTTTTTATTTAATTCAATTTGTGCTCTTATTTCTTTTACTTCTTAAAGTATTTGTAATATCGCTTCATTATCAAATTGTTTTGTTGCCACTTCCTGTTTCTTTAACCCTATGAGATTCTAATGTTCTAAGTTATCTATATAACATAATTAGCATCTATGATGCCAGCTATATTGAAGGTACACACATCAGTTGAAAAGTAAGCTCATCTCTTCTACATAACACCCAAGTTATTCATTGATCCGTACGAATCGTGGTAAGTAGTCAAGATAAATATTCACTATGCCTTAATTATATTCTAATGTGTACGTGGATCATTGATACAGTTCATCTAAAGATCCTCATAAATTGTACTTAGCTTAAATGTCTTACTGATGATATATAATGCTTTTAATTATGCTCCACATTGTTATCTATTTTACTCAAACAAAAGTACAATCAGTCCCAATTATCAATATATTTACCAGAAGAGTATTATTAAGTGTTTAAAGTATAGTTTTAAATTGTAAGCAAATTATTCACTGACCATAAAATTTATAATTGATACAACAGTTACCATTTTGGGTCATTTATACAATTGATCCAATAGTATTCAAAAAATTTCCTAAATCGGTGATTTCTCGTTAGAGATATCTAATATATTCAGTCAATTTCATACTGCATTTAATTCGGGCAAAAAAATAATTATCACAAATCAATAGTCTCTCGATGACGATATTTAATAATATCGGTCAATTTCACTCTGCACTTAATACGAAGATCATTATGATTAACTCGTGAGTAGTTTTTCAAAATATTGGGAATCGGGATTATTTTTCCCTCTTCATTCTGCCTTCACTTGACAAAAGGCGCAGTTGGTTTCTGAAACATGTTTTTAAACCTTATATCAGTGTCAAAATGACAGTTGTCATGCAATTTCTTGGTAAAACTTTGCATTTTTTTTTTTTTTTTGTATTTATTATGTCACTATACACATTGAGGAGCCAAAACATTATGACAACCTATCTAATAACGTGTTATTCCACCTGTGGCATACAAAATAGCTGTAACCCACCTTGGAATGGATACCGCAAGTGTTTGGTAATTGACCAGAGACAGATGGTACCAGATGTGCAAGCAGCAATCACACAATTCCCAGATACTCTGGGGAAGTGTATTTTGAGCTCTGAGCTGCCATTGCATGACATCCCAAATATACCCTATGGAATTAAGATCTAGCGAGTTAAGTGATCAGGACATCAACTGGAATTCATTCGCATGCTCTTTGAGCCATTGTAGCACAACCCTGATCTTGTGGCCGGCAGCGTTGTCTTTCTGGAAGATTACACTTCCAATGTTGAAATAAATGCCACATAAGGGTGAAACTAGTCCATAATGATGTTGAGATGGCAACAGATTACATGGTGTGTTCCACCATGATAACAATTAGTTAACAGAGACACATGAGAGGACCATCTGCTGTGAAGTCCCATATGAAACAGAGTCTGTTGAAGTGTATGCTCCAAAAAACTTCTACTCGGACCTAAATTGTAATTGGCTGCCAGTTGAGCCATGGACTGTCATGATTTTGCTTCATCAAGTGGCACAGCCGCCGAGATCCAGTTTCGTTGATGACATATGGATGTGCAACACCTTGAAGTCTACTACCACTTGTTTCACTGTCATCCATCCACATTGCATACGTTCTAACATTGGCAGCTGGCAAACATCCAACGAGCAGTGCAGTTTCAAAGATACTCTGTTCTGAGCTTTCAGATTATTACAATCTGCCCTTTATCAAACTTGCTTATATATCAGCAGCCTTACCCCTCACACACAAACTTAATCAAGAGAATTATGCCTCAAAATCACTAGCAGCAGTTAAATACCCTCTCACATGCCCTCTGGGTCATTCCGGCAAGCGCAATCATACG
>QLNU02015360.1:4648979-4661552 GCA_006491805.2 Dysdera silvatica | reverse complement strand
GATCGATTTAGAGAAATAAATTAACAAAATGTGATATGGATGTTTTTGACCAAATAGCAGAAATATGTTCTATGAAAGCAGCATCTAGATGCTGGCCCATTCAAATATTTCATAATGTGTTAGACTTTATGTGATAAATGCATGGATTGTCTTCCAAGCAGTAACACTTGATAAAAGCAGTAGAAGGTTTATTCAACAGTTCGCTGAAGAGCTACGAAAAGACAATCACAGGGCTCCCACCAGCTGTATTAAAAGAAGTTCAATTTAAGGGAAGAATGTAGGACATTCAAAATATCGACATTGGTGCCCATAAGTGGGAGGCAGGGGCTTGATCACCTCACTAGCCCTTGTTTAAAATTTTGATTTGCTCTATACTGCTATGCATTTACTTTCAAAAGCAGAACAATGAAGAAGGAGAGGGATGTGTTACCTATCACTGTGACCAAAATCCTGAGGAAAATGCATGGGCATAATTATCACATGATGTGTATAAACGTAGTTGTCAGTTCGTAACTGTTGAACTAAAGCAGCAAATTGAACACAGTTGGTTGTCCCTTGATTCCATGTATCTTCAAAATTTAATTAATGGTATGCCTGATCGAATATTCAAAACAATTTGCAGCAACGATGCAACTATACAAATATGAATTCCTGAACTTAATAAAACATTCATGACCATACACTTGTGAGACAAGCAATTACTGTAATTTCTTTCTTAAAGTTATTTTTTTCACAAGATTTGGTGTTGACGTCTTGTATACGTATTCTAATTACATGTGACTGATGGATATAAAATGGTTTCTTTGCACATATTCAATAATTTACAAATCAAACGTTTGAAAATATATATTTGAAAGAATTCAAATAAAAAATTTGTAGTTCATATTAAATTCATAATTAACAAAGCAACAAAGTCTCATATTAAATGGGTAAATTATCTAGTAGTATAATTTACATAATTAATCTTATCATTTTATCCAATTGTTCTTTTAACATGTGAATTCTATTTTATAGCAGAGTGTGAAATAAGAAGAACTAAAACTTTTCACTCCTCTTATAAAATTCTCATATCATACTGGCAACTTTCAAAAATGCACGATAAAATTATGCAGGGTACTATGATATACCCAATAAAATCAGAACATCAATTGTTCATCCATATTTTGTAAAATAATAACTGAAATATTGAAAACTTCCAATTTTAATGTATTAGTTTACTTAAAAATTGAATTAACTTCATCACCCCCCTCCACCAAGTACTGTAGGAAAGAGAACGGCAGATCCAGCCCTAATTGGATATCAAAACATTGTTTTCTCCCCTACCAAAAAAAAAACAAACAAAGAACACCCACAATTAAAACATTGCATTTAAACATGTATCAACTGTGGCTTATCTCCACAAAATTATCGTAGTAATGAGAAATAACCAGCAAATTTGTTTATTGGTACATTGATCATTATAATGAAATACAGTGAATGCAAAAACAATTATACATGAAAAGGATGCAAACAAATTGAGTATGGAGTCAGGGATGGGTTTCAAATTTTGAAGTAGACATGTTGCCAGATAAGATTAAAACAATAGCTGGGTGATTATAAATGAAGAAGGTTTCTCTTTTCCCAAGTAAGAAAACAAGATTTCTAAAATAAATGTGTAACTTTTACATGATGACAAAATACACTGTATCGTACCTACAGCGAGAAAAAACTGGTGCATAGGGGGAAAGAATGGACATTTCACAGAATGTTTATAAAAGCTGAAGTATGGTTCTTGATTGACACACTTGTCATATTTGGAAGTATTAGCTTCAAAAGTGGAATCAAAAAGTGTAGGCTTTGAAATTCTGAAGTTGGAGCCTGGGACAGGCAGAGAGCAATGACCCAGCAGCCTGGTGCAAAATTTGTTTTCCCCTTTTTCTTAAATTATCATTAAATACATCTAAAAAATCCCAAAGAAATAAACATTAAGATTTTCTATTTAGAATCATGATCAATTGCTTCCTGAAAAGCCTTAGTAGACATGTGAATATCGCCAATTATTTATGTTTCACCACCTAATTTCTAACTAAACATCAGTTAAATGTGAGAAAATGGAAAGTAAGGACCAAACATTTAAAAGCCAAACTAGCATGTGCTTGAGTCAAAAATATACACTTTTACATAAAAAACGGATCCACTGGGATCCCTGTAGGCTTGATCCACTAAACTACACTACTGGCCAATTTCAGTTACTGCAGTCTTTCTGAAGACACCAGTCATAATTGTATGACAGATTACAGAAGCACATTCGTTTTCAATGATCGACTCCAATCAATTTAGATTTCAGCCCAATAAACGAACAAAAATTGCCTTAGTTAAAATAACAGGTTATTCCAGATATTTTGACATGGGATATTATTCACTGAGAGAGTTTTTTTTTAAATATTTCCAAGGTCTTTAACTCAATTGAATGTGGATAAAGAAAAGGGTTATTGTTGGTATCATGCAAATTTTGAACGTAAAGCAAACAAATGTATGCCTCCTTGTACGTGGATGGGAAACTAGAAAGCTCTCTGATTGTACAGTGTCAGGAATAATGGAGAAAATTAACTGTTTGTTTATCAGCGACAGAAAATCTGGTAATCAGTTTTTGTTTGATAACGGTGCTTTCACTTAAGTTTTTCCCCAGGAGTTATATAAAAGGGGCGTGTTATAAAAAAGACTTACGTTTATATGCTGCTAATGGTTCAAAAATACATACATATGGAACAATTTATTTTGAATTGAATTTTGGTTTGCATAAAAATTTCAAATGGACTTTTATTGTGGCACACATTTCATGTCCAATTATTGGAGTGGATTTTCTGGAAATGTATAATTTGTTATTGACGTACGAAATAGATGTTTGATTGATAAAGCTACGTCATTAACTACAAAAGGTGAAATTGTGAATATTCCTTTGTTACGTTTAATAACTGTGTCTTCAGAATCTGAAAATATCATAAATTGTAACTTAAATTTCCTAATACTACAAATGCTGTTTTGGTTGGTACAAAATTAGATCACAAAACAGTACACTGTACTCCTACATGTGGACCTCCAGTTTTTGCAAAAGCTAAGCGTTTGATGCCTGAAGAGTTAGAATTTTTAAAAAAGGAATTTAAAACCTTATTGAATCAAAATATAATTAAAGCGTCTAAAAGTCAATAGTTAATTCCGATCCATATGGTGCCTATAAAAGATGGTACTTGGTGCATTTGTGGAGACTATCGTAGGTTGAACGCAATTACAGAACCTGATATGTACCCCATACCACACATACAAGATTTTGCATTTGGTTTAACAGGAAAGGAAATATTTAGTAAATTTGATCTAGTGAGAGCATATAACCAAGTACCAATGACGATATAGTAAAAACAGCAATAATAACTCCAATCGGTTTGTATGAATATACATGGATGGTTTTTGGTTCGCGAAGTAGTGCCCAAACCTTCTAGCGTCTTGTTGACGACATATTAATTACGTTCGAAACTGAGGAGAAACATAAGGAAGATGTAATAAGAGTTTCTGAGTGTATAAATGAATATGGTCTTGCTTTAAACGTTAACAAATGTGTTCTTGGACAAGAACGATTATCATTTTTGGGTTGTGAGGTAACCAGAGAGAGAATTTCAACTTAAAGATAAAGTAGAAACTTTGTTGAATTATCCTCAACATAAAACCGTAATGGGATTAAAGCATTTCTTAGCTATGCTCGATTACTATCATAGATTTTTTCATAATTTAGCTGAAATTCAAGCACCTTTGCATGCAATGGCAGGTGGTAAAAAAAAAAAAAGACAAGACAGACAACGATTTATTCAAATGGTCTGTTGAGAATCAAAATGCATTTAGTAGGCGTAAAGAAATAGTAGCTAAAAAAGTAATGTTAGCTCATCCAATTAGTTCAGCCACATGGTCGTTGATGCATCAGACGTGGCGATTGCAGCAGTATTACAGTAGGAAGCAAAGGGAGTAATTCAACTGTTGGCATTTTGTTCAAGATAATTAAACCAGACTGAATGTAAATATATATACAGTACCTTTGACAGAGAAATGTCAGCAGTATATGCTGCCATGAGTCACTTTAGACGCATGTTAGAAGGTAGAAATTTTATAGTATATACCCATCACAAACAGTTAACTTTCGCTTTTGGTCAAACAGGCGATAAATTCTCACCAAGACAACAAAGACATTTAGACTTCATAGGGCAATATACAACTGACATAATACATATTGCAGGTAACAGTGATGTAGATGATTAGTTATGCATTTCTTCAGTAGACTTGTCGTGCAAAGTAGATTACGAAGCTACAGCGGAAGGACAGATGAATGATAACGAGTTGAAAACATCGCACGCATCTGACTCGACACTTACTTTGAAACCTATGATTGTAACACCTGATGGTATTAGTGTATTATGTGATACGTCTACTGATACTGTTCGACCATATATTTCGGAATCATTCCGGCGTAAGATTTTTTTCTGTAACACAAGATTTTTATCACATCCTGATGTAAAAGTGACAATAGACTTAATACGAAATCTTTCAAAAAAGATGTAGTATATTGGGTAAAAACATGTATTGCTTGTCAAAAATCTAAAGTTCATCATCATGTTAAATCACCATTTGGTGAATTTCCATTACCTTCCACCCATTTTGATCATGTTCATCTGTATATATTTGGGGTACTACCTCGTTCACAGATGATATAATTACTTATTAACCTGTATAGATCGTTATACTAGGTGGCCAGAAGCATTTCCGATGAAGGATCAAACTAATAAAACGGTAACAGAGATGTTTTATAATGGATGGATTTCAAGGTTTGGAGTTCATTGCCAATTAACAACTGACCAGGGGCACCAAATGGAAAGTAACTTATTTCATGCATTAGCCAGATTTTTAGGTATCTACAAAACTAGAACTACGGCATATCATCCAGCAGCGAATGGAATTGTAGAGCGTTTTCATCGCCAGTTAAAAACGTCAAATGTTATGACAGTAATAAATGGATGGACCTATTGCCAACAGTATTGTTGGGTATATGTGCTGCGATGAGGGAAGGCCTTGCAGCTTCATCGGCAGAAATGGCATATGACCAATCACTATGCTTGCTAGGGGAAATGTTTAGATCAACTACAGAGCATGTTTCGCAAGACTAATTTGTTATGTGATTAAAAGAAGGCATGCGAAAGTTGCAAGCAGTCCCAACATCAAGAGCTTAAAACAGAAGATTTTTGTTCATAAGGATTTGTTTAAAGCAACTCATGTTTTTGTAAGGCAAGATATGGTGAGAAAATCTTTACAGCAGCCCCATATAGGACCTTGTAAAGTAATTAAACATTTAAAAAATGTTTTTTAAAATAGAATATAATAGAAAAATATCTACTATTTGTATAGATGGATTAAAACCGGCTTATGTTATTGAAAATTCAAATGTTGAAAAAAGACATGTTAAATAGACAAAATATAAATAATGTTAAAGATATGTAGTTGACAATAAATGCGAGAGAGAAGTACCACAATATATTAACAAAAGAGGTAGGAAAGTTAGATTTAGGCTACAGCACTGATTGTCGCATATCACTTCTCAGTGGTGTGATTGCTGGGTGGGAGTACTGTTGCATGCTGAATAGCATAGAACTACGCAAATGTATTATGAGCATGGCGTCGTTAGCCAGATAAAAAGTACAGGTTTTTCTCTCTCTCTTACTAGCAGTGTAGCTAGCACTCCGTATGCTGAGGTGTAGTGCCTCATTCAGTTATGTTTGAAGTTGTATTTCGGTATACAGTAAAATCTTGCAACAACGATATCCGATATAACAATAAATCAAGCAATAAAAATACAGTTTTCACAATGGAACATGTTCTTGACAACAATGGAGGTCATGTTGAGCATTTGAATATTGGACATTCATGGTGATTTGCCTTGCTATAGTGCCACCTGGTGGCAATTTGGTACTATTTGTTTTTGTTTTACATAAATAATGAGAGCATTGTTTGAAGTGTTTGTTGTCCAGACTTCATTCCATTTGGAGCTGTAGAATGAGCTCCAGAGCTCTTTAAGTAGAGGAACTTTAATTTTGCTATGCCTGTATTTTGGGAGCAAAAAAGTATCTTCAAAAATAAACATTCTAGGAGAAATTGTGAATATACAAAACAATGAAAGTTAGTCACGAACAATAAAAAGGTGGTTTGATATAGGAAGAATGCATAATTCAGCTTGTATTAATTATCCATAAACAGATTAGATTTTAAAAAAAATTGCAGGCACTGTAATAAAAGCATACATTTAGAACCACATACTTTCCTTGATATAGCCAATCGTAATGCATTGCAATAACCTTTAAAAGAAAACTAACACCATCAAGTTTTAAAAACTGGTTGACAGGTTTCCAAACTGCATTTGTAGGCAAAAGATTGAGTAATGTTTGTACATTTTCTTCCATTGATTTGTTTATATATGTGGATACCTAAAACAGAAAAAAGAATATTCATATTTTTCACTCAGTTATATAAACGTTACACATCTAATATCTATTGCATTGTCTTATAAAAAAGGTTACAATATTTTGCGACAGTTCCCCCTACCCAAGAAATTGGTAGTCACTTAAATACACTGGGGTCTGGCATTCATTGTACTGTCAGTAATTTCTCTATAGGGGCAGCATACAGGTAACTGTCATCATCCCACAATATGTTTACATATGGTCAAGCTTAATTGGGAGTAGAATATTATGGAAGCAACTTAAACAGACCTATTACATATAAAAAATTTAAGCTTTTAGTCATGTAATTCATTTCAATTAGAGGTTAATAAATTATTATCGAGAAGGTAACATTTGCAGTAAGATAAAAAAAAAAAAATAGTAAAGTGTGTATATTTCTGTGCAAATAAAAGCTACTGCTGATATCTCTTAGGAAGCGTTCATACACGCTATTATTTGCACTACATATTCTAGGAGGCACTCAAATTAATGCCCATATATATATATACACACACACATACTTCCATATATGGTGCCAGCAAGGAAGAAATTGTTTCAATATGTTTCAGATAAAGCACATAATTATAAATACCATGAACATATATATTATTACAACAATGGTGTAAGATTTATAAATAAAATATTTCGAGAGCCAACTGCTCCCTTTGTCAATTAAAGACAGAATAAAAAGTGAATCGAAGTCCTAATTTTATGTATTTGTTTTAAATTTTTATATTTAAAATTATATGTTTTCACCAGTAAAGCTAAATAGCAAGGCTGCATGAAATTTCAATCCTGAGCGTGTTTGTGAATAGCAAGGCTGCATGAAATTTCAATCCTGAGCGTGTTTGTGAATTGCAAGGATGCATTGCGATTTTTGTGATGCAGGTATTTTGTTTATTACACCCATTCAACGTCTGAAATTAAATTGTGTCCATGAAACACTTGGATTAACTATGTTCCAGTTAGGTAAGTCATTTACAGGGTTCATACTCCAATTTTAAAATAAAATTAAGGAGTTCTTGAAGTTTTTAAAAGTATGAACATTATTTTTAAGGTGTCCATACATTAGTATTTTAAAACATTCCTGAAAATGCACATTTTAATGTGGGAAGCATAGGAGAAATCTGCCATGATTTTATCACTTATTATATAACTTTTTAAATCACAATTAATATTAAAATTACCATATATAGGACTTCATTTTTCTCTAATCATAATTTATTAAACACACATTTTCTGCCTGGCATATTGAGTGCACATGTGTAAAACAAAAATATCGTTCTCCCAAATCATCCAGTCAACACGGTGTGATCAGCATGCACGTGTATACCTGTCAGCCTGGCAATTTTGAAAGTCTTACAATTTTTGAAAATGTGCATCATTAGCCAGCGTGCGAAATACATGTAGTGTAACATGTTCAGAATAGAAAGAGGTACTATCCCTTCTACCTAACCATCCCGCTGAAAAATTATAAAAGGTAAATTAAAAAAAAAATCAAATTCTTTATAAAAAGAACTTCGTTATATAGAAATTGTTTTTCGTAATATGGAGACAAATTTACATGTTAGTGCCATTCAAAGTCAAGGTTCCGCCGAAAATTTCATTAAATAGAAAACTTTGTTAAATGGAAGTTCGTTATATGGAGACTCTACTGTATATCAGTAGCCATGTTTACACGATCGTGTCTCATTTAATAATGAAATGAGACACTCATGTTGCAGTCAATTTTGAAGAGCAGATGTGTATAAATGCAATGATAAAGAGAGATAGCCATGTGTGTCTCAAATGAACATGTGCATACGTGTTGAAACTTAAGATAACATTATCAGACAAAACTTTACAGTAGACCTAATATTTACCCACTCCAATTCTTATTAATCTTTACTTTTCTTTGATTTTCTCTAACATATATTATTGCTTTTTGATTTGTGACTGCACCACAAAACCCAATCTCGCTTCGATTATTGCTCTTCAGAAACGTTTTATTTCACTTTTGTCTTATAATAGTCATGTGTCTCACTACTTTTATTCATCTTCCAATAATACTCAAATATTACTAATTGTGTCTGTCGGACAGAAAAAAAATTACTAATTAACAAAATCTCTATTTTTATATTTCATGCCATAAGAATCGGTTCATATCCTAATCTTACAGCCTTGGTGGAATAGCAATTCAAAAATCATGGAGGGACGTTTAAATAGCGTTGAAGTATAAGAAATAAGAAACAAAATGTTTTGAAAAGTGATGCAAAATATTTTTGAAAAGTCAAATTTGTAACTGACTGCTTGTGAGTATAATCATTTACTTGATTTTTTTTTTCTCTTTCTAAAATTCACTACAGTATATATTATATGTGCAACACTTCATTGCAGTATTTATTATATGTGCAATGCTTGATATCCAATGGGAGGGGGTTTGAGTCCCCCTTTCCTATGCCACTGGTTTTACAAATATTCCAGTACTCATCTATATACGTAGGCATAACTCGCCTCACAGTCCAAGAGTGATCATTATTTAGGGGAAATTTTCTTCTAGGGGTAGTTTTCTCTAGAGGGGTTAAAAGGTCTCATGTCAATGCATTTCATTGAATCAGAAACTCAGAGCAGGAGGGAATAAGCCCCCAACCTCCAATACTTATGCCAATTTTCATATAGACTCTAATACAATCAATTCCAATGTGGCCAGCGATGAAAAATAATTGAGAACCACTGATTCACAGTGTAGGCAACCAAAACAAAGAGGAGAAAAAAATTTTAGATGTGCAACACAAAATAAAATATTAAACACAAATTTCCTGAGGCACGAAAAATTCAAGTATATTTTCTAACTTTCCTGATGGCTGAACACCTAGTATTAACTCCATGGATTGTGCAAATACACATACTTTCCGCAGAACAGGATGCTTTATCGACAAAGTTAAAAAAAAAAAGAAAAAAAAAAGCATGTCCAATGTAATTAAAGCACTTAAAAGGCCTTTTTTGTTACTTAAAAATTCAAGCACTTTAAAATACTTCAAAGGAGCATACAAGCCCTGAAATTGCTCTTTGCGATGGCTCATACAAAACAAACAAAATAGAAGCCATTAAGATATTGTTATTGAAGGCAAAAAGCTCATTAGAAACAGAAATTAGGAAGAGGATGAATAGATCTATCCCTGTAATATACAGTGTGTTAAGAAGAGGTTCAGAATTGGAATCAAAGAAAAAAGTACAGGTTGTCCCAAATGCACACTGAATATAGCTGATCGAACTATTGTGACATTGATTACTGAATAATCAATGTCAGTCTGGCAAATAGCTTGTAATTCTAGCATCTCAACTTTCAAGTCGACTATTCACAGAAGACTTACAAGAACAAGTTTTTTAACTGACCTAAATATGCGAAAACACTTCCTCCAATGCCACTGCATAAAGAAGCTTGATTGAATTGAGCAAAAAGGCATATGTCATGATATGATGAATGGATTTTTGCACTCTTTTTTTTTATACAATAATTTTTGCCACCCACGTATTAATTACAGCTCAAACTAGAGCTTGTGTAATTTTGGAGAAAAAGAGACGCTTTCCCCATCCTGGATTCGAACCAGGGTCCCTCCGTTTAGCCCGGAGTGTCTTGGACCGCTAGACGAATGAGGATCTTTGAAATGAATCTTTTTTTTTATGGAAAAAAATTTAATTTAGCTGAGCGTAATGGCCCAAAGCAGAGGTTCCCAAACCTTTCCAAGCCATCGCACACTTAGAAAATTAGAATTTTTTTATGCCACTTAACTCATATAAGATCTGTGGTAGCTATATTTCATATCTGTATGACTATGAAGAAGAAATCAGGTAAGTGCAAGAAATTAATATAACGCATATTTAAAATTCACACAAGCACTGTAACTGGTAGAAAAACATTGGTGAAAATACAAAGGAAATTCAAATAAAATTACAAAAACCTTCCACATGCTATTGAGGTTTGTACATATCTTGAGTGCAATGGGTGAGCCTACTGCTCACTGCATAATTTCTCTAATCGCAGAATAAGGCTTGATACAGATACTCTTTTTTTTTTTTTCCCCATGCTGATTTTCGAATGATATTTGCTCTTTATAACAGCAACCACTGAAAATCCAGCTTTACAGAGATACACAGTCTAGAAAGGGATGAGGACCCTAACAGCTTTTGCACTTAGATTTGGATATTCATTTTTGACTGATATCCAGAACTCTGTCAAATCCGAACAAGTTACTAACAAGTGGGTGCCAAATTTATCTGTAACAAAAAATCCCCCTTGAAAAACTCACAAAAATTTAGCCCCGGTGGCTTTGTGTGTTGACCAATATTTGGCAATTGTGTTATCCCTGTGAAGGGTAATAATATCTTACAACTTAATATACGGAGAAAAAAGCGTTTTTTCTTGTTCTCATTCGTCTAGTAGGTCAAGACACCGCGGGCTGACCCTGGTTCGAATCCGGGATGAGGACGGCGTCTCTTTTTCTCCTAAACAAAAATAGCTCTAGTTTGAGCTACTAATACGTGGGTGTCAAATTTATTTGTAATAAAAAATCCCCCACGAAAAACTCACAAAAATCTCATCCCAGTGGCTTTGTGTGTTGACCAATATTTGGCAATTGTGTTATCCCTGTGGGAGGTAATAATACCTTACAAATTAATATATGGAGAAGAAGGGCATGGTTCTTGTTCTCGTTTGTCTAGTACAGTAGTTCTCAACCTTTTCCAGTTGGCACCCCTTTTGAGATACGGTGAGGCCCCACGTCCCATCAACGTTTAAATAGCTCAAACTCGAGCTTTTTTATATTTGGAGAAAAAGAGGCGCCGTCCTCATCCTGGATTCGAACCAGGGTCCCCGCGTTGAGCCTGCGGTGTCTTGACCTACTAGACGAATGAGGACAAGAACAAATGCCTTTTTCTCCATATATGAGGATGTAAGATATTATTATTACCCTTCTCAAGGATAACACAATTGCCAAATAATGGTCAACACAGAAAAGCCTAGGTCAAGACACCGCAGGGATCCTAGTTCCAATCCAGGATGAGGATGGCATCTCATTTACTCCAACTATAAAAAGCTCTAGTTTGAGCTACTTAAACGTGGGTGGAAAAAAAAAAAAAAAATTGTATAATAAATTTATTAAGTTTATGATGTAAAATAATTTGGAGTGGACAAAGTGCATCCGTGTGTGTTCTGATGGTGCTCAATCAATGGCTGGTTGTCATGGAGGATTACAGGTAGTGGTGTAATGCAAAATCTCGGGGCTCTCCCACAATAATTTTTTGGGGGCTCCCTTTTACAAAAATAAATTTCTATATGCAAATATATAAGATATTATTACCCTTCACAGGGATAACACAATTGTCAAATAAAGGTCAACACAGAAAAGCCTCTGGGGTGAGATTTTGTGAGTTTTTCGTGGGGGAATTTATTATACAATAATTTTTGCCACCCACGTTTATGTAGCTCAAACTGGAGCTTTTTTTATATTTGGAGAAAAAGAGGCGCCGTCCTCATCCTGGATTCGAACCAGGGTCCCCGCGTTGAGCCCGCGGTGTCTTGACCTACTAGACGAACGAGGACAAGAACAAACGCATTTTTCTCCGTATATAAGGATGTAAGATATTATTACCCTTCACAGGGATAACACAATTGCCAAATAATGGTCAACACAGAAAAGCCTCCGGGGCGAGATTTTTGTGAGTTTTTCGTGGAGAATTTATTATACAATAATTTTTTGTCGCAACGTTTAGAATAGCTCAAACTAGAGCCTTTTTATATTTGGAGAAAAAGAGGTTCCATCCTCATCCTGAACTGAAACTAGGGTCCCGTTGAGCCTCTTGATTGTCTTTAATACCTACTAGACGAATGAGGACAAGAACAAACGCATTTTTCTCCGTATATGAGGATGTAAGATATTATTACCCTTCACAGGGATAACACAATTGCCAAATAATGGTCAACACAGAAAAGCCTAGGTCAAGGCACCACAGACTCAACGCGGGGACCCTAGTTTCAATCCAGGATGAGGACGGCACCTCATTTTCTCCAACTATAAAAAGC
>QLNU02015360.1:4623505-4641877 GCA_006491805.2 Dysdera silvatica | reverse complement strand
GCTTTTCTGTGTTGACCATTATTTGGCAATTGTGTTATCCCTGTGAAGGGTAATAATATCTTATATATTTGCATATAGAAACTTATTTTTGTAAAAGGGAGCCCCCAAAAAATTATTGTGGGGGAGCCCCGAGATTTTGCATTACACCACTACCTGTAATCCCCCATGGCAACCAGCCATTGATCGAGCACCATCGGAACACACACGGATGCACTTTGTCCACTCCAAATTATTTTCCATTATAAACATGTCAAGGATGTCAAAAAGATCTTGAGCCTTTACACCTATAGTAATGCTTTTACAGAACAGGTCTTCAACAATAGTACTACCATCAAGGAAACCAACATAGCATACGAGATGTGCATCCTTGTTGCTGTCCGTTGCCTCATCTAGTTTCAATCCAAATTTGTTTCCTTTCATTTTTTCTATCAATTGATTATTGACATCCTGAGCCATATGCCGGATTCTTCAATTGTGGTGTTCTACAAATGAATCTTTAAAAGCGGTTTCCCCAGCATTCTTTGATCATTACACTAGTTATGTCCACAGGAGACAATAGAATCAGTCTTTCTGCAATAGCTTGAGAGTTTTTTTGTACTTAACTACTCTATACGATACCTTGACTGATGCCTGTCCATTTTTATGAAATATAAGTATGTGCATTTTATGCCATTATTATGCCAAGGAAATGACGTGCTAGCCTATACAGAGAGATACTCTGATGACGTGACTACCTTGCATACTAGAATATTCTGAACTGATGATCAGTATGAGTGATTTTCCATTCATAAAATGTTTGTATTCATGTAAAATTTTTACTTTTAATAGAGAGATCAGGGGCACCTCTAATCTCTCGACTCCAGGGTGCCACGGCACACACTTTTCAGGAACCTCTGGTAAAAAGTATTACTGGCATGATTTACAATAGAAACCAAGACAATATGTCAGTTTATAACAAGCAGATGGATCTGTGGCAGTTCGGTCTTGCTTAGGCGGCAGTTGAAGATCAGAAATAATACTCATTTCTGGATCAAACACCACTCTGGGTTATCAACATTTACTAAAGCAGTATTTCCGTTCATGTTTAGGTGTATTTGGTGTACCAGACTGCATATTTCAGCACGGCAATGCCTTTATCTACTCTGCATATTCTGTAAAAGAGTGGCTTTCTTCCAATAACATTAAAGTTATGGAATGGTAATCTAGAGCCCCGGATCTGAATCCGATTGAGAATACTTGATGTACACTAGCAGGGATGATGCACAAAAGGAAAGCAATCCATAAGGACTGTGGAGCTGGAAAAATAAATTTACAATGATGATATAAATTACAATAAAAACTTTTCTAAAATCTAATCTCAGAAATGCCAGACCATGTCTAAGGGATTATTAGGCCTAATGGCAAGGAAACCAAAAGTTAATTTTTAAAAGTGCATTTGTTTTCTAATGATTATCATTTTGGAACATGTGTAGAGCAGCTTCCTTTTATTTTCCCTGCCTATATATTAACTTTACAGCGAAATGAAGTGGAGCGTGTTGTTTTTATGTGCTTAAAGGCATACATACAAGCATTGTAAATAAATAAAAAAGTTTTTATACGCTTTTTGCATTTTACTCATCATTTTGGGACACAGCATATGTGTGTGTGTGTATATATATATATATATATGTGAAGGAAGGTTGATAATATAATAAGAATAATAGGAACTCTGTGGTCCCTGCATAAATATATCGTTTTACTATATAATATAAAAATAAGATGCTTTACCATACATACACAAAATTGTTTCAGACGCCGCCTTAATTCCAAAGCTTTGGCTTCTGCATGTGCTTCAAAATAATGCTTTAGGGTAATGCAAACTTGATGGCACAGCTGCCGGCCTGATAAAACTTGATCTGAACTCATAAGTCCTCCTGACAGATCTTTATTCAAATTATGCACAATAACTTCTAATGTACTAACCTGAAAAAATCAAGACAAATGATATAAACAAAAACAATTTTATGAAAACATCTTTGTCACAGACAATACACAAAATATTAATTTTTTAAATAAATGTCTACCTCTAAAATTAGGAAAGATGAATAAAACCATTATTTATAACTAACAATATATACAGGGTGTCTGAGCACTAGGGTTATAAACATCTAGGAGGGGTAGGGTACACCTAGACGAACAATATTTGTCATAGAACCTAGGGTCGCAAACCACTCACAGCGCTAGTTCTAAAACCGTCCAGCATGCACAAATATTTACAACCAGTGCGTGAAAAGCGCTAAAACTCAGGTCAGCTGCTCAAGTGTATAGATGATTAGGACATCGCATTTTGCGCTTCTCATGCACTGGTTGTCACTATTTGTGATTGCTGGACGGTTTTAGAACTGACGCTGTGAGTGGTTTGCGACCCTAGGTTCTATGACAAATATTGTTCGTCTAGGTGTACCCTACCCCTCCTAGATGTTTGCAACCCTGGTGCTGGGACACCCTGTATATAGAAGGTGCAAACTAATGTCCAAAGTCAGGGAAATACCTGCGGAACTAAGATGAGCAGAGATATGGTAGTTAGGTATTGATGGTAAAATGCCTGTGCACTACCAGATGAGGTTGACTGCAGTGCCCCTGGTGGTTCAATTTGAAAGTCATTAAACGAAAATCGGAAAGTAAACGAGATGCAGCAAAAATGTCAATAACAACTTAATTCAGTGTTGTTTACTTACAAGGGAACCCCTTTTGCTGTTCACTGCACTTTGAGATCAGACCTATGGGAGATGATAGTGCTTGACTTCCTGATCACGAACGAAAAACCAAAAATGACCCTTTTTTTTAGCCAGGTTTCATATGTTTTAATCGCCCTGTATGTGAGCAAAAACAGGTTTGAAGTCTGTAAGATTATGAAGGATCATCGTATTTAACGGATAAACAAAAATTATGTCTCAACTAATTCAAAACATGTAAAAAAATTAATATGAAAAATGAACTTTTAAAAGATATTTGGAAAATCTGGCAATAATTTTGAAGACTGCTAGATTTTCGTTTAAAATAGTTATTTCGTATTACCGCAGCCCATGTCAAGTTTCTTTTACATTTCTTTTTCCAAAATATTATCTCATGAGGAAAAGAAGCACATGAATATATATAAGCATGCATACATGTGTATGAATAAATGAAATGTATGAGTATCCATATATGAATATCAATAAATGAAATGGATGAATAATGAAAAGTTGCTATATTTACCCAGCATGGATGTAGTTCATGCATATTGCAATCAGGAAATTCAAAAAAAAAAAATGTACAAAACTTAATAGTAGGCTATTTGAAAATGCATTTATTGTAATTAGAAAAAATGTGAACAAAATTTCATGAAATGTACTTCATTTCATGAAGTTATGTAACCATAAATTGTGGATTAATTGTTGAATTATGTTCATTTCAAAATTAGAAAAAATAAGCTGTGTACTTTTCATCAAAGTGGTGAAAGTGATACAGTACAAAAAAATGAGTGAAGCAAAGCAATTGATCACAGTGAGCACATTTTAAGAACGATAGATTAATTGCAAAATGATGATAAAATCAGACCTTATTATAGAAAACATCTGTTTTTCGCTTTTATGCAATAGCTTGTAGTGGTGGTTTCCCCTGTTCAGTAAAACACATGGCCAGAAGAGCTACACGTTAGAATAGAATTTACGTATTTGGATTGGATGGTTCTTGCGGGACAAGATTGTTCACTGCGCCATTAAATTACGATGTGTATTGTAAATAGTATAAATGTTATGCAGCAGTGCACCAGTTGGCTCGTTCGCTGGTTTGGGCTTACTTGTTTGCTTGGCTCACTTATTTGGCATAAGGCTTACCTCAGCTCAGGATTGAGTTTGAATTTGTATGTTGAGTGCTGACTTTCAAGATGAACAGTCTTAGATGGAGAACTTTCTAGGGTCAATAACGGTAAATGTTGAATCGTAATAACCTGCTAACGTAAATTGCTGCATTAGAGTTCAAGATGGAAGAAATTCTACGTGGTCTGGGTGACTATTGGAATGGCCATTATTTGTGTGCTAAAGTAGTTGCAGAGCATCCTTGCGCCTTAGGATGGATGGCCTGGTTAGGGTCTACTGGAAAGACAGACTAGAGCAAGGTTGCTGACAACTGGGAAGACCTCTTCGGACTAAAGACATTGACAAATATCAGATTGCATTGGATGCATCTGACTGATGTATGGACTCGGAGTGGCCGAATTTAGGAATGAATACCCTTTTCATTAATTGCACTATTTAGAGTATAACTAATTGTAAGTTATTTGCTTTGGAATTAATTATGTCAGATTAATTATTGTTTAATAATAGGCTGTTGTTTCAAGATTTGTTATGACATGTGAGGTACACTAATTGTACTGTGCACAGCCTCATAGTAAAGTAGTTGTCGAGCGCTGCATATAAGAACTAAAATTGTAGGTTATGTTTATGACGAGTTCTTAAGTGTATTTGAAGGCAGGAAAGAATTACAAGCAAGCAATAGTTCCTTGTTCATGCCACAAACTTAACAAGCCATAGTGATGATTAGCTATGGGTGAATTAACCCAGGTTATTAACTTTTCTTAGATAGTACTAAGTTATGTTATTTATGGTATATATACATATTCACTTCCGTTTAGTAAAGTTTTGCTATATTGTCATTGTAGTATTGGCTGTGCCGCATTCCGGGGTTTGACAGGTGCATCGGAACGGATTAGGGAAAGACCTTTTTCAATTCTAAATTACTTGGCTTTGGAGGATAAATTGAGCTGTAACTTGTTTCATACAACCAAAATAAACTAATTGCTTTAACAGTTGATTTGTTGGTTTATTTGTATTTAACCATAGGCAGCACATTTTGATAATTTTTAATCGAAGGATTCGTTTAGAAGTAAATAGTGTGTAAATAGAAGTAAATCAAGTATATTGAATATTACATTGGTGCCAAATGTGGAGCTGCCTCAAAATCGTTGTTACACAAGCCAAAAGGAAGCTACAGTAATCTTGATATTGTGCAGTAACAGTATTAATTATGTATAATTCCACTATTTTTTTTAATGTTCGACCGTTCAACCACTGGAAGTAACCGGGTTCATCACGCATGCGTGGGCTGAGCGGCGCCCTCTGAACTGCTGATGAATCAGTATAAATAGAGGGCTGTAGCGGGGCGTGTATGGCTATCTGCTAGTGGTAAACGTTACATGAGACGTCACTATGCCTCTACGTCGAAAGAGGGCGACATTTCAGCAAGTTACGGAGTTTGAACGGGGACGAATGATCGGCTTTCGTGAAGGAGGGTTTTCTTATCGTGCAATAGCAGCTCGTATGGGGCGTAACAGCAGCACAGTGATGCGAGTGTGGAAGCAGTGGGTTCAAGAGAACCAGACAACTCAGAAATCCGGGAGTGGACGCCGAAAGGTGACGTCAGCACGGGATGATAGACACCTGGTCCGCATGGCGGTGACGGACCGTTTTGCTTCATCTGGACAGTTGGCAGAACGTTGGTGCACTGCTACAGGTGTATCATTGTGTGCTTCATCAATTCGCCGGCGTCTACTGCACCATGAACTGTGTTACTTTATACAGGATCCCCCCCTGACGCAAAACCATCGGCGCCTGCTGCTACAATAGGCTCATGGATATAGAGACTGGCGTGCTGATTGGCAACAAGTGGTGTTTTCTGATGAATCCCGCTTTAATTTGGGGTACAGTGATGGCCGCATCCGTGTTAGACGCTATACCGGTGAACGCCACCTTCCGGAGTGCGTTATCCAACGTCATAGTGGACGAACCCCCAGCGTTATGGTCTGGGGTGCGATTGCGTATCATGGACGATCTCAGCTGCTACGAATTGTGGGTAATCTTAACAGCAACCGGTACATCAATGAAGTTCTGGAGCCCGAAGTTGTTCCCTTCCTTCAAGGCATTCCCGGAGCTGTATTTCAACAGGACAATGCCCGCCCACATATTACCAGGACCGTTCAAGACCTCTTTTCATCACAACAGATACAGCTTCTTCCTTGGCATGCCTATTCGCCCGATATGTCACCGATTGAATATGTGTGGGATTTCGTTGGTCGGCGTCTCGCTTGTGATCCGCATCCCATAGCTACTAAAGATGAACTTCGGGGTTGCATATAAGCAATCTGGAATGCTCTTCCTCCGTCATACGTTCAACATCTGTTTGATTCCACACCACGTCGTATAGCATCACTTATTGCAGCGCGTGGTGGCTTCACCAAATACTGATTTTCGACATGTAGTATTGTATTTTTGCTTTGTAATTTTAATCGTTTATTTGTATCAACACAGGTCGTTTGTACATTAAATTTCATTCAATTCGGACGAGTCCTTCATGGTGTTGCAATTTTTAGAAACATGAGTATAAAATTTCCAGATATCCAAATGACTTTTGATGGTAGTGGTAATCTGGAAAAATATTTGGAACACATGTTCGAAAGGGGAAGGCTTTATCAAATAGAGGAGTGTGGCTGTTGTGACTAAACTGATTCATTCTGTTTGTTTCCCTTTGCATGTTTGATAACAGATATTTGTGAACGAGGCTATGAAAAGTTCAGTTTTAATTTTTATTTCTGGTTTTTCAATGCGTTAAGTTTTACATTCCATAGAAGTTAAATGAAGTTTTCATGTCTTTCTAGACAAGTTTTAAGATGTTTTTTAACATAGTGGCATCCATGACAGGTTATAAAGGACTTTATTATGATTACATTTCCAGTGAAGTTACAAATATGAATATCTACACTGGCAAATATGTCTGATATGAAGAAGGAAGATATGAACAGTGTTGAAAAGCTGAAAAGAGAAACAACGAATTTAAGATGTGTATTTACTTCAGCTTGCAATCAATTTATGAAATTACAAGAAGATGATAAATTCGAAAGTAAGTAAACGCATGTTATTTATAATAAGATACTTGATAAATCCAAACATTTGTTTGCTTTGGATTCTCAGTTAAATGAACGTGTTGAACATTCAGATGAAGAATTTGATTCAATTGAATCATATGGAGATCGTTTTATTGAAATCAAAACTATGTACAATAGGTATATGATACAAATGGATGAAGGTAAAGTTTTCACTGTAAATACGTCATCCGGGACTAATTTAAAACTTCCCATGTTTAATTTGAAAGAATATGATTCAATGCCACGCACTTAGGTAATCTTCTGGGGACAATTTTTACATATTCATGAAGACCAGCAATTAAGGATGGAAGATAAATTTCAGTACCTCTTATCCTCGCTGAAACCGGAAACAAAAGCCAAAGACATAGTTAATAGTTACCCACCTTCTAAAGAGAATTATCATAAGATCGTTGAGCACCTAAAGTCTTGATTTGGGAGAGATGACTAAGTGTGGGACCTAGTCTGTCTTATCAGATCCCACCTACTTTTACGAAATTTAGGTTGGGTACCATAGGCATAACAGTGGATATCAAAAGAGCCTTTCTGTAGATGTGTTGTGTTGAAAAATCAACACAACATCATTTCTTCAAATTATTTATTTATTCAACATTAACCCTTTGCACTCGAGGGCTCCGGAGCGGAGCCATTTAAAATTTGTCTTCAAACTCGAGGGCTACGGAGACGATGCAAATAATTTTCAGTTTTTAACATAAGAACAAAAACAAATCGTAAAAACTAGTTATGGGGTGTTTCGCTGTTGGTGAAAAAAGGATGGTTGCGAGTCACGGATTGTTATACTCTCGATAACAGCAAACAATCGCGGTTTGAGCAACATTCAGAAAATGAATTGTTTCCTCACCGGCACAATAAAAACAAATAGGAAATATTTACCAATGGTAATAAAAAAAACGCAATTTATAAGAGACAGGAAAACAGTGGCTTACAGAAAAGGCAAAACCCTAGTTCTCGCATGGAAGGACAAAAGGATTGTAACTTTGTTAAGTACTCGTAATGAAGCGGGTTTGATATCGATTCATAGAAGAGTACGTGGTGGTGAATTGATCAGAATACAAAAACCTAAAATGGTTATTGATTACACAAAAAATATGCGTGGAGTAGATCGGGCCGACCAATATGCTGCAACATATTGTTTTTTAAGAAAATCCCTGAAATGGTGGAGAAAACTATTTTTCTGGGGGATGGAAATGTGTACAGTAAATTCATACATATTGTACACTTCTGCTAAAAAAATAAATAATGAAAACCAATGTCACATTTGAAGTTTGTAAAATTGTTGGTGGAGCAATTGGTTGGGAATTTTCGACAAAACAGCACATCTCGAGAATACACTCACACACCAAATACGGAGGGCAGGCTCAACAACCACCTACACATTATACGTTCTGGAACCAAGAAAGATTGTGTAGTGTGTTCCAATAGAAAAATTCCGGGCGAAAGACGGCAGACCCATTATTTTTGTGATACCTGTCTAGAAAAGCCAAGATTACATATTGGCAATTGCTTCGAGAGGTATCACACTTTGGACGATTACAAAATGTAATAATTTTATAATTTTTTGTTTTTTTTATATATCATAACATTTGTATTCATAAAGAATTAAAAAAATAATAAGATATAACGATGACTTTTCTTTTAATGCGTATATCAAACTTACATGTGAATATGATCTTTTCACTAAAATCGCTTCGAGTTGCTGGTAATACGAATGAAAAAAAACTTCGAGTGCAAAGGGTTAAATCTTTTTAAACAAAAGCTGGGATTCACCTAATTCAACTATATACATATATTCAAGATATTTACTTTTTCCTTGTTAAACTTTTCTAAGATCATTTCAATTTGTTAAGGAAGAGATTTATGATTTAAAAATATTGTTCTTTCTTTCTTTCTTTTTGGTTTTACGGCTCAAAGACTACAGTGGTCATGCTGCGCCGGGACCTACTGTTTTCCGAGGAATCCGAACCTCTTAAGGCCTAGGGAACCAAACCCCGGACTACAGTGAGCAGTGCGATCTTTATGAGATCTCTGAGTAAGCGTTCTTTTTGCACTGCTGGGAGTCGAACCCGGATTAGCGGCGCACTAGGAGAACGCGTTACCACACTGCGCCACCGCAGGGCAATAAATATTATAGATGCTATCTGCCGGATTTTATCTTGTATTTCAGGTCAGCCCAGGCATTAAACATCTGTTCCTGCAACAACTACATGGAACTTGAATCTGAAATGTATAACTCATTCACATATACTGCTATTGCTATGAAGACATTGGACTTTAAGAAAATTCCCACCTAAGGAACTCTCACTACATGAATTTTAATTTGGACTAATTTTCAACGTACGCTGTGGGCTCATCTCACTCAGCAAGAATATGGACATTTTGTAAGTAACTCTGCCATCAAGTAACACCATTTTTATGTATTGCTTTTTTTTTTCTGTAATATTATGATTATATTGCAAGGACTGCTGGATTATTTGAAGAAAGTCAAAATTATCTTGTGAATTGCTGCATTTCAAATGACGCAAATTAATTTATATAATATTCGAGTGTCAATTATGAAAAGAAAACACTAAATAATCACTTCTATTGCACATATAATTCCCCTAATTCAACAAAAATCCCACTAATTTCTATTCTGTTATTTTCCTGCTATTTCTCTCTATATATCCTATAATTCAAATTCTACAATTTCTATTTTCAATTTGCCATTTTCTTTTTCTACTGGGCTGGCGCAAAGAAGTGGACAACTCATCGGAGAGAAGTTACGCTTAACCACCAGATGACCATATAAGGAAATGTACGAAATTCTCTCTCACTGTAAACAATAAATGAGTTTCTACTACAAGTGAGGATGTTCCCCTTTCAAAATAACCGCTGATTCCCAGAAATGGGAGGGTGCTCGGATGTGGATTTCCCATGCTATGGTCAAGCCTTCTCCATCTGGACACTCATCGCTTTCTTCCGAGAGAAATTTTGCACCTCAATGTAAACCAGAGGAGGTCTGAAGAAGATGTCACAAAAAAAAGGGTGACAAACTCACAGCATATACAGAAACCCCTTTCCAAGCAAGTGCGGATCTCCAGCCCAAAAAGTCAGTCCCCGCTCAGCTTTCAATATGTAAAGAATAAGTGTTCATGTCCCTCTGTGGGACCTAAACCTCCTATATAGTAACTAACGATTTTTTTCCCCCCATCTTTCCCTCCAATATTTAACGAACCTTCTCAGTTTTTTTTATTCCCATGTTTTGCCGGTAACTTTAATTAAACCATATATTTTTGCAAGTTATATTGTACTGGGCAAAAATGTAATGCTATGGCCACCGTCCCTAATATATGGAATGAAAAAATTATTCACCTGGATTACTAGAAATTGTTGTGTCATATAGAAGTATAGAAAATATACTGCTTAACAGTGAATTTACCCACTCTGGAAAGGTTGTGTCTACCTATAGGCCCAAGTTGTGTTCTTAATAATATCTAAATGTATTATTTTGATTATCTTTTTTTTAATAATAAATCTGTTTTAAGTGATATATTTTTTATGTCCTGCCTATAGGACCTTCAGTTCTCAAATATGAGTTGGTAGGGTCACCTCTTGGTTATTAATTACCTCTTCACATAGTGAAGTCTTCTTTTTGAGAATATTTTAGCAAAATAATTTTAAATAATTACAATTCATTCTGGGAGTTCATTTCTAGTAGTTCCAAACATAGGTGCCAACTTCTAGAAGTGAAAAATCTGTAGTCAATTGCACATGTGGGCAGGCCACCATTTTTTAATTAAACAAAATCATACATAATTTATGAAAAAAGGGCACAATGAGGAAATTAAGTATTTATTAAATTAATAATAATAGAGGATTAAACTGTATTAAACGCAATATTAATTCTTAGAATTTACAAATGCTGTAGTGCAAGATTTTGCATTTGAGAAATTTTTTGTCAAATACATTCTCGTAACATTTCACATGTTGTCTGCATTTAACTATTAGTAAATTTTCTAATGTGTCATCAGACATGGTTGACCTGAAGTCAGTTCTAATTTTCTTCACTTGACTGAAGACTCTCTCGCATGCTGCATTACTGTGAGGGATCGTAAGTATTGACAGCATAACCTGAGAAAGTCGTTTAAATTTTAATTCACAAGTATCATTTTTTATTTTACCTATGGCTGCCCATTGTGCATCAATGCTACCTTCATTACTCACAGTTTGTGGAACTTCGAAAGCCTGGAACTCACTGAATTCTGTTTGTAAAGCATCAACAGCTTTATCTTCTGTATTATTGAACAAAAGAACAGGAAATTTTTCTGTAAAATATTTTAAGCTGGAAAATGATGCATTTTCAAAATTCGATATTTGTGTAACCTCTGCATGATGTAACACTTCTAACTCAAAAGGAAATTTATTGTGCATGTAGTCACATGCTGCTATGAAATAGCTTCTGACGTTTTCATAAAATTCATTTTTATCATGGATGTTAAAATCTTGGATTACTTTCAGTGTTCCATTTCCAATTAAGATATCAACATCATCTTTTTGATTACTCCTCTCATGATAGTGGACTTTCAAAATATCACTACATAATTTTATCATGTTTGATTTTACAAATTTCACTAGCATTTCTCTGTACAATTTTAAGAGAAGAGATTTTAGCATATGAATATGTGGTTCCGCAGACTGAAGTTGAGCATTTGCTTTTTCAAATACAGGCACAGTATAAGATAAAAATAAGCAGAAAGCCTTATTGATATCTTCCGACAGAAAATAAAACAACCTTTCTTCACGAGACATGGAGTTTTCAGTTTTTTGTTTCTTAGAAATATCCACATAATTTTGAGCTTTCCTTTTTAATTTCTGCGATGCTTTTTTGCTGTTACGTTCTTTCACTTTATCTGCATTTTCAACCGAAACTTTGATAGAGGGAATAGTAAAGAAAGAAAGTGGGGTGATTTGATTCCTTTTCATGGCCTCTTCCTTAAAAAAACTGATCAAAGGTTGCCACTGCTGGATTATACGCTCTAAGCACTTTCCAACAGACAACCAACGAGTGCTAACGTGTTTTAGTACCTTTTTTATATCAGTCTCATGAAATTCTTGAAGAATTTTCAACCTATCTTTTCTTTTCGAACTCTTTTGTAAGTAATAGTAAATGTCTACCAAAATTTCATCGATTTTAAATGGCAAACATGCAGCACTCTTTTCAGCTGCTAAGTTAATAAGGTGGCAGGAACAGCCCATAATTTCAATATTTTGGTGATGATTCTTTAACACCGCTGCTACACCTGCTTTTTTTCCTATCATAACAGGTGCATTATCACAGCTAAAGGCAACACAATTAGAAATTGGAAAGTTTTCAGATTGTAAAGCACTTACCAGAAGATTTCCAATATTTAACCCAGTAGCATCTTCTTTCAAAGATGGCATAGATAAAAGACAATTCACAATTTTTTCACATAAAGGATCGAAGAAAGTTACCACTATTGGATACAGCTTTGAATCAACATCGTTGCTTCCATCAGTTGCAATTGAAAATGGATAGCACCTTAAATTTTCAACAAGTGATGAGGATTCCTTTGCAGACATTTCTTTCATAATTGCAGAAGTTTTGGCCTTTGCAGATCCATATTGTTTTGCAATACTGCTGTCAGGAAACGTTTTCCGAAAGAGCATCCCCGCGTGATCGCTGCAATTCATTGGCAAATTATGTTCGATCAAAAACAATGTAAATAAACATTCAGCGTTAATCATGGAGGTATCGTTAAATGCAAAAAATGAAGGCTTGATACTATGATTAGACTCTACAGCCTTGAACGTCTTCTTATGTTTAACAGTCTCAGAATGCAAAGTAATATCGCGTTTACCACCGTGAGTAATGCTTATGTCTTTACTGTAACACATGCAGAAAGCATATTTTGGCCCCAGTCTTGATTTTTGAATAAAATTAAACATCTTCATATATTTGGCTTTAAACGTTTGGTAGTACCTTTTATTAACAGTCGACATCGTTAACGTTGTTTTCAAAAACACCTAAAAACAAAACTTTCTTTCCAGAGCAAAGAAATACCAGATATGTCTAACACATGGCTTCCCTATAAAGAGTCACGTGCTTGACCAAAACCTTATGGATGTAGCACATTCTTTCTTGCCTTCCCCAACAACTACAAATACAGATGCATGATTTCGTTGTGCAGGGGCATCACTCTACGTCATAGCTGGAGCTAAAATTCCACGTCACGCCACGCATGCGCCGTCAACGGCAGACGAATTTTTTCGACTTTTTTACCGATATTTGCATTTATTTATGCATATTTATTATTAAATATGCACATATGCGCAAAAATTTAAATAAACATGCATCAAGAAAAATAGGTATTTAATTTTTTTAAAAAAAATCAGTATTTTAAAAAACACTGGGGATTTTAGACGAAATCTCCGAATGTCGTTTTCGACTGGAAGATCGATAAAAAATCGGAAGCCTTCAAGGTAAATCGGAAGGATTGGCACCTATATCCAAAGCATTGGCTACTTGGGGATTTTTTTTTACCATTGCCACTGTGCGACTCAGCAAACATTATCATCCTTATATGCTAATGAAGGTAATTTCCTGTGAAATGGGAATTCGAATTGAGGAATTTAAACTAAATACTGAGGAATTGAACTGCAAGTTGTTTCAGATATATTGAACCCGTATTTAATGTCAAGGAAATTGAACCCAGATTCAACGTTGAGGAATCGAATCAGTATTTTAAGGAAACAGTAATTACCGGTTGTTGTTTTTGGTGTCATCTCAACTCGCCAAATTGACAACCAGATTACAATAACAAATGTGGTATTTCTAACAATAATAATTACAGCCAACCAGTTTCGGTTAATAATAATAAACATAACCAAATTCATCCAATAAATCAAATCTAATAATCCCAAGTCAGCCATCACATAATTCATTATTTAATTAAAAACCTACTTTATGTAAGTGTCAATCCAAATGATCAGAACATGTTAAGATTTCTGTAGTGGAAGGATGAAAGATGTAAGACGATGAAAACCTACTAACATTGCTGTGTGGTATTTGGTGTTTCATCAAATCCTTTTCTCTTAAATGCTATGATTAGACATCATTTGAATTGCACATGGTACGAAAATGATGACATGAAGTGAACTGTTAAGAAACTGAAGGAAGGTTTTTACAAGGACAATTTAGTTACGAGCATAGATAGTGATGAAGCACTATAGCAACTGATATCACAAACTAAACAGATTGTGAGTGAAGGAAAATTTAACCTCCAATGTTTGCCTTATAATGGAGTTGATAAATAAGATGAGATGTTGTTAGGCCTGAAGTGAAACACCCACACTGATAAACTTTCCTGCATTTATACTGAAAAATTGATAGATTCAGGTACTATTACAAAAGAAGTTTGTTTGAAACTGTAAATAGTATTTACGACCCAATTGGATTTATGTCTCCTACTTTATTACCTAGATTGCTTTTGCAAAAAGGATGGCAAAATAAAATTGACTGGGATAAAATACTATCAATTGATAGGCAAAAGTGTTACAGTAACCAGACTAAACACTTGCACTAAGTTGAACAATGTAGTATTCCATGACAAATAACTCGAGGCAAGCATGCATCAACTAGCGTACACATATTTACAAGTGCCTCTAAAGATTCCTTTGTTGGAAATTGGGTGAAAGAAATTCGAACATTAACTGATGTCAATAATTGCAGATTTATGCCAGGAAATTTAAACTCGGCGGATTTACCCTCTTATTCCTGTGACTAGGCAGAATTATTTCACAGCCGATGGTGGAAATGGCCAGCATGGTTATGAGTAGTGTTTACTGTAGATTGAAATCAGAAGAGCACAGCATCCTGCCCTTTTTAATTTTGCAGAATTATGCCCAGCTGGTTTTCGCCCCTTTTCCGAAGCACCCTGCCCTTTTTTTGTCAGAATCATTTTTTTTCTGCATTAAGTACATTTTTTGGGTGTTATGAGGGAAGGAAAAAAAAAATTTGAAAATTTTCGGTATTTTAAACTTTTTTTTTTATGTACATTACATCAGGAATAAAGTAGCCTTTCATTTCTTTTTTTCAACCTCCTCCCCCACCTTGCTACAACCTTCCTAGTATCTAGCAAGTCCTCATTTTGCTGGAGCTAAAAACAGATCCCCCACCCCACTACCTTGACATCATCTTTTACCTCCTTACCCTGCCTGCCTTCGTGCTGTGGCACGACCTCCCATTGTGGTCACTCCGATGAATAATCCGTGTGGTAATTTGACTTTGAGCTTGCGTATTAGGTAGAAAGATTCAAAATAATAGTTGTTTTTTTTTAATCCTGCTAACATATAAAATTGCTGTAAACCAGGGCTTGAAATTGGCAATTGTTAGTCATATTTTGTGTCTATAAATTTCGTTTTAACGACCGAAATTTTAAACCCAGTCATCATTTTTGGCTTCTAAGTTTTTCAATTTTTATTAGATAAGGGAATCCTTTTCTTTATCTGCTGGTAGCAACATTTGTTTTGTTGACCACAGCTACATAAGTCAGTTTTGGTATGTTGTCTGTTGCTGTTGTTTTGTTATATTTTTCAAAAGGAAAGTTACCCTTTCTTTCATTCATTCATTCATTGATTCACTTACGTGTTTAAAACAAATTGTTTTATTTTAAACTGAATGCATTTCTTCAATGTTCTTCAAGCACACTGAAAGCAGTACTAAATAAGTTGATGAAATTAGGTATAATTCATCACAGTCTGCTATGATACCTCGATCCCCTTCCCTAGCATTCCACCAGCGTCTTAACGTAGCCCCTTTCTATTTTCTTTTCTACCTATAAGGAAGTTCCTAAAGGATAATTTATGCTTAGCAATATTCTTTGGATTCACACTCATCCCCGATTTTTAAGTTTGCTATTAGTTTGCGATAACGAAGACTATGCAAAATGGAATTGGTAGGCAAGTTTCTTTGACGAAATGTCCATGTGTGCATAGTGTTTTAAATTGTGTGCATTTGCGGTCAAACCGGAATTTATAAATAGGCACGTTGGGCAAATGCCGAAGGCACTAAACTTTCGGAAGGCACAATTACAAAAAATGGCAGTTTTTTTTTTTTTTAATTGCAATCCGTCCCAGTTCAGGAAAAACTTTTCATCCCCTCCCTCCAAAACATTAAGAAAAAAATTTGTCATATAAAATAAATTAGTCATAAAAATATTGCTATATACATACATATTATAATGATGCAAATAAGGTACTCTTATTACTCTCTGTTTTACAGTCAAAGGACCAAGGGGTCACCAGAAGTTTTAAGTGTTTCGTCAGACATTTTCAAACTTCATAACTGATTGAAAAAATGGAGAAAAGGTTAGAACCACCATTTATCTCTTGGATGACGCATGGAAAAATGTGTCAAATTTAACCATTCAGAACTGTTCTTAAAAAGCAGGGCTTACAAACAACTGTATAGTTGAAAACAACATCTATGACTGTGAGGATGAAGAAAATCTAATACCATTATAGGAATGGCTAGGAAAAAAAAAAGATTTTAATTCCTATCAAGATTATCCTTTAGATGACTTCATTATTATTGATACGAGGGCTGGTACTTAAATTTTTAGAAAATAATATACAAAATATTTCTATATGGAAAAAATTGTTTTATCGCTTTGCAAGATATTCGCCTTTACTCTTAGTATATATTTTCATTCGAATAAACCTATTTTCAAAATAGTTATGCCATCCAGAGGTTGATATAAAAAAAAACATTTGATTTTTTTAGCCTCAACTGCTTCTTTTAGACTGTTAAATCATTGACCACACTTTTTATTTTTGATCATTGGGAACAAAAGGGAATCATTGGGTGCTAAGTCAGGCGAACAAGGGCAATGACTCATCGTCACTGTTTTCTTGCTTCAAATAATTTATAATTTGAAATGCAGTATGTGAGTTTGCATTTTCATGATGAAAAAAGATACAACATTTGGAACAATTTTCTCTGATTTGAGCAACAATTTCTGCGCAACCAATTGTCATATACCAATCAAGATTTATGGTGCTATGATCCTCCAATGCAACGATTGCAACATGGTAGAATTTACCAAAAAGCGAGGCAATCATTTTCTTTGAAGCACTTTGTGCACAAACAATTTTGTAGGATTCGGTTCATTTTGGAACACCCAAACAGTAGATTGTTGTTTTGTTTGGGGTTCATAGGAATAAATCTAGATTTTATCACCTATTACAATGCCAAAGATGTTTTGAGGCACCACAATTGAATCTTTTTAAATTTTCCTTGCATCATTTGACACGAGCATCCTTTTGAGTTTGATTTAAATTCTGTGGTATCCAACACACACTTATCTTCTTGATATTCAAATGATCATGTAAACTCGAATTCACTCGGGTCCCTGAAATGTTCAAAGATGCCTCAATTTCATCATATGTGACATGACGATCTAAAGTGATTACTTGTCGCACAGCAGTTTTTGGTCGGCCTTCACGAAACTCATCACTGAGACTCCTATGTCTAAAACAGAATTATTTGAACCAGTTGTAAATTGTTGCTTTAGATGGTGCTTCATTACCAAAAGTCGAATTCATACGATCGACAAACATTGCTGTGTCAAACCTTGTCGAAAGACGTAAAAAATCGTGGCTCTAAAATCCCTTCGACTAAAATCCATGTTTTTTCACTACCTCATTAACTTTAAAGCAACGCCGTGTAAAAAGAATTTTATGGTGATTCTGGTTTTGTAATACCCAATATTCCTGTAAAAGTTGAAATTTTAAATAATTATCAACAATAAAAGCTGTGGTCTTTTGTGTTACCAGATTCTAAAAACTTTAGTACTCGCCAATGTAATGTGAAATTGAAACAACTGGACTTTTAACCGAGGATGAAATTTTACAAGATATCCAAGAGAACAACCAAAATAACTGTTCGAAGTAAACATTCTTAAAATTAATTGAAGCTTTAAATGACAAATTGAATGAGACACTTCTTGCTTAGTTTCATCTTGAAACTTTATTGGACAACAAACCCTTAAATCAAAAAACAACATTAACGTATTTGTCTTGCTCCTGAGGCAAAACAGATGCAAGAGTGTGGTATGTTGGTGTGTGTGTTCTCCACAAGTGCTTCTGATATGACATGAAAAGCAGCCAAATTGAGGAACTAAAGGAACCATTCTGCATCTTGACAATACATCATCACACTCTGCCAAGAGCACAAAAGATTTTTTAACACAGGAAAAGATTAAACTTTTACCTCACTTGCCCTATTTACCTGACTTCGCTTCTTGTCACTCATCTCTGTTTCCAAATACAAAAAATAAATTGCGTGGAACTTGTTTTTCAAGTCCCGGCGAAACAATTCAGTCTCCTATCGATCAGCTTGAAGGCATAGAAAGAGA
>QLNU02015360.1:4597185-4618073 GCA_006491805.2 Dysdera silvatica | reverse complement strand
CTGTTTTCCGAGGAATCCGAACCTCTTATGGCCTAGGGAACCAAACCCCGGACTACAGTGAGCAGTGCGATCTTTTTATGAGATCTCTGAGTAAGCGTTCTTTGTACACTGTTGGGAGTCGAACCCGGATTAACGGCGTACTAGGCGAACGCGTTACCACACTGCGCCACCGCAGGGCCAATGAACAAAAGACATTTTACACTTTGTAGACACAGAGTGCCAATACCGGATGACAATTTTGCACACCACCTCCACTTAAATAAAAACATTAAGTGTTAGTCAGAATGAAATGTCACTCGGGCCGACTTCATCAATTCATGCATAAACTCACAGCAAGGTGTAGTACAAATGGTCATCTACTGTGTGGTCTATATCTAGAGAAGTTTCCATTTGCATTGGAAAACACTTCTCAAAGATACTTAGTTTTTGAGTTAGTTTGTTCTTGAAGATCGCGAATTCAAATAAAAGAACTTTCTGGAAGCTAACAAAGAATGAAACTGGGAAGAGTGAATCCCCTATTCTTTTCTTTTTCCATCAAGGAGCAATCACTCTGAGAGCTGATTAAACTTCTATGAATCAGTCTATTTTTTTGGCATCTAGAAAACATGTTAGGGTATGAGTTATACGTATGCCATAGCAAAGGCAGATCCAGAAATCTTTCAATTCTGGGGGGTTGGGCGAGTTGTTTCCGATTCCTATTTTTAGCCAAGTGTCCGGTACTTTTAATTTCATTTTCCATGATATAATTTCGGATTGGGGAGGGAGAGGCGATGATCGCTCCCCTCAGATACGTCAGAGCACCCTAGTATACTTACAGTACATACAAAACTTTGTCTTCAACTAAACAATTCAAAAATAATGAACATGATGAATGATTCAATATGCGAAGTTGAAACGTGTATTGTAAAACAAAATTATAAACAAATTGCCATACATTTTTTTTTTGTGCAATACAGTTAATGTATCAAAGAATTGCATACTGTGAGTGAATATTAAAGGTTGAGAACTATTTTATATATTTTATAATTATGCAGTCACCTCTTACCACTGAATTTAACTATGCATATATTTTACATGTAACCTTCATAAGGCGGAAACCTGCATACTATGGAATTTTTTTCCGGTCCCGTGAGTTTCGGTCTTAGACAGGTTTCACTGTATACATATTAGAGTAGTCCTTATTTTTTTATTTAAGAACCCTTTAAAACACATCCCTAGAATGGTTCTATTTATGATGAAACTGCAATGTGCCAAAATTCAGCCCAAATGGACAAGTTTAAGTGGTGCTTCAAAGACCTGTAAGTTACAAATGTAACACTCCCTTTATTTTACATGTATAATTGCACACTTCGATGATTTCAGTCCAGCACATAACACTTACATTGCTGTACATATTCCAAAACAGGTTTTTTTTTTGTAGGCATGAGCAGTGCCAGGACCCCGAATGTCCAGGCTAATGCTCTGAATGCAAAAATTTTTTTTTTTGACTACACATATAAGAAAAGTCATCGATAAAACCTGGAATATGTATCTGCTAAGCATTATCTGACATTTTATGGACGATATTCCTTACATGGGTCATGAAGGAGGGGGATCTGAGACCTATTTACCACAGGGGCACTTAGGGGTCCAAGCTGTCGTGATTTTGTCTTGAAATTTACAACAATACTACTAATTACGTATTACAAATAATATCAATACCGAGTTTGATTAGAAACATTGGAATCTACATAATGCACTGTTTACTACATCACTAGCATAAAATTTGTAATTAACTTCGCAAGCTAAAGTTATATAGGGTTTTGCAGGGTCTCGGTACTTTGAATGGTAGTCATTTACCACATGTAACAGGAACTGCTTTGATCTTCGTCCATGGTCAATATGTTATTGTATTCCTGTATTAATTTTGCACTATTCTCTGCCACATCATTCATTACTAATAATTTCGAGAAGACACGGAAAGCTTGCTGTTAGTATGAGTTTGTTGCCCACTTATCAGGATCCAAGATCAAAAACTGATCTGAAACTTCAAATCTTGGAAAAAAAAAATTGTGGTTTTGGAGGTAACGAATTTACTTAAATCTTGCAACACTATACCCTTCACATTTTTCTCATTGAGAACATATTTCTTAAATATATTCTCAAATAATATTGTTATTACAGATGCTACCTGTATGTTCAGCAGACAAAACAGCCATTTTCAGTTTTGTTCCCTTGGGCATGTATGCATCAAACAAATAGCTACTATCTCAGGATACAAATACCACAAATGGCCAAAGAACTTGTGTAAAGCGACCTAGGAAACTTGAATATCTGAATATTCTGCCAATGCTTTAAGAAACATGAAGTCGTTGAATGCTGCTTCTACAGCATTTGGACACCCGATCCAAGCTTCAACGTACAAGTTTATGATAAACAAGCACACACCTTAAAGTGCTCGTTCTTCTGTATCTTTAAGATGAAATTTTTTTCGAAACATAAAAGAGTTTTAATAGGGTGTCCACCCAAATTCTGTTTTGAACTTCCCCGAGTTTTCCAGGTTTCCAGACCAAATCTTAATCGATTTCCAGTCGCTAATTATAGTAAACAACACACAATGCATTAAAATTTGTGTAATCAGAACAAGTTTAAAGACAATAAAATCCATTACACAAACTCCAAGCTAATAACTCAATTACAGTGAATTTACAAATATAAAAACTGCATTACTCTTTACACTAAAAAATTGCATTAATTAAATATCCACATCATCATCTTTATTCGGCCCTTTTTGAGTTCATTACAAAAGAGTTTAACTATATAATCGCAAAGCTGATGCTTCATCTTTTATTCTATTTAAAGTGTGTATGACTATATATAAGGGAAAGGGGGTTGATATGATCAAAATTCCTTACAAATTAAATAATTTAGCTAAAAATACTTTTTGTTTTTCAAGTTTTAGTTATATATTTGGCAAACATTTTCTCCTGAAAAATACACAAGCTTAATAATTTTATATAAATTATATTAGTTTTGGTGCAAAATGATAACTTTTGGAAGAAGTTTAGTCAAAAGTACAGGGTGATTGAAAACTTGTGCACATCTATGGAAATGAATATTTTAAAATACTTTAACGAATACTATATACAAAATAAAATTATTAGAAATGAAGTATGGAATATGGCCTTTAAGATTATAACATTCGATTTACCTAATTATAACATATGTTCAGAGTGGCTACCTTTTCCACACGTACAAACATATGTTCTTTTTACTGGATTTGTTGCCACTCTCCGAAGAACCGAAACGGAAATTTCGGCAATTGCTGCTGTAATGTTAATTTTAATTTTTTGAGTGTCTTTGAGTTACTTTAAAGATAACCCTAGAGGAAACGGTCTGGAAATGATAAATCAGATGACCTGGAGGCGACAAACCTTTAGAAATGAGTTGATCACTAATCTTATCAGGATTTTCCAGTTTGGGGAGAGAAAGCACACGCTACAGATAAAATTGTAGCAATTTTACAGCTTTCTGCGCAGTTCTGTATGACAGTCTTTCTTGAATTTCTAATTTAATAAGGATTTTTCCAGTTGAATGTTGAAACGTAGCCTGCACATTAGCCAATTTGTCGTCACTCAAAATAGAGGGCCTTTCCGTCCTTTGTCTGCGAAAGAACCGGCTTCTCGAAAATGCTGTATCAACTTCGTAATTGTTGATTTGTTAGACACTTTTGAGGATGAGTAATTCTTCTTAAATTCCTGGCTTACGTATTCATAAGATTTTGTGGAAAAAAATATTGCTCTAAAATAAAAATTCTTCCTTTTTTGAGAAAATGCCATGCCCATTGCTTGATGAAAAGAAATCTCTAAATGCTAACATACGTGTTCAATACATTAAATGAAGATCTTGTTATCCTTCTAATGGTATAGTGGTGCCATCCAAACATAAAAAATATAAGTATTCTACTTTCTCTTTAATTTATATATTTTTAAAATTTGATGTGCGCAAGTTTTTGATCACCCCTTATAATTTTTTTTTTTAAATTTTCAGTATGCAATGCAGTACAAAAATCACAGTTCAAGAAAATTATTTTAATAAGCTATTTATTATAACAATGAATTTCAAACTTCCCTGACTCAGGCCTTTGTATTTCAAATTTCTCTGACTTTTCCAGGTTTTCCAGATCCGTAGACACCCTGTTTTAAGCAATATATTACTTTGGACATTAACCTGGCATGACGAAAAGCACCTGAGTAGAGGAAGGGGGTTTCACGAAGTGGTTTCTCCCTCAGAAATACTACAGTGAGCTCCAGAAGTTATTTATAGTCATCGCTACACAGCCTTTGTTACAGAGAACTCAAACAGAACTGTACTACTTGATCACAAGTGTTATGAACAGATTGTTCTATAATTTCATGTGCAACCACTTTTTTTTTTTTAAGGAACATGGTTTTATGAAAATGAGCAAGATTTGTACACCTAAAGCAACGCTTTTTCTCCCTCTTGTGACAAAATTTGAAAATAAGTTAAAATTGCTTCCCCATGGTCAAATTAAGTCTATTTAGGAGATTTTGGGGGGATACACCCGAATCTCCCTTTATGCCTATGCCCAATGTATCGTTTCTTCCACCCTCATTTCAAGGTTATGTGATATTTCTCAGTGCTTTTATTTATTTTCTTTAGAAATAATAAATGGAGGTTGTGTGTGACGCAGGCAAGGGGCCTAATCAAGGGGGGGTTTATGGGGTTCAACCTCCTCCCCAAAATGAAAAATTTAACATTGAAAAGGCACAACGTAAAGGTTGGATCAGCTATCAAGAATGGTTAAAAGTTTCAATTTCCCCGAAATCAAATTCTGGTTAAGCTACTGGACGTGGGGTGTCTAAAAATTGTCTATACACACTAAACTTTCTATCGCTTGAGGCACTGCTTAATAATAGTATTCTATCAAGCCTTTTTTTTTTAACATGACTTTTGTATGACAAGGAACAATTCTGATGGGTGTATCCAAATAAATTCTAAAATTGAATTTTTTCCATGTTAATAAGGACCACCCATATATATCTATATATATATATTAAAAACTAATTATTAACCAAAACTAAATTCACATACGCACCAAGTTTATAATTTTTCTTAAACCATCCAATCCATCAAACGAGTCAAGAATTATTCGATATTTAAATGTGTTTCCAAAAAATATTGTACCATAGGATTGACCAGATTGGTGGGAACGTTCAATAAGTGATAATGCATAGCTATAAAGAAAAATATTAAAATATTATACATCTTAAAAGCATAACAAATCAAAAAAATTTTAGAATAATTTTCTATATTACCTTACCCATAGCAAAAACTTACGCACACCATATGTGTGGATATTATAAACAATAAGAAAAGCAGACTAATCAGAACTGCAGCAATGTCACGGCGTTCAGGACATTATTTTTATGCAGGACTGCAGGACAGTGCACTTCCCCAAATTCATCATGGTGTTCAACAGGTGTTACGGCACACTTTTTTTTAGATAAATAATATTATTAGATAAATATAAGGATTTATTTGCGATATTATCCCTAAATGTAGAGGTTTTACCCCAAATATATCCTAATAGGGAATGGATGCACCTATAAAACATTTTTAAAAACTATGATCCCACTGAGATCCCAAGCTGAAATTTTGCAGAGAGCCTTTAGAATATGGAATAAGTTATAATTTTTTTAATCACATTTTTAATTTTTGAAATTTTTAAATTAATTTGAAAATTCAAATGTAACCCACCATCTCGCATATCATATTAAAGTCCATGAAATTCTGAAGAGAATGGTATTTTTGTTTATAAACTACCTCAATTCTGAGATGATATTCTTAGGTTTAATGGAATTAGGTAAGGTCAAAATTCCCTATTTTTGGCAATGTTAAACCACCATAACTCAAAAACTGGATGAGAGAAAAAAGAAGAAGAAAAAAAAAGAGATCTGGGACTTCCTCGTATACTAATTTTAGTATACTAAAAATGGAAGTTATAGAAATTAGTAAGGTAAAAGTCATTGTAGCACTGAACATGAAATGACCCAAATTTTAAATTATCCTCGTTTTTAAATGCCAAAACAGAAGCTATGAAAAAATAGATATTAATTGGATATAAATTTATACATACTGAAGAAAAACATTTGCAGCAATTATTCACGTTGTTAACGAGAGTACTGAAGAGATTTTGTGGAAACAAGTCCCACTGCTCCTTAAGCATGTTTGTTCACTCCTGTAGGGTCCTGGGAGGGAGGTGCAATTCTGCAATTTTATGTCCTAAAGCATCCTACACATGTTCAATGGATCCGGGGAGTAGGCAGGTAATGCAATTCTCTATATATCTTCACTTTCTAAGAATTGAAAGACAAGTTTTGCTCGATGGGGTAATGCATTATCATCCCGTAAAGAAGAATTCATCACCGACAGCTCCTCGAAAAAAGTTTCGCATGTTGGTCTAGGATCTTGTCTTTATTTTTGACCAGTTACTGAACTGCTACCCCCTCTCCCGAAATACATGCGTCTGTGTGGTCATTTAACATCATGCTGCCTTATTAAACAATGATTCCTCCAACTTTAAAGCTGTGTCATTCTAGGACGTTATTGGCGATATTTCTTGTCTTTTATTCTCTCTGCATAATTATGTATCTAGAATTATACTGCAAGCAAAATCGAGATTCATTGGTGAAACGAGTAGTTGGTTGGTTGGTTGCATTTTATGGCACAAGGACAGCAAGGGTCATTCTGTGCCAAACGAGTTGAGGAACAACAGAGGAACACAAATCATCAGCTTTCTCACATACAGACTCCTCTCATGTAGCCTATTATGCACAGTGAACCTGATTATATGCATCCCTGTAAATGTGGCAACCTCTCGAATAATTTGCTGTGCTGTTATCAAACTATTTCTTCACAATTAAAGATACGAAGTGGTTCTCTGACATGGTTGAAGCCTGCCTCTCACTGGATAAGATACTTCTCCTGCCTTTCTAAATTGTTTCTACAATGTGGAGAGGGCATTTTGAGGTATATTTAATGCATTAGATACCTCTGACGGTCTCTGTATGAGGTATATAAGCATTACAAATTGACATTATTTATAAATTAGTTCAATTCTTTTTGCTCATGACAAAAGCTGATTATCACATGTTATAAAATGCATTGTTTTTCTTCCACTGCTGGAATAAATCTTTCTATAGCAAGTAAACTAAGGACAAACAATCTTTTCTTAGTTTGCATGCCTCAGTAACAAGTTTTTGTTCTTTTGAATGCAGAAAATGAACGTTCTACTGCAGCTGCACTACTTGGTATAGTTTAGAAAATTCAGCTAGCTTGTATAGCTCTTTAAATACATTTTTTTAGACTATTGTCATTCATAAACGCCAATCATTCATGCACTTGCTTGTTTAAAAATTTAGGTGATAAACAGAGCACTTTTAATTCATTTTGCAATCGAATACAGTCGAATATTTTTACATATAATTTTTTTAATTTTACTGATACACCCTGTTTTTTGTAGTCATATTTCTTAGGATGAGGGAGTTGAAAAATATTCCATATTAGGAAATGAAGCATATTATTATATAACTTTATTTATCAAAATATCCTCATATATAGAGCAAAATAAACCAATTTTACATAAATTGGGTGACTTGAATGGAAGTCGGGGGAAAAAGGCTCAAGATTAGCTTGGCATGTCCCGACCACCCAATTTCACCTAGCAATAGACCATGAGTACGCCCTATACATTTACTCATTTTGTATTATTACATAAATCAACAAAATCTAAACACAAGAGACATAATCATAACAGCAAAGTCAATCCATATCACTAGATATGTATTTCCAAATATGATTTCTAAGCATAACCCTAAAATTCGACAACACCCAAACAAAATTTTCACACTCCATTTGCCGAATTAGAATCCAAGGAACACAATCCAAAAATAGCAACATGAATACAAAATGAACATAAAAATGGCCAGCAATAGCCAAGGTCAATGTCCTAGTTTTAAGTCACGATAACACAATCCCACAAACATATTTTTCTATACACATTTTTAAAATAAAAACAATACAACAAGGAAATTTAATTATCTCTACATGATTACAAGTGAATCTTTATTTTTTAAAAAGTTATTATTTATTGAAATAATTTTATCTTGAAAAGTAGTCCAAACTCTTGGACCTACGGCATTTATATCGTAATACATATAATTATTCAAAGTAAAAACACAAGCAAATGATTATTATTATCTATATTAGGATACCTATTGCCCTGTGGGTAATATCAATGATTTCAGTATTAAAATTTTATTTTAAATGATTATGCATTGCAATTGTTATTTTCTGATTAACAAGTTGATTAAAACGCAAAATTTCAAATTCTTGCCATGGATTATGTATGGCCAATCCTAATCTCGTTCCTAGTACCCTCAGAACCCTACACTGAATTTTCGGTATCCTATCCGTATTATACATATAAGAATGAGAAGGCCCTAAAACTATTACAGTAAAAAAGATGAGGTAATATTAGAGTATTATAAATCATTAGTATTATATGCATGGAACAACACTCTGTATTCTCTTCATAATCCCAAGAGTTATATTAAGCTTCTTAACAACTGAATCAATCTGATATCAATTTCAGAACACATGCCATCTACAATCGTATGAAATAATTTAAGATATGAAAATCTTTACCGTCGTCACACGGACCTGTTTGAAGTCTTTCAGGCTTATGATTTCCATTTGTGTTGTTTTTTTAATGTGACTGAATGCAATAATTCTTTAGAAGTATGTTGCTTATAATATTTCAACTGTTCTTTCACTTTGTTAATTTTTGTGCAGCAGTACAATGTGTCATGTTTTGTAGTTTGTAATATATTATACAACACATCTATATATGTAAACAGCTCCTGGTCTGGGGCATGGCAATATGCAGCAGGGGCTGTGGGGATCAGCCACTAGGCAGGTTGGCAGGTGGTGGATAGACGAATGCTCAGGCTATCTGGCTCTTTGGATTAGATGCTTGGGATATCCACTCTGGTGGATCCGGACCATCCCTTCCCACCCCATCTGAAGGTGTTATGCGACCTGTTCTAAGGGATGCAGCATTATTAACAGAGCTACTGAGATACCGTGCAAGCTCTCAGTGTATTTAGCCTTACGGCAGCAATCCGGGACTATACTGATATTGACCCTTTTATGCCCTGATGATTAAACTTTATGGATAAAACTAATTTAACAACCATAGAAGGCCCTGTCACAAAGACTTCTAACTTTACTTTAAGTAGGATGGAGGCTTCAAGTAGAACTTCATACAACTGTAAGTTAGTCAGAGATTCCTCTCGGGAGACTATGACCAGTGACTCAGGTGGAGAAATCTCTGATCCTGAGACACTGACCCCAACTCTTAAAGGTCCCAAGGGTTTTAATCCCAATCTCCTCTCCGGTGACTCCATTGCAGAATCCGGCATGGAGGAACCAGAACAAGGTATGGAGAAAATTCGCATGAAAAAGAAAAACGTTTGCAGTGTAGAGAAAAAGCACAGGAAGGAGGCTAGGCTTGCTAAACAGCAAGACACTACCTTCAGCAATTCCACATATTCAATTTCTGTGGCTAATATCCTTCTGAACAGAAGTAAAACGGTATCTGGAGTCACACCAGGGGTCAGGAACTCCGGCAAGTGTTAAGAACTGTGGACTTCACTCCCCATGACACGGTGCCATGGTGCCAGCCATGAAGAAAATGAAAAATGTTAAGCCTGTGATGTGCAGCTATGCAGAGGCTGCTGCCACCGACATCAAGTCGCTGTGATCCGAGAGGATGAAGCTGACCTCACAGATGATCAGCGAACTAACTTTATCGATGACATTGAGAATGCTCTGCTTGACATTTCAGATGGCACAGGCACCCCCAGGTTTAGTGGTTCCTGCATTAGGGTACATTATCTAATCATCTTGCCATTCGATAAGACGAGCAGGGACTGGCGCATCGCAGCCTTCCCAAAACTTAAACTTCAGAATGTCATTTATAAGGCCTTTACGGTAAGCGATATTTCCAAACTGGTTAAAGCCATAGCATGATTTCCTGAAAGAAGGCATGATGCCAAACTGGCCTTAACGGTCCAGAGGAAACAAAATCATAGCCTTGATACCACCAGGAGGAAGGTTTTTGAGAGGAAGCAGGAGTCTTATGGACTCAGACTCATGGCTGGTAAAGATGACACTTCAGTGAAATATCTGCAAAGGTGCGACTTCCAGCTTTCCACAAGATGGAGCTGGCCAAGGTCACCTTACCATAACCAAAGACGACTAAGGAGGATGCATAGGCTAAACTAAAGGAAGTGGATAAAGCCCAGGCAACCTTATCTGTGCTAGTGGAAGAGACCACCAGGTTCTCTGAAATGGACGCTAAGTCTCCGGATGACTTGGATGAATCAGGAAAAGCTGGAGAGGTGGTGGTTGGACGGAGTGACTTAACTGGTTCTTCCGGTCACCCTCACTGAGGTCCAGATGACTAAGGCTCTTTTCGTGGTTGGTTAATCAGTGTTCACACTAGGAAAAAATATTAGTTGAGATTTTCCCACCTTAACTTCAAAATTAAGTGGGAGTTTAAAAATGCAAGTGCAAATTCAAGAATTTTTTAATTCTTTAAATTAACTTTAATTTAATTTCACAATCAAACTAAATAATCACATAATAAAGGCATAAGGGAAGTGAGATTATATATATGAAACTCAATTAGCAACATACTACAAAAAGGAGCTATCAATACAATTTAATGATCCCAGAGTTGAACCAGGGTCCCTCCATTGAGCCTGGAGTGTCTTGACAGCTAGACGCATGAGGATGGAAACAATGCTCTCTTTTTCCATATATTATTTATTTTTTTTATCCTGTTTTGAGTGCTAAAGGAAAGCAGAACTTATTGGGATAGCATAAGTGCCAATCCTTCTGCTTTTTTACGATCTTCCCAGCCGAAAACAATTTCTTCCGATTTAATTTTTGGAGATTTCGTCTAAAATCTTTTTTCTTTTTAAATATTGTTTTTTTAATTTTTCTTCTTCTAAATATCTCTCTTTTTTTTGTGCATATTCATTTAACTTTTCGTGCACATGTATATGTACGTATTTAAACAATCATAAATACCAATAGTACGTAAACAAGGGGCCACTGGAATGCGGTTGACACATGCCTGGTGTGGAATTTTAGCTTTTGCCAAAAGATAGTGGATTTCACTAGGGGTCTTGATTGTTGGGAAAGGAAAGAGGGAATGTTATACATCAATAGATACACTTTTAGTCAAGCACAGGACTGGGTTTAGGGAAGCCACGTGTTAGATGTTGCTGTTGTTGGTATTTCTTTGCTCCTGAAAGAAAGTTTTCTTTTGTTCTTCAAGTGTTGGAAATTCAGGTTAATAATGTCAACCAACCGTTAATAAAAGCAGGGCTCACAGGGTTTCTCCTCTGAAGTCCTTTTTTTTTTTTTCTTGAGTTAACTGTATCTTCCAAAATTAGTTGATTAAATGTAAATAATCCACAATATTCATATGTTTACAAAGGCATTTCCGGAAGCAATCACGTTGGGATTTCATGTGCACCTGTTTTGCCTAAGGTATTTTTGGGGTTCTATTATAAATTTTGTTTGGAGGGGGGGGCCTGTCCCCCTCTGGGAATTAAGAAAGGAGAATAGAGGAAAAGGTATGTGTGTGGAGGGAGTCAAAACAGAAGGATGAGTCAGGAGGGGTTAGAAGGAAAACCACAGGATTGGGGAAATGAGCGATGCACTGCTGTGGGAGTGTCCTTTTATATTGGCTGCCTGGAAGAGAAAAAAAAGAGAAGGAGCTGTGATGGATATAAGAATTTGATTGTGGGGAAAAGTACACAAGTTATTTATTTTTAGGTTGGATTTAGTAACAAATTGTGAGAATCGTGTGATCCTGCGTAGTTGTGTGAACTCTGTTAATGTTCTCTTGTTTTGTTTTTTTTAAAGGTAAACCTTCGACACAGCTTAGCTTCTTCAGCTGTGTTGTGCAAAATTTTTTGTAGGCTTAAACATCGCTCTCATTCAAGAGCCTTGGATTTTTAAAGGAGGTATCAGAGGCCTAAGTGAATTTAGCTGCCCTCTGTTCTACTGCACCTGAGCAGAAAGGCCTAGAGCAGTGTTTCTTAAAGTGTGGTCTGCGAACTACTAGTGGTCCATAGCGGCTTATCAAGTGGTCCAAAGGATCATCACCAAATTTCAGAAAAAGAATGAACTAGAAATTGGCAGCGAGGTTAGAATTTACATTTGGATAAAATTTAAGAACTTTCTCATAAATATTACTTGTTATAAACCTTACTTTACGGCATTTTGTGAAAGATTTGAATCCTCTGAATACACCCATGCTGTCTACATTGCTTATTATTATTTAATTAAATTACTGATGTCATTTTCATTATAAATTTGACAAAATAAGATCGTAACTCATTCTCTTTATCAAATAGCATTACTCTAAAAATTATTTTGTTTCAGGTGGGTTTGGCAACCAACCCATATTTTTTTAAGAACATGGTCGGAAATTTTAGAGATTTTTTGCCAAAAGTTAGTGCTTTTTTAAAGTAAAAAACCCAAAAAGCTTAAAAAATTTACCACAAAACGAGCTAAGATTAACTACAAATTATATTTCAATGAATGAATAAGTCTCTCCTGCCTTATATATAAATACAAGCTTGCCAATAAATCATGGGTTACTTTATGTAATTTCTGCAGTGGGGGGTCAGTATGGCGGTAGCTAGAAATGTAGACTTATGTGTATTAACCATAATTGGCAACATTAACTTCAGGCAATATATTTATTTTTTAATGGGGGGCAGAAATTCCCCCCACAGTGGTGCACAATAAATAAAGGAATGATCAAAGTTGTCTGTGAGCAACCAAAATTCGAGAAACACTGACCTAGAGCCCCATTTTATGCAAGGATGTTACTGCTGTCCAACTACAGAAGTTTACATAAAAAGGTTAAACACTGGTAAAATAGCAATGAAAAAGATCACTCTATGAAAGTGAGAGATTACTCTATTTAGATTAGATTAAAGATTACTCTATTTTACCAGTGTTTAACCTTTTTATGTAATTTCCTCCCTGGTACCCTGTATTTTATTTCTATTGTACAGAAGTTTCAATTTAATAAACAATTTTAATCAACATTTTTTAGTTATAGTAATAGTAATGCCAATGTTACGGTTGGTTGGTCGTATTTTATGGCACAAGCGCAGCGACAGGCATTCTGCACCAAACTATGTGGGACAGCACATTCTATTTTACAATGAGAATAAATTAAAACTAAAATGGTAAAAATGTATTGAAAACAATGTATTAAATGTCACAAATGAAACGATAAAAACAAATCCGATGAGATGGGAAAAGACAAAATTAGATAAAAAGTTAAAAATGAGTTCATGATTAAAAGTTTCACCTAAATTGTCACATAAGGGAAAATCATTTTGATTAAAAGTTAGTAAACGATGCTGGTTAAAATTGGGGCAAATACATAAAACATGTAAAATATTCAATGATTCACCACACCATGCACACATCGGGACATCTCTCTTTAAAAGATGTTGATGGGAGAAGCAGGGCTGACACTCAAATTTATGTTGAAAACAGTTGCTTTAGTAGCCTAAACACTTATAAATAGTTGCCTCAAGCAAAAAATTTAGTCACAAAAATAGTTGTCTTCCAACAAAAATTTAGTCGTTAAAGAAGTTGCCTTATGCAAAAATTTAACAAAATATGTTAATTGCATGCCTTAAAAGAGATCTTACCTAATTCAGTATAATGTACAGTTCCATTCTCACAATTAAATCAGCAGATTAGGCACAGATATAAGAACAGAAACAAAATATAAGAATAGAAAAATTTTTTTTTGATTATTATGTCTTATGTACATATTTCTGCTTCTAATTAATTATGGCAGATCCATTTGCCATAACGGTAAGCATCTGGACGTGATCTACAGTGCCCTCAGCATCATTCAGGAACAGTTCTGGGTTCCTGCCTATCATACTAGTGTTATTATGAATACAGGAAAGTTATAAAATCATTCTATCGATAACGACCTGGATGTGATTTTCAATTTTTGATTACATTCATCGGCATTAAACAAAAAAAAAGTTTTCGAAAAAGTAATATTGGCAACATTAACTTCATAACCTGGTTATAATGGTGGGGGATCACAATGGCAGCAACATGTGTGACTTCTGCATTAAAATAGTAGACATTATTTGTCATTGCATTCATTATTGAAACACAGTATCCTGGTTTTGACTTTTCAACAGTGTAATAGCTTCTACTAATTTTAGTGGTTTTAGATATCAAAAAGTGTCCTACTTATTATTCTTGTTATTTATTGAACTTGCAATTTACATGGTATCAGATATTTGGTTACTAAAACTTTCAGCTCGACAGGTGGTAAATAAATATGCCATAATCGTAACCATCTGAACGTAACCTTCAATTTTTGATTGCCCTGCAGTCAAGTAAGCTGTTGGCAAGATTTTTGGCAATATTATTTTTTATTATCCAGTCATAACGCTTTTGACTTTACCTTAGATTTATAGAAAATGATCACGAAGCTTTCACTCAGCCAATGAAATTGGTAAAACTACCATTTAAGACCTCTGCATCTTGGAATTTTTGGAATAAATTGTGATTTGATCAAATTGAGTCACAGTTCATTATAAGTAAAACAATTTGAGCGATAATGTTTTATAAAATGTAGTTAAAATTTATTTAAAAATCAAACGTTTTCGGAGGATAATGGATCCTCCTTCTTCAGGATGATTGCAAACAACTTATGAGAAGTTGCCAGATGTTAAATGGAAAATTTACTATGGCTCAGGTTACGGTTATCCAAAAACAGAGGTCTCCATATCGAATGAAGTATAGGAGGCGCTTCAAGGTCATTTACAACAGACTGGCTATTAATGTAAATACACAATGATTAAAAAAAGGTTAAGATCAAAAGGGAATTGAGGTTGAAAGATGATTTCGGCTTCATTGAATAAAAAACTATGATCATGTAAATAACTGTGATTAACAACAGAAGAATTTGAATCAATGGAACCAGGACTTTACTCACTAACGCGTGGTGTTCCTTAACACGTGTGTCAAGGGATCTATGAGTCCGGCTAATATAAGTTTTGTTACATTCACAAGGAATAGAATAGACACCCCTATTGTTTAATTGGGGGAGTTCTGTCTTTTAGTTGAGAAAAGCGAATTTTCTGAAATTGTTTGAAAACAATAGAAAAATTAAATTCTCGTTAAATCCTAGCAAAAACTGGAGATGCACCGGGAAAGTAAGGAAGGCAGATTGCTTTTTTGTAGTCATTGGTGGTAAGGGGGAGCAAAGATGAAACAATAGTGTTGCGACAGAGTTTGATGTATAAGCGGTCAATAATAGAACAGGGAAAATCCTGTTGTACAGCTATGTTGTGAAGGACGGAGAGCTCAGATTGAAGAGACTCTTCAGTACTACAAAGTCTGATAGCCCATTTGATAAAAAAACACAAAGGAAGACATCTTTTGGCTAATAGGATGTTCTGACATATCAAGTGGAGGAAGGCACACAGAAAAGGGTTTATGGAACACTGAGGTATGGAATGAACGACCAACTCTCTGAATCAGCACGTCCAGAAAGGAGAGTTTATCATTACGTTCCACTTCAAATGTAAACTGAATATGTTGGTCAATAGAGTTGAGGAGTTGAAGAATAATGTTAGCACCGGCAGTGGGTGCGCTAAGGCAAAAATCGTCATCAACATAACGTTGCCAAAAGAAAATATTAGTGCTGAGACCAAAAAGTGTATCTTCAAACATAGACATGTAAATCTCAGCAAGAATGGGAGACAGTGAATTACCCATAGGGTCATTCCACGTCAAATCAACGTAAAAAACAAGTGTTTCGTCACCCTCCGATTTGGATTTTGATGAAACTTGGTGTACACCCTTCCATTATTGTGTAAAGAAACATCCTTAAATTTTTTCCCTCTATCTTAATATGGTTTTAATTTTATAGCACTTTGAAATTTCATTAAATGTGCATTGTCTGTCATTCTGGAGACTCTTGGCACATGATACCATTGCGTACGTTTTATTTTTTTTTCTCCATAACCAATAATCAGATCTCTTTGAAATTTTACACAGAGCTCAATATAATTACTAGGATTTTAGGAAAAAATACACTAGTACTCAAGAGATTTTATAAATGCCTAAAAATAATATAAATGTAGTTATAGACTAGTTTTTTTGGTGGAAAAACAAGGTTTTGAAAACAGGAATTTGCAAAGTGAGGGCATGATGTAACCAAAAGCTTTTGATGCTGAAAATTATTGCAAAGATATGCTCTTTCTCGACAAAGAATGAAATTTATGTTGTTTTTATTCCTTGTAATAAAAATTTTGTTTTTTGAATTTTGTGGGGGAAAAACGGGTACTGGATAGCCCATTTTGTACAACTTTCCTGCAATCCACAACTGTAAATAAAGAAATTGAAGAACTGAGTATTGTATATCAAATTAGGCTTTGAAAATTATTTAAAAAATAATTATTAATTTCAGAAATATTAAAAATATTAGATATTTTAAAATGTTTTCTCAAATGGCAGTTCAGAGAAGTCTTTCATGTGCTAGTTGTGTATGCTATTATGCAATATGCGGATGAATCAGGGATAGCTGAAGTTGGGTGATGCAATACAGATGAGTCATGCAGGCTAATCAGATACATGTGTCTGGGCTGCATGACTCGGCTGTAATACAATGACTCTCTGGCTGCATCTCAGAGAATGTAGACAGCTTATCAGTCAATCTAGGTCTATACCTATGAATAAAGCAGTGTGGTACACTCTTATAATTTATCTAATCTTTGATTTTTTGTGTGCTAGTTCTTGCTGGTTTTTTTTTTTAACTGAAATAAGATGGAAGATTCAGAATGTAGTACCTGAGAGTTAACTGCTAGTGAATGCCATAAGTTAAACTTTCAGTCACAGAAAAGGGATTGAGGATGTTAATTGTTTAAATAAAGAAGACAGAGAGCTGGTGTATTTTGGAACTGAAGCTAAAGGCGAAGACTTAAAAACTATTTGCTTACATCACCAAAGTGTATATTTGAAAAAATTTGAATCTCTCAAAAAAATGTACTGGGATCCTTTGAAAAAGCACAAAGGATCAGTAAAAAAAATCTCTATGCCCTATAACGTTACAGCAGTCTAATGATATGCTAGAAAAAGGATTAAAATTAAAACCAGGTGAAAAATTGTGCAGTAGATGTAGACAAATTATTTATAGTAGTGATATCAAAAGAGTGATGTTGAAAATAGCTTCATTCAACCTGATGATATTGGGATAAGTTTAGAGGAAACAACCAGTTTAGAAAGAGAGGCCATAGAAAAACTGAACACATCCTTACTGAGGCAGGTTATTTGCCTTTAAAATTACATGTTTACCTAAACATAACAAAACACCTTATGGAAAGAGGAAGTTAGGAAATTTTTAGGAAAATGTTCATGATAAAGTGAAAAAAGTACTACAGGTTAAAATCCTAACTAAAGAGACTGAAACAGAGATGGTGATTAAAGGTAAAGCAAGTGACATGCACAAGCTTGTAGAGGTGATGAATAATTCCATAAAATCCACATAGAAGCAAATCCAGATGTAACCATTCCTACTTGTCTTTCATGGCCGCAAACAAAATTTTAAAAAACAGTGCATCTGATTATTCAGTTCGCCAAGCACAGAAGATTTTCAAAGAAAGAGGAATTTTAGCTGAACCAAATCTCAGAGGTGGAAAAAGCTTCCATCTGAAACTGTAAGCAAGGCTTCAAATTTTTATCACAGTGACGAACAGTCTAGAATAATATTAGAAATGAAAGATGTGGTCAGCATTGGAAAAGAGTATCATAGGAAGCAGCTAAAACTGGGCAACTTCCGAGAATCATATGCAGGCTTCAAGAAAGAATATCCCAGTGTTAAAGTAGGTTTCTCAAAGTTTTGTGGATCTTTACATACGGAGAAAGAGAGCGTTATTACCTGTCCTCATTCGTCTAGCGGTCCAAGACACTCCGGGCTAAACGGAGGGACCCTGGTTCGAATCCAGGATGGGGAAAGCGTCTCTTTTTCTCCAAAATTACACAAGCTCTAGTTTGAGCTGTAATTAAAACGTGGGTGGCAAAAATTATAGTATAATAAATTTCCCCCACGAAAACTCACAAAATTCTCGCCCCGGAGGCTTTCTTGTGTTGACCATATTTGGCAAAAGTTTTGTGCTTTGAGTCCAAAACGGTGTGTTTTGGCTGGTTTTGGTGGAACCCATAGTATGTGTGTGTGTGTACCATTCATCAGAATGCCATTTTACTTCTGCATGCAGCACTAAATAGAAGGCACGTATAAGGACATAATGAAGCTTCCACTCGGTGAGGATCCAAAGAGGGAATGCATGCGCAGACACTCTAATAAATATCCGCCAAAGAATAATCTTGTCAGACACTTGGAATCTCAATTTGAAGATTTTGATGGAAGTGACCCCTATTGAATTTTCACAATAGATTTCCACAGATGGAACACACTTGATCAAAACTACTTCAACGTTAGGTGAGTTCACTGATGATTGAACAGACCAAATAGGACATTTGATTCCTCATCCTTTCATAGCAAAGTTGCAGACTTTTTTCTTTAAAATTTAAAAAAAAAAAGTCCATCACACACTGCCGTTATTCTACTAGATTTTAGTGAAAACTTTTCATTCATCGTCCAAGATGAGGTACAAGGGTACCACTGAACTGCTGAATCTCACACTTTGCATCCTGTGGTAGTGCATTATAAAAGCCGTGAGAGAGAGAAGATGATCTCATCCCATTTCACTGTTTCTGATGATTTCAAGCATGATGTGAATATGGTATACGAAACGCAAAAAAATAGTTTTGAAATATGTAAAAGATAATTTTCCTCACATCAAACAGAGACGTCTGAAAGGTCTCTACCATAATGTTTAAAGATGGCAGGCAAACACCATTTTTTTTTCTTTTGTAAAATAGACATCTCTTTGTATGCAATAACATTCTGTAAAACAAATTGGGGTTTATGTGATGTTGCATAATGGAATATAATGCAGATTTTAAATTCCTTTAATCTTTTTTTTTACTAGGTCTTATTAGTTTACTTGTCAGCATGTAAAGTTTCTGACCGATTTTTTCTTTTTTAAATCTACAATATGGCTAATTTTCACGATTTTAAATACCCCAAAACTAAAAACAAGTCTGCACTTTTGGAAAAAAAACCCCCCTATAATAAGCAATATTATGTTAATTTTTAAGATGAAAAACTTCGTTTCATTAATTTTTTTATTTACAGTTGTGGACTGTGGGAAAGTTGTACAAAATGGGCAACCTAGTACCCATTTTTCCCCCACAAAATCCAAAAAAAAAAACCAAACCGTAAAATTTTCGTTGTAAGGAATAAAAAAAAAAAATTTCATTCTTTGTTGGCAAAGAGCATATCTTCGCACTAATTTTCAACATCATGAACTTCTGGCTGCATCATGCCCTCACTCTGAAAATTCAAGTTTTCTAAATCTAGTTTTCCCACCAAAAAAACAAAGCTTCAAGTAAATATATAAAATTTTTGGGGGCTCATATATTTTCTCCTGAAATCCTTATAATTTTATTGAGCTCTGTAAAATTTCAAACAGATCTGATTATCGGTTATGGAGAAAAAAATAAAACGTACACAAGGGTATCTTGTGCCGACGGTCTGAAGAGGGGCAGACAACTCGGGTTTAACGAAACTTCAAGAGCTATAAAATTAAAACCGTTTGCGATAGAGGGAAAAATTTTTTAGGAAGTTTCTTTCAATCATAAGGGAAGGGTGTACACCAAGTTCCATCAAAATCCGAGTCAGAGGGTGAGATGACCTCGTTGAAATGACGTGGAATGACCCGTTTGTGGTTTTACGGCTCAAGGTCTACAGTGGTCATGCTGGGCCGGGACCTACTGTTTTCCGAGGAATCCAAACCTCTTAAGGCCTAGGGAACCAAACCCCGGACTACAGTGAGCAGTGCGATCTTTATGAGATCTCTGATAAGTCGTCTTTTGACTGTCGGGAGTCGAACCCAAGGTAACGGCGCACTACGTGAATGCGTTACCACCCACGTCACCACAGAGCCTTTAGACAATTGCATTATTTATATGCCATTATATGGCTGAAAGTAAACCATTTACACACAGGGAAACAAATACTCACCCCGACGAATAGGAGAGTTCCCAGACCAGCATAAATGGTGGTCATAATCTAAAAGAAAAGACAAGCACAAAAATTATTTCCAATATCATGTCATAGGAACATTATGCATAATCAACTCAACACCGAACGCATGTCACGACAAAATCTGAACTTACCGAGTCGCGAGTGAAGATCGCAATAATCCCAAAGAGAAAGAGAACCCAGCAGAGGATGAAAAGAACACCACCGTAAGAGGTGAAGTCAAACTACACAAGATAAAAGACACATCTATTAATACAGCTCGATTGCACCCCGTGCTTTCAAAATCACACAATACAGTATTTGGCATTGACACTAGTGGTGTGTCAAATAAATCACTGTATGAATCTTCATTTATGAATAGATGGGCGAATCATTCAGTAAACGATTTGGCACACCTGTAATTGACAACCTACCCTGCTGTGGAAGGAAAACAAGGAAACAGCCAAGCAAATTGCAGCACACACACCCACAGCCATCATTACAGCATACGTATCATGGAAGCTGCAAAACAGATTATCATTAACCTCTTGGCATATGTGAATATTGTTTTCAAACTTTTTTTGCACAAACAATTTGATAA
>QLNU02015360.1:4570598-4583048 GCA_006491805.2 Dysdera silvatica | reverse complement strand
GATAGAAACATTAATCCCTGGTTATAAAAGGTCATAATAAACATGTTTCCAAACATGCTGTTAACGGGGCTCTTCGTAGATTTTTGCAAAAAAAAAAAAACTAGAAAAATAAGGACCACTTCCTTTTCTAAAAAGACTAATAAGGACCTAAAGCAGGGTTTTATATACATGAGATTTAAAAGCAAATAATTGCCTCTGGAAATTTAAATAGAGTTTCTCAATGTCGTTGTTCAATTTTTTTGAAATATTGGTTCTTTTTCATAGTCACTTTCCACAGCAATTCTCAAAATTAAATTTTATACATCGCCCCTCCCAAAAAAGAAAAAAACAAAATGTCAGAGAAAAACATACTCAAAAATAAAGTAAGCAGTGTTACTCTTTCACTGAATAGAACTTAACTACAGAGGTTGTAAATAGATTAGTGGCAAAACAGCTTGTACACAAGTTTTAACATAGTTAAAAGCAAAATTGCAGTACGTCTCTTCAACATCATCAGCAATAAAGTCTTGTGCGTTTTGCCAAATGACGGGATACTGGTAGCAAGTTAGTTTCTGTTGATGACAGCGACAGGATGCACTATTGCTCAGAGCATAGATGCAACGTCAGAAAATCTGATGCCTTCGAAGGCTTCCTTCAAATGAAGAAACAGGTCAAAGTCACAAGGACTCATGTCAGGTAAACATGGAGGGTATTCCAAGACCTCCCTCTCTTAATCTGTATTTGATGATCAGGAATGGATGGGTGGCCTGTACTGTATAAGTTCACTGTCTCATTGTAACCTGCACAAAATGGTTTGACCCACAATACTATCGTTCTATACAGTAACACATTGTTGTCACAGGCTTAACGTAATCCGTAATATTACTGCACATTTTTATTACTGGCCACCACAATTTTAATCCACTACCACTGATTACATTTTTAGGCATACTTTACAATGGTACTAACAACACTTTACATTTCAATCCTGTATAGCAGCTACCCTTCTGACTGAATTGACTGATTTATGCCCTCGACATACCATGATTAGTTTCATGTAATGGTGTTCACATGCTGTTTGTGCATGTCCAAACATTGCGATTTCCCCCGACAATGTAGCCACTACTTTATTTATAACCACCGTATTTATAATGCAACCTCAATAGCCATATAAATACAAACTAAAAACTAAAATTAAAGTCATTAAATCATTGTATATATTAAAAGTAGCTTTCATTTATTGGTAAAATGTAATTATTAATAATGGACATGTATGGAAGACTTGTTCACTCAGATATTGCAAAAATATTGATAGCATTGCAATAATCTAATTGTAGTGAAAATCGACCCCAATATTCTAATTTAAAAAGAAAAAAATGAGATGACGTCAGATGGGGATTCCCAACATGTGGGTATATAAGATTAGAACTTTCACTAACTCTCCATTTTGCCTTCAGTTGACAAAGGGAGCAGTTGGCTCCCAAAACGTTACGTTTTTAAACCTTACGGCAGCGTCGAAATAACTGTTTGTTAAGAAAAAATAGATATACAGTGTGTCCCAAAAACCCTGACCGCCCCTCTAATTCCTTAAAGATTGATTCTTTACATATGTGTTAAATTGGAAAGCGGCGTAAAAAAAAGGTGCAGAATTTTATGAAATTGATTAAAATTGCAGAGGATTATTTTTCAAAGAAATACAAAATTTAAATTTTTATACAGTCCCTGTACACAAAAATGTCCAATAAGTGAAATGTGCCCCATACTCTAGTAGCTCAATATACAAAATTTCAGCATTCTAGTGGGAAAATAACCAGAGATATCAAAGTCCAAAATAACTGACTAGCAACTCTTTTTTGAAGGGAGCAATAGGTATATGTCGGGAAAAGGGGTAATTCATTCTGCTAAGTCACGTTATTTTGGGTCTTCATATCTCTGGTTCTTTTTCCACTAGAATGCTGAAATTTTGTATTGACCTATTGGAGTATGAGGCACATTTTACTCGTTGGATATTTTCATGTACAGCGACTGTACAAAAATTTTATTTTTGTATTTCTTCGAAAAATAATCCTCTGCATAGAAGTCTGTACCTTTTTTTATGCCACTTTTCAATTTAATACATATGTCTAGGATCAATATTTAAGGAATTAGAGGGGCGGTCAAGGTTTTTGGGACACCCTGTATATACAGGGTGGACCATAGGAAGTTGATAATTTATAATATCCCAAAAAATAAGTGTTGCACAAAAGAAGTTTGAAACAGAAGTTGCTTCTTTTGAAGGGGGAAAGTGTTTTTCCTTATTTTTACTTGGGGTGGGGTGTTTTCAAGGTCATTTGAAGGTCAAACTATTTTCTTTTTAAAGGGAAAGCCATTTGTTAATCTTATTTATTCCTTGTAAAAAAATAAACAACTTTCATAGAAAGCATTTTTTTTTATTTGGCACTTAGTTTCCGAGATATTTAAAAAATAAGCTTGAATAAAGATATTAATGCCATAGATCATCATGCCACAGGGATGTTAACTACCCAATAAGGTTTTGGAGCAGCATTGAGAGCAGATAAAATGCTGTTTGCGAGCAGGTACACGTGGTTTCGGAGAAGACACTATCGAACGCTAGATTGTTTTAAATACTAATATTCAGAGTTTATTTACGTATAGACAGACAATGGTGTAATGGAAAATCTTAGGCCCCCCCTTTTACGAAAATTAATTTGTATATGCGTATGTGAAAATAAATATATGTATAATGAAAATCGGTTATAACGAGTTTCAAGAGATCGTGTAAATTCGGTAGCTACAACCATTAGTCGTTATAAACGATATTTTTTTAAAACCCTACAGTATAATACACTCTAGAGTTTTATAAATTATTTTGATAGTAAAAAGTATTAAACTTTTTGGTTTCAAAATTAAATAAAAATATATTTAATTATATTTATAGCCACAGTAAATACGTAACACTTTTTATTTTTTTAAATTGAAAAAATTCTAGAAAATACTAAAGCATATAATGTAGAAAATAGAAATAAAATACAGGGTACCAGGGAGGAAATTACATAAAAAGGTTAAACACTGGTAAAATAGCAATGAAAAAGATCACTCAAGCTTTCGGACGCATCAGCAGCAGTCCTTCATCAGGAGTAATGACGATGTTATGTTTCTGTCCCTTTTTATACTTGAAATTTCTGGAAAAAACACAATTTCTGGGAAACTTACAAACAACTCTTAATCTGAAATCTATGGGATTTCCCCAACATTAGGTTGGAGGCTTGCCATTGGTTCCCACTAGGTTTTTCCATACTGCGGGACTACTCTGATGAAGGGTTTTTCCAAAAATTTCAAGTATAAAAAGAGACAGAAACATAACATCGTCATTACTCCTGATGAAGGACTGCTGCTGACGCGTCCGAAAGCTTGAGTGATCTTTTTCATTGCTATTTTACCAGTGTTTAACCTTTTGTATGTAAATAATGTAGAAAACAAATCTAATGAATAATATTTATTGTATTATACTAATGACTTTCGAACAGTGCCGGTTTGAGAGTTTTATGGGCCTTGTGCTGAAAAAATAAAATAGGCCCCTAAAGAATATGACCCTTATGACATGCAATTAATAAATCATGTGTTTTTTGTTTTTTTAAGTTTCATTATCCTCAATATTCAGCTTTAGAAGCAATGAAAATCTCTCGGACATTTGTAAATAAACAAGATTAAAATAACGCTTAAATTTTGATAACTAACCCACATTGTTCCGACTTATGACTGTCAAGTCACGTCGTTATATCCGATACGAATTTCCCTAGTTAGAATCTACGTAGACTACAAAATCGTCGTCGTTATATCAGGTTTCGTTGTTATATACGATGTCGTTATAACCGATATATTTAGTATGGAGTAGAATAGCAAACCAAACTTCTTGTAAAAATTCCGTCGTTATATGCGATTGGTCGTTATAACAGGTGTCATTATAAACAATTTTCATTGTTTTTATATATATATATATTATCACATTCAACCATTATCTGTCTACTACAGGGTGATGGTCTCTCCACATGCTTTCCACACAAGTCTATCCTGAGCAATTGGCTTCCATGTCACCCCAACCTGTTTTCTTATTTCATCCACCCATCTAGTTTGAGGATGTTTAGTAGGTCTTCGGTGGTCTCTTAGAATCCAGTTGAGAATTTCAGTTGTCAATCATTGAACAGTTCTTCTTGCGATATGCCCAGCCCATCTCCATTTTAGCCTTTTTACTTTAACGATGATGTCCTCTACTCTAGTTTTCTCTCTCACCCAAGTGTTTCTTTTTCGATCTCCCCTAGTTATTCCAAGCGTGCACCTCTCCATGTTCCTTTGGGTTGTCTGTAACTTCCGTATTGCTACAATTATTAGACTCCATGCCTCTGAGCCATAAGGAAGAACTGGCAATATACACTAGTTGAAGACCTTTCTTTTTAAACACAAAGGCTAATTCACCAATCACAGAATTAAGATGCATTAAGCTGCAATACATTGCATGCTTTATTTGAACATTAAACGAAAATTATCCTAACGACTAAGTGTCGTTTGTAGTGTTGCTTTTTTCAAGTTTAGAATATGTTTTCTCTGCTTTTCAACGACATGTGGCAGATATTGCGTTCATTCTTCTTCATTTATGATGATTTGGAAAAGTCTTAGGTCAATTCCACAACTTGGTAACTAGTATCATGCTCCCATCCCTATACAGGCTTCATTGACCAATCTGTATTGACGCCCAGGATGTTAAACAGGAACCGTGACTTAGGGCTGATCAGAGATATTAGTTTGGTTCTGTTGTTGAGTATGGGAAGTGTTGGCTGTCCTCTTTGAAATTCCTCCTGCAGGGCTATACTTAGCAACTGCCGTGCTATCTGGTGTCGTTCAGAGTTCCAGACACGGTGTGAGAAAAGGGGAAAGACTGTGCATTCTTCGGTTGTATTCTTCCATGTATGGATTGTATGGTTGTTGATGTTCAGAGTGAAGAAGTTTTTGGTTCTTGCCAATACCGTTCTATGTCAGCAAGCTCGAGATCTCTGGTGGCACGAGTCTGCTTTCGTTCCACTTTTTCGAAGTCATTTACACCCAAACCACCTAACTCCATTTTCCCGACTTGTTCGCTGATCTTCCAACAATATTTTATCTTTGTGGTGTTTTCTTTCGTGAGTCAGGTATCATGCTCCATAAAGCTAACTGATTCTTTTCGGGCTATATCAAACAGTTGGTTGAAAGAAGTAATGAAATTAGTACTGTCAGTTTCAAATTTTTTCCTGGCTTTTCTGTTTCGAAGATTTTCGTACTGCGAAATCAATTTCCCCAACATTATCTTGGACCATACAGTTTTGATTAACATTTTAGGTATACCAGCAAGCTTCCAAAATGTTTCCGCTTTTTCTAGAACGATTTTGATAACATCGCCTTTTCTGTTATTTCACACAGAAACCCTGATTCAGGTATATGAAATATCGCAATGTGTCACCATTTGTTGGAAGTTGACAGCCTTTCCTTGATTCCACTTAAACAACTAATTCGCTAACGAACCATGCTTGAGGAATTTTGTTTTCCTTCCTAAACGTAGGAGGATTTTGGATGTTGACTACTGCCTCCAATTCCGGATGAGGACTCAGCCAGTTCTAACTAACCACTGGGTAGTCTCAAGTATCGTCAGTGGAAAACAAGCATTTTCGGTGTCACGGAACTAGTTCCCCAACTTCATTTCTAAAAATAAACCATAAATGGAAACAAAAACAACGACCCGACCCGATATAGATGATAAATGAAGAACAACAACAGAAGCAATATCTACTACAGAAATTTTGAGATTTATGTTCTGAAAAACCACATTACTTATTACAGCTTGATGTATCATAGTTATGTGAGAAGTAACATTTTATAATTATTAAGTGTGCTTGATTAGCAGTGTATACATTTAGTATTGTGATAACATCCCAATACTGGTAATGTTAAAAACTTTGAATGAGGGTGTCCAAAATCATTCAAATAAGCTCAAATTCCAGGTGTAACAATCATTTACCATGGTTAACACCATAGGACTAAGGGACATTGAAAAATTAAAAAAAACGCTGTTTTTTACAATGCCCTACTGATTATACAAGCCAGTAAAACTGGGACATAGCGATATAACCAGCAAGAAGATCTTCGGCTTGGAGTTGAGGATATCAGTTCCCAGTAAAGATGGCGATGACCATTGGAATACCAGTAACGATAACCTATTATCCATTCTGATAAACTAGCCTACACAGGTGACTGACATAATCATAAATCTAATCCGATGTAATCGCAATCATAGAAGATATGCTGTAATTTGCTATTTGATAGATTGTGATGAAACAAAGTACAATATTAAAAATGTTTATTGGCACAGGATAACTTCATAATATTATAGCGATTACATATTGATTAGAAATTGCAACGCTAAGCAGCAGACAAGATACGTCTGAGTCGTGGGAGTCTAGTAGCAGAACTGTCTCGAAAGCTCGAGAACAGATACATTTTTGGGGGGGTGATCAGGTTGTTGGCAGAACAGGATTGAAGAATAAATGGATACGTTAAGAAATAATTTATGTTAAGATGAACATAATCACTGGCCAGGATTGTTGCATAATAGAACTGATTATATTGATGTCAGTGATTTATGGCGGTTGGCGGCTCAATCATGCCAGGCTGCCGTCTGGCTAACGCAAACCAGGTCTTGTCAGCAAGCGTGCAAACATAAGGAGAGAGAGCTGTCTTCTGACTGGCACGACATTCAAGAAACCGGTTGCTTCCGGGTGTTTCCGGAGAAATTATTTGCAGGAGATTAACCTGTTTGGCTAGAGTGTAGCTACAGCGCTATGTGAATTTAGCTATTTAATAATTTGTGAATTGGGGAACAGCCCCAAAGTCTTGGTGGCCTCAGATGCACAAAAATGAAACTGCGAAGTCAGTTGAAACATCTGGAAGAGCTGTTTCGAAGAACCAAAGAATCCCCTTCAAAGTCTCATCTTAAGAACAATTTAAATTTGACAAAGCTAGCCAAAGAAAAGCTGTTGCTAAGCCCGTTATTAATGGTTTTCCGTCCTCAAGGTTTACCTTAAAAAAGTACAAGGACATTCCTGAACTCCCAACAGTGAGTATGTACCCTTCTGGAAAAGCACCCATCAATAACAAAAAAACAAAATTGATGACCTGAAGAAGCAAAGTAATTACACTATAAGGTATGAAAATTTCTATGTTAATGTATTCCAGCGATCCACTATGGAAGCGGAGTGCAACATAGACAGAGAAAACGAAAATGAGTAGGTCAATAAACTGCAAGCAGATGCAAGTCATGTTTTTTGTTTTTTCAATGTAGTATTAATTTCTAGCTTTTTCCATTTAATTTCATTAATGCATAGTAGTTTTCAAGGGGGTATAAGTCCTGTGGTCTTTTGTTGGATACTAATATTATGGTAACACTTACTATCAGTTTACTGGTGTATGTTTAACAAATCAGAAAATTAGTTTAAATTTTTTCATTGTTATTTCAATGGAAAAAAGTGAAAACTTGTAGTTTAAAGTTTGATTCTGTGTCCAAATAAAAAAAATTAATTTATAACGTTTTTTGTTAAAATCCTAATACCACAATAAAATTAGGAAATTCACTTTTAAAAATGCATGATTTACATGAAAATCTATTTTATTTCAAAACCAGGTAATTGCAAAATTTTTAACAAATAAAGGAATATAACTTAATTACAGGCAATATCCCATTCAGAAGATGTTAGCTAATACTCTAAATTTTTCAAGCCAAAATTTATATTAATATCAATGATAGAATGCTTTTCTCTGTTTCACAAAAATTCGAAAAAGCACACTCAGCGGGTTTCTGAAACGATTAAATTTCTTTTCTTGCACCCCCCCACACACACACACATACAAAAATACAATACCTTTTGCACTATTTACAATGATATATCACAATACAGGGGATTCCATTTGAAAATTCAAAGTTGGAGAGCCTGGGTGTTAAACAAAAAGAATTCTTTGATATTAATTTTGGGCTTCCCCCTGGAAAAAAAATCGATGTACTTTTGCACAAAATCGTGCCTACCTTAGAAACAGTTATTAAGGTGTGACCTATTTAAATGAACACCCTATATAACATATTATGCATAATCAGTAACTTACAAATTAAATGTTTGAAAAACATTTGAAAGAATTCATGTAAGAAATTTACTTTAAAGGACATTTGTAGTTTGTATTAAATTCATAATTAACAAACCAACAAAGTCTCTTGATAAATTAGCAGATAATTTAGAAACATAACCTCATAATTAAACTTATTTTACTCACTTGCACTTTTAATGTGTGAATTCCATTTATCATAGAGTGTGAAATAACAAATAAAAATTTTCCATTCCTATTATAAAATTCTCATATCATACTTGCAGCTTTAAAAAATACATTGATAAAATTATGCAGTATGCTATGATATGGTCAATAAAACCAAAAAATTATATCATTTGATCATCAATATTTTGTAAAATAACTGAAATATTAAAACTGTCGATTTTAATGTATCAGTGGTTTTAAAAAATATATCAATTTTATCCCCTAGTAAGGGAAAGGGGCTCAAGTCCCCATTGTATATCAAAATGCATAATTTTCTCTTACGTAGTGTCACATGATGATCTTTAAAACTGCTTGAACCTCCCCATAATTGCTAAATTGCTGTGCCACTGCTTCCCAGCCACTTACCGAAAAGTCACAATTAAAACATTGCATTTAAATACTTATTGGTCGTGACTTATCTCTGTATAATTATTGCAGTAAAGTGAAATAACCAGCAAATTTGTCTGTTGGTATATTGGCCCTCGTAATGAAATACAGCCAATGAAAAAACAATTATTCACCAGAAAGGTGCAACCAAATTGAATATGGAGTCATAGCCGGCCAGGTTTCAAATTTTGAGATTGATATAGCACTACACAAATTAAAAAAAAAATAGCCATGTGATTCTCAACGACGAAAAAAATTTCTGCGTAAGAAAGCAAGATTTCTGAAATAAATCTGAAACTCTTACATGTCAATGAAATATATCATATAGTAAAAACTGGTGCACGTGGGAGAGAATGAATTTATTAAGTAATGCCGTTTTATCACAAAATTTATGAACTCTGAAGTATGGGTCTTGAGTTGAGACACTACATGCAGTACCTACAGACTAATATGTACTACATGTAGTACAGGAGTCGAAATTAACTTTTTAAATCAGGTGCACAAGTGCACCAAAGTCTTGTGACTTAGGTGCACTAAATACTAGTTAGGTGTACAAGTAACAGAATAGAAAGTAAACCTCAACATTAAAAAAAAGGTAAAATGTAAGTGCAGCAATTATATCAAAGCATGTAAGTTAAAAAAAATGCAACTTTTCAAAATAATTGAACGTTCATTTGCAATAAAAAAATTTCAAAGCAAATGCAGATACATTTAGAAAATTATATAAAATTAGTCCATAGGTCACTGTTCTTGAAAAATAAACAGAAGTTAGTTTGAATAGTTTTAAATAATTAGGTGCACTGTGTGCACACAAATTAAAAATTTACGTGCATGAATAAAATTTCAGGTGCATCCACTAATTTCGAATGCTGATGTAGTACAAGATTTACAAGTGATGTTTAACAAGTGATGATTACAAGTGATGTAGTACAAGAAGTATTGACTTCAAAAAATCCAAAAAAAATAAGAACCTGCCATCAAAAAGTGTAGGCTTTGTAATTCTGGATTTGGGGCCTGGGACAGGGGGAGGTAAAGGCCAAGCGGCCTAATGCAATATTTTTCCATTTTTGTTTTTGTCTTTTTTTACACTATCATTAAATCTAAGAAAAAATAAATAACCTTTAAGATTTTCTATTTAGAACTGCGATCCATTGCCTCCAGAAATGCCTGTTACAAACATGTGAATATCACCAATTACTTAAGTTTAATCTGCCAACTTCAGATTAAGCGCCAGTTAAACACGAAAAAAAAGAGTAAATAAGGACCAAATGATGCAAAAAAAAAAGAGGACTAATACAAATGTAGGGGTCCCACTAAGCCAAAATAAAAATATAGGACATTACGGAGGAATGTATATAGGACAAAGTTCAGAAAATTATAGCCGGTATATTTTAGACAACAAATTTTAAGTTCACATCAAATAATACATACTACACTTTGTCACACATACATATCATATTGCATTATGTGCGTGATCATATATATTTATATTACATTATAACTAAAACTTCTTGATTACCCAAAACTCGACAAATGAATGAAGGTCATGGCTACCCTACACCCCATATGGCTAAAGCATTTGAAATTGCTTGTGTGCACCACTGATACGTATACCGGTTTCACCATGGTGCTGCAGAAGTCTGGTTAACAACTGACACTAAGTTTCAATGTTTCCACTTGCTACCAGTAATAAAATGCTAGTTAATGAGGAGCAACTAAATTAGATTTATGGTGAACAATGAGTAGAACATTAAGCAGTACTCAATTGGAGTACTGCCACAATAAGAATATGATGGCAAAGGAAAACTGAAAGAGATACTTTCCAAAAATTGATTAGATGCACAATGACTGATTAAGTCACAATATTTAATTTATTTAATATTGGTAAAATAATCTTTCAGGAAGTTAAAAGATCATACATGAGACTAATATGAATTCAGCCATTTCAACCAATACCACCTAAATTACAAGGCTGAACAAGTCCTTGTAGGCAACTATGCAGAAGTAGGCCTTCAGTGTTTGCGACATCTTGATAAGAGGCGTTAGCCACTATAGCACGTGTTGAAAAGTTTACGCTATATCATTTTATATTTTATTGTTTTTATAATAATGTGAATATGCCTTTTAATTGCTGTGTTTCCTTCTTTTGAGGCAATTACAAAGCAGAAAATACAGTTGCAATATTTTCGTTTCTCAAAGACGAACAACTTAAAAGAAAATGGTTCAATTCAATTCCTAAGAAGGATTACCTTAAGAGTCCAAACAGCCTCAGCATTAGTTCTTTTGTTAGTCTCCCTAATATTCCACTATTTCGAAGTTCCTGTAGATGTGAGGAAGATAGTGGTTGATATTCCCCCATCAGAAGAAACCAAGAAACTAAATTTTGACGTTTTTCGACGAGAGCCACACATTCTAAAATTTGATGACTAGTTGTTTTTAATTGTTGTAAAATTTTTAATCTTCCTGAATTTCTCGCATCGAAAGATTTTTTACAAATAAAGTAACAAAGCAACTCAAAGATGCCATTCCTCGTACCATTTCTCATATCCATCCCGACATGCCCAATGCAGCTCTCACTGCCGTTGTGAGTAGCCTTAATTCTGTCGTGGAATGCTCTGGAGGTCATAATGAACAATTATTGTAAGAAAAAGTCGATGGAATGCACAACTGTCCTGTTCATTGTTTTTCAGAGTTGCCAGTAACAACTACGGATGACTTTTTTAACTAAACATTTTTTTGCTACTAAAAAAATCCAATTTTTCTAGAAACCCTTTTGTGCAAACTGCACATTTTTGTCATTATTTGTTCTTTTTTTATGATTTCTTAAAGTTTTTGTGAAAATTTGGCACCCCCTGTATAAACAATCTCTCGTATCTAATCCAATATGTTGAGTACAAAATACAATATGTAAATGTAGGGCTAGTGCTGGGGAGGGAGGGGGGCAAATTAGACACTCGCCTTAAGCGGCAGATTGTTAGGGACAGCAAAATTGGATTATTACAAAAAAAATTGTGCCATTTTGGAGCAGCAAAACAAATGTTCGCTTCGAGCAATATAACACCCAGTGTGTCTCTGTGTGAATGGTCCTTGACACATAATTTAATATATATGAACAGCTTAACATAATATGCAATATGTGATAGGGGCCTGGTGCATAATATAGTATGTGAACGATCCCCAGTACCTAAGTCAATATACCCAGTTCAAAATACAGTATATGAATAGTCCCTGGAAAATAATTCAATAAGTGAACAGCCCTCAGTACATTATGCAAAGTGTGAACAGCCTCTACTAGGGAAGCATGACACTTACCGTACTTGACCCCAGTTGTGCCAGATTGGGCTACAAGTAGCGGATTGGGCGATGTTTTAAGTGCTCTCGCTACAAAAATTTCGAATTGGGCGACACGCTACTTTTTGGGCTACTTTTAGTTACCTTCAGGCTATAAATCTGAAAAATATGCTACTTTTTGGGCTACTTTTAATTATCTTCAGGCTATAAATCTGAAAAATATGCTACTTTTTTATTTTCATATATAAAATCACAAAATATTATTAGTATTACATAATACAATTTTTTTTTAACATTTCCAATTGCAGTGAACTGGAGTAGTTTACTAAAGCCAATATATTCAATATTTCGTACAATTCATATAAAATCTCTGTGGTTCAATTCTTGTTTTGGTACTTTTTAATCACA
>QLNU02015360.1:4525848-4550205 GCA_006491805.2 Dysdera silvatica | reverse complement strand
AAAAAGTCACAATCTGTACATATATCACCACCACGATGACATATACAGTGAAAATCGTTTATAACGATGCCGGTTATAACGACCAACCGCATATAATGATGGAATTTTTACAAGAAGTTTGGTTTGCTATTCTACTCCATACTAAATATATTGGTTATAACGACGAAACCTGCTATAACGACAGCGATTTTGTAGTCTACGTAGATTCTAAGTAGGGAAATTCGTATCGGATATAACGACGCGACTTGACAGTCATAAAGCAGAACCACATAGGTTAGTTATTAAAATTTAAAGTTAGTTATCAAAATTTAAGTGTTATTCTAATCTTGTTTATTTACAAATGTCTGAGAAATTTTTATTACTGCTAAACCTGAATATTAAAGATAGTGAACTTAAAAAGTGATTTATTAATTGAATATCACGAGGGTCATATTCTTAAGGGTCTCATTCTTTTTTTTAAGCGTAGAGCCCACAAAACTCTTAAACCGGCACTGTTCTGAAGTCATTAGTATAATATAATAAATATTATTCATTACATTTGTTTTCTACATTATATACTTTAGTAGTATTTTCTACAATTTTTTCAATTTAAAAAACTAAGAAAGTACTATGTACTTAGTTTGGCTATAACGTAATATAAACGGAAATTAAATTCATTATAATTATGTTTTTATTTAATTTTGAAACCAAAAAGTTTAATACTTTTTGCTGTCAAAATAATTTATAAGACTCTAGAGTGCATTATACTATAGGCTACTGTGATTTTAAAAAGATATCGTTTATAACGACTGAATTTGCACAGTCCCTTGAAGGTCGTTATAACCGATTTTCACGGTGTATGTATTGCTGCTGTTTTTATATTCGCATTTCTTTACATTTTTGCACATGAAGGCAATCACGTCTAAAAATTTTACACAATCAACTGTTCGTAATAATCACATACCTCCACAAAATTTCCAATGCATGAAAATTTATTAACATATAAAAATTTGCTTTTGTTTAAAATTTTGTCACGATATATTTTCCTTCTAATCTCATCGTCTTTCTTTCAAAGTACATAAACTACTGGCGTACACAGGAGTGTCAATGTAGAGTTCTCAAAATTATTAGGGGGGGACAAGCACATTTGACATATGTTTATGCATTACAATATATGTAAAATCGCAATTTATTTCAGAATATTAAAGAGACCTCACGCTTCTATGCTCAGGAGAGGGTTTAATGGGGGTCATAACCTCCCAGTGAAATGAAATTTTGTACGCATACATGTGAATATTTGGAGTTGTAATTCTGTAACACGCCCGCCCCCTCCCCCAATATGAACTTTCTGCATATGGCTATGACATTAATAGATATAGTTTGTAAGATTTGTTATATAATTATCAGTATTTTAACGTTTTCTAGGAGTTTTAGGCCTCAGTGGAGAAAATTGTAATAAATACGCAGAAATAATAATAATAAATCGATTATGGTGATAAATGTGAACTATTTTCAAAGCAGTTAATGTCTTAAATAAATGTCACATATAAAATATATAGATTTATAGAATATATAGATTCAGTTTTATAGAACTTTAGATTTGTAAAATACATGGATTCAGTTTCTTAGAACTTTAGATTTGTAGAATACACATTAGTTCTTCGAACATGTCTATATGTTGAAAAAGAACTAAATTGGAAATATTATATTTTCAAAAGTAATCGGAAGTCCAGTATGTTTGTAAATATATATAACTCCTCCTCGCTTTCTCCCCCTTCTAGTTGAACTCTGCCCCTTTTTATTTTAGCTCCGCCTCTTTCCATTCTTTCTTAACTACTTTATATCACCTCTCCACCTAATTATCTCTATTGGTTAAAAGTATTTTATGGTTGCAATTTCTCACTCACCAACCCACGCTTTGGTGAACATAGCTTCGCTAAGCTTTACCGTTGGTGAAAGAAAGGGGGTCTTAAGGAGCAGATATCCAATTTTTCTCAAATTATATATACATCATAGTTATTTTAACACTGGCATGAGGTTTAAAAATATGATGTTGCAGGAGCCAACTGCTCCCTTTGTAAAGTGAAGGCAGAATTTGTCGAGTAAATGCAGAAAAAAATGCATTCTGCCTTCACTTGACAAAGGGAGCAGTTGGCTCCCGAAACGTTGTATTTTTAAACCTTACGCCAGTGTCGAAATAACTGTTTGTTATGGAATCTCCTGGTGAAACTCTGTATTGTTTCGTTATACAAAGGGTGTTTACACATATTTATGACTTTGACAGCATAAATAAAATACATACAATAAAAAATTATTTTCCAATGTATTCTGATAGCCCTCTTTCAACTATCATATTACATCGGGATTTCAATGATAGTTGGGCTTTTTGTAAAGTCACAAGCGGAATTTTGTCCCATTCCTCCTCCACAGCTTTCCACAGTTCATCCAAGGTAGCGGGTCGGCTTCGGAAGAGCTTGTTTTAAAAATTTATTAATTAATTTTTACAGCATTTGAAACATTGACCACGAATGTGAAAAACTGAACATTGAAAATGAATGTGAAATACAAACACAAATCTGAAATAATGAGATTTGAAAGCACATAAATGAATATAATTTAAAATTATGCAATATGAAATTTATGCAAAATGTTAATTTTGTACTTGACAAAGAACGAAATATTTACATGTACCAATTGTATTGTTTAGTTTCAAGCAGATCTATAAATATGTGAGAGTATACACAGAATAATTTATGGTTTGATAATTTGTATCGATTTTATGTTCATATTTTGCTGATTGATTGATCTTACGGTCATCATCAAGAACTACACATGAATGCAGAAAGTGATGAAATGTGTGTGTGATACTGGTGTATATTTATAAAAAAAAAATACATAATTATTAAATAGTCATTGGCATTAAAGTCAATCACTTATGTACATCTTTTAACCGTTCTACGAATTGGAACTAGCACACAAACTCTCTTTTTAATAAACACTAGCAATTACTTAGCTAACAAAATAAAACACTACAAATTTAAAATTTGAATTACCTCTGTACTTTCAGATGACTTTCTTTTTCTCCTAACTTGCCGTGGTAGCTTATTTCCAGAATAACTAGGCATACTGCTTAGGTGTGTAGGGGTTTTAATGGTAGAAAAGCTACATATCTTGTCAGACCAATATTCAGAACCTAAATTACTTAATCTTTCAAGCATAATGGGAATCTAAAAAGGAATAAATAAAAAATTAGAGCTGAACAAAGGTTATAGCAAAATTATATAAATTTCTTAATGTCAAGGGAAGAAATCCAATTCCCAAAATTCCAATACAATTTTAGGGATAATAACAGGAAACAGTTCATTCTTTTACCTACAGGATATAAGAACTTTCAATACTAAAAGTACAACTACTTTATATACACCTATTCTTACAATAATCTGTCAAATGAAAGTTTATAAAATATAGATCATATTTTTTCGAATTAGATAAAGGTAATTGTCAATTTAATATGAAAAACAATGCACAAAATAACTTTTAAATAATAAAAAATATTCTTTTGTTTTTATTTTCAACAAGAACAGAAAAAGGGCAAGTATTTTCAATTGGAAGGTTTTTCACTTGCAAATTGTCGCCAGATGGCATGTATGATAATTTCCCTAAGTGCTGAATACCTAAATTTTTTAAAAATAAAAACGATTTCAAAGTTATTTTATATGTCTAAGAAAAATGCAAAAGAACCAAGAAGTCTGTATGGAAGACACTCAAAACAAAAGTAAAATTTTCCAAAAAATTGTAGTCATATAATGGCGGCATAGAAATATGTGTGTTTATGCCCAAGGCTGGGTAATGCACAACAAAAATCGGGAAATGTGACATAGGCATGATTGACAGCATACTCTAGACCAGTGATTTTCAACTGGTGTGTTGCATGATTTTTTAAAACATGAACTACCTAAGTATTTAGTCACAGGCACTATCCTTGTTTCTCTTGAGATTTTCAAGTAAAAAAATCACAGCAGTCAATACAACCATAGCACATAATGGAACAGAGGTCAACTATTTTAAAAAAACACAACAAATTAGCAAAACAACTGAGCTAGTAATACAACAGATTGTCCACTGGCACATGCAAGAAGACTGAGATGTGATGAGAGATACTGCTTGTTATTAATGTTTTGTAAATCAAAGTTATATATTTTTTTATTTATTGTCATTTATTTGTTTTTTGTTTTTATTTATCAGATTTGCAAAAAGCATATTTTTTTGTGTGTTGCAGAATTTTAGCAATTAGTTTTAGTGCGTTGCGAGAGAAAAAAGGTTGAAAACCTCTGTTCTGAATGGCAAAAACGGCCAGAAAAAGGGACATATATGGCTATTTTGCTAAAAGGGTCATACACTTTGCCAATAATCAAGATGCAAATCTCACATAGGTATCTCACATTAATTCCCCAATCAATTTGCAGTTTAAGAATTTGTCTAACTTAATGGAAGAGAACCTCAACGTTAAAATAATGTTTGAAATGTTTTTTTTTAACCAAATAATTGGATCATGATAAAATAATGTGTAAAACTTATTTTTGTGAGTGCAACTGTAAATCTACCTCGACATGGTACACTACACTCTGGGCAATGCTTTTGTGACACAGTGATCTACAACTTTTGGCAGGCAGTTTCGTAATCCGCCAAGCTATATACAAAATGGGCCCTTTGAATCTTTGCATACTACAGCAGAATGTTGGTGGACTTTCTTAGACCAAAAAATATAATTTATTAATTACACTGTCCTGCTATAATATAGATGTATTTACTATTATGGAAGTAAATCTTATGAATGGGATCTTTTACATTTCAAAACTTATGAATGAAAATTTTCCCTTTCCAAGGGTTTATGCTCTATCTTCTTCCAAAATTTCGACAAGTGTCCAGCAGCATAGTCATTGGAGTTATGAATTTTCTTGCAAACTTTGAAATCAAAAAAGAAACAAGACTCTGAGAGGATAAGTCCGAAGTGGCAAAAATCGTCATGTGGAAGGATGGGAATAAATTCTGCATTTATTCTACTCGTATTTACATTTCTCCTGGTAGTAAACTGGGCTTTCCTCTCCTAGAAATCGATCGATTATTTTGATGGGAGATGTTAAAGTCCATTCAAAATTATTGGGTTATCGGGAATAAATAATGCTGAAAATGAAGTTGAGGACCTTTTAAACTCGCATCTTCTGGAATTGATATATGGTCATTCCACCCACATCACGTGATCCAATGGAAAAACTTCACCCTCTTGGATTTTTTTTCAAATTTGGCTCATTAGATGTACACCCAGAGATAGTGAAAAATTCAAATTTTTAGATTTTTAACTGCAGTATTTTTTAAATTATAGGCCTCTGAAATCCGAAAGAAGTAATGATTTCTTTTCTGCTTATATGCAATTACAAAAATCCATATTACTCAAGTTGAAACAGATAGATGGATTAAATAAAAACATGTTATAAAATTGTATAGGCTTTTACATACATCCAACATGACAAGTTTTATGAGTTCTGAATTTCATTGTCATGCCAGTAACCTTGACCTTAAATTTTTCAAAAGCTGCATTTTTAAAATCAAATTTTGAAATAAAAATCACACATAAATTTGCACATATTAGCATCATTTATTGAAAGTTTCATTTTGGGACAGGAATGGGATCATATTTTGGTAATTTTAAAAAAATTATGCCAAGGAAAGACCATCTGCATAAATGGAAATTTTTAATTTTAGTCCACACTTATCAATTACTTTGGCAAGAACAATTACTTTTAAAAGAAATGTCGCTATCATATTATGCTAAAATAGATGAACAAATTTACTCAGTCGAGAGGGTGGGTAGAGTAGAAAAAGGGGGATGGATAAGACCAAAGTAGGTGTTTAATAAAATTACATCCTCAAATAAACATTAACTTGCGAATTTATGAAAAATTGCACCTTTATATAAGTTGGTACTGCCTCATTCCCCCTTTTTTCTATATGTTATTAACTTCAACATCCCTGTGCAAGGTAACTCTTAAAAGCTATGGTTGGCAAGTCCGTTTCTTCTGTACAAACGTAATAAGTACAGCCAGTGGGATATCTGGGTTCCACCAGAGTTTGAATTTGGGAAACATGAACTTCAAGTTTATCTTCAAAGTCAAGTGAGTACGTAAAATATGAAGTAGGACCTTGCAAAAACTTCACATTCACCATATCAGTCATTTCATTCTTTTCCAAAATTATACCAAGCCACCATTGATTGTCATATATCATACCTGTTACTGTGAGAGTCTTTTTCAAAATTTCTCCTATCAAAGAGAACTTACAGGACTGCTTACTTTTTGAATATACTTTTGTCAGTATCTCTTTAGATGACACAGGGTGGAAATTGTGGAATTTCCGGGTGCTAAGTATTGGCTTTGCAACCAGAATCATTTTTCCAGAGCTTCGTCCTCATGTTGTTAATTAAAAAAAGAATTTCATAGAGTCAACGTTAGCTTGACACCATTTAAATAACTATAATGGTGTCATAATTTACTCATCATAAGGTCATGGTAGACTTGCCCTTGTTGCAAGTCTTTTTCACAATCCCTACGAGACCATCACATACACGTTTATCATATCACGTTGCATAAAAATGTCACTCAGCCTCGATGCCGAACTCACTCTCATGGTGACATAAGTTTAAAAAGTTTTTTCAATTTTTGAATTGAGCAGCAGAACCATCTGAGAAGTGGAATATTTTTTTCAAGTCTGGTATTAATTCTGATTTTAGATATGAGCCAAATTTTATTTGAAATAAATGTACAGCAATTGTGCTCTGCTTAAGACGTTCAGAGACAAAAAACAATGCTTTTAATGTTTAAAACATCAGAATCTTTGTGGTAGACTGCTACTGGGAAAATCATAGCCTGGTCATTGTTCCAACAAAAAAACTGGACCTCATCTTGCAAAACGAAGGCATAATTTTCAAAAAAGTCAAAGGGTATCACAGCCTCATTTTCTCTGATGTTCACCTCCAAATAATGGTGAGCTCAACATGGGGAACCTGGTTCGAATCCAGAAGGAGGATGGCGTCTCTTTTTCTCCTAAACAAAAATAGCTCTAGTTTGAGCTACTAATACGTGGGTGTCAAATTTATTTGTAATAAAAAATCCCCCACGAAAAACTCACAAAAATCTCGCCCCGGTGGCTTTGTGTGTTGACCAATATTTGGCAATTGTGTTATCCCTGTGGGAGGTAATAATACCTTACAATTTTTCATTTACTAAATGATATAATACTGTTTTAAGTACTTTTGTGAGTTTCAGCCAGTTTCTTCCACTTTCTGCTGGTTAGAACCAGTTCTGCCACTGGCATGGCAAAAACTAGTTTCTGCCGGCAGAAAATCAACCCTGCCTGTAATATTATAACAAAACAATACAAAGTTTCACCAGGAGATTGCATAACAAGTTATTTCAACACTCTCATAAGGTTTAAAACACAACATTTCGAGAGCCAAAAGATAGGACTATCCCACACCAAATGATGGCAGATGGGACATCTCAACATGCAGGTACATAAGCTTAGGACTTTCGCTCACTCTTCATTCTGCCTTAACGTGACAAAGGGAGCAGTTAGCTCCTGTAATATTATCTTGCAACTCTATAGAACCCATAATTTCTCCATAGAATATAACCAGTTATCTTTGCATAGGTGCCAACTTCTAGAAGTGAAAAATCTGTAATCAATTGTGCATGCGTGGGCCGGCCACCATGTTTTAATTAAACAAAATCATACATAATTTATGAAAAACAGGCACAATGAGGAAATTAAGTATTTATTAAATTAATAATAATAGAGGATTAAACTGTATTAAACTCAATACTAATTCTTGGAATTTACAAATGCTGTAGTGCAAGATTTTGCATTTGAGAAATTTTTTGTCAAATACATTCTCATAACATTTCACATGTTGTCTGCATTTAACTATTAGTAAATTTTCTAATGTGTCATCAGATATGGTTGACCTAAAGACTCCTTTCGCATGCTGCATTACTGTGAGGAATCGTAAGTATTGACAGCATAACCTGAGAAAGTCGTTTAAATTTTAATTCAGGAGTATAATTTTTTATTTTACCTATGGCCGCCCATTGTGCATCAATGCTACCTTCATTACTCACAGTTTGTGGAACTTCGAAAGCCTGGAACTCACTGAATTCTGTTTGTAAAGCATCAACAGCTTCATCTTCTGTATTATTGAACAAAAGAACAGGAAATTTTTCTGTAAAATATTTTAAGCTGGAAAATGATGCATTTTCAAAATTCGATATTTCTGTAACCTCTGCATGATGTAACACTTCTAACTCAAAAGGAAATTTATTGTGCATGTAGTCACATGCTGCTATGAAATAGCTTCTGACGTTTTCATAAAATTCATTTTTATCACAGATGTTAAAATCTTGGATTACTTTCAGTGTTCCATTTCCAATTAAGATATCAACATCATCTTTTTGATCACTCCTCTCATGATAGTGGACTTTCAAAATATTATTACATAATTTTGTGACGCTTGGTTTTATAAATTTCACTAGCATTTCTCTGCACAATTTAAATAGAAGAGGTTTTAGCCTATGAATATGCTGTTCCGCAGACTGAAGTTGGGCATTTGCTTTTTCAAATACAGCCATAGTATAAGATAAAAATAAACAGAAAGTCTTATTGATATCTTCCAACAGAAAATAAAACAATCTTTCTTCACGAGACATGGAGTTTTCAGTTTCTTGTTTCTTAAAAATATCCACATAATTTTGAGCTTTCCTTTTTAATTTCTGCAATACTTTTTTGCTGTTACTTTCTTTCACTTTATCTGCATTTTCAACCAAAACTTTGATAGAGGGAAAAGTAAAGAAAGAAAGTGGGGTGATTTGATTCCTTTTCATAACCTCTTCCTTCAAAAAACTGATCAAAGGTTGCCACTACTGTAGTATATACTCTAAGAACTTTCCAACAGACAACCAACTATTGATAACATGTTTTCGTTCCTTTTTTATATCAGCGTCATGAAATTCTTGAAGAATTTTCAACCTATCTTTTCTTTTCGAACTCTTTTACAAATAATAGTAAATATCTACCAAAATTTCATCAATTTTAAATGGCAAACATGTAGCACTCTTTTCAGCTACTAAGTTAATAAGGTAACAGAAACAGCCCAAAATTTCAATATTTTGGTGATGATCCTTTAACATCGCTGCTACACATGCTTTTTATGCTATCATAACAAGTGCATCATCACAGCTAAAGGCAACACAATTAGAAATCGATATGTTTTTAGATTGTAAAGCACTTACCAGAAGATTTTCAATATTTAATCCAGTAGCATCTTCTTTCAAAAATGACACAGACAATTCACAATTGTTTCAAATAAAGGATCAAAGAAAGTTACCACTATTGGATACAGCTTTGAATCAACATCGCTGCTTCCATCGACTGTAATTGAAAATGGCTAGCACCTTAAATTTTCAACAAATGATGAGGACTCCTTTGCAGACATTTCTTTCATAATTGCAGAAGTTTTGGTCCTTGCAGATCCATATTGTTTTGCAATACTGCTGTCAGGAAACATTTTCCGAAAGAGCATCCCCGCATGATTGCCTAAATTCATTGGCAAATTGTGTTCGATCAAAAACGATGTAAATAAACATTCAGCATTAATCACTGAGGTATCGTTAAATGCAGAAAATGAAGGCTTGATACTATGATTAGACTCTAGAGCCTTGAACGCCTCCCTATGTTTAAAAGTCTCAGAATGCAAAGTAATATCTCATTTACCACTGTGAGTAATGTTATGTCTTTACGTCAACAACACGTGCAGAAAGCATATTTTGGCAATAGTCAATTTTTGAATAAAATTAAACATCTTTATATATTCGGCGTTAAACGTTTGGTAGTTGGTAGTACCTTTTATTAACGGTCAGCTTCATTAGCGTCGTTTTCAAAAACACCTACAAACAAAACTTACTTTCCAGAACAAAGAAATACCAGATACGTCTTAATACATGGCTTCCCTAAAGGAAGTCACATGCTTGACCAAAACCTTATCGATATAACGCATTCTTTCTTTCCTCCCACCAACAACTACAAATCCCGATGCGCGATTTCGTTGCGCAGGGGCATCACTCTACGTCATAGCTGGAGCTAAAATTCCACGTCACGCCACGCATGCGCCGTCAACGGCAGACGAATTTTTCTGGTGTTTTTACCGATATTTGCATTTATTTATGCATATTTATCATTAAATATGCACATATGCGCAAAAATTTAAATAAACATGCATCAAGAAAAATAGGTATTTAATTTTTTTAAAAAAAATCAGTATTTTAAAAAACACTGGGATTTTGTAATCTAAATCACCAAAATCAGAAGAACCTGCTTTTCCTCACTAGAAGACCCGGAGCAAAATTGGGAGAGCCTTCCAGGTAAATTGGAAGGATTTCATAACCTATGCTTTTGTTTCCCTTTCAAATCTCTTTTTGTTATTTCTCCTTTTTCGTGATAAATTTTCCAGTAATGAGACGGCTTACTATATTTTCAGTTTATGCACATTACCCCTTCAATTCACAGTAACTTGTGTCTTTTTTTTTTTTTTTTAACCAATGAAAGTATAACTTAAGTGTTAACGTTGTAATTTTCTTCCAGACCTTAATAGAACTGAATTTAAAAACTTACCAAAAATGCATTTTTTTCTTTATATTTTGTGGCAACTTCATGTTCTTCCATGACACAAGCCAAAATTCCAGTTGCATAAGATTGCACAGGATTTTGAGATCTCTCCACGAATGTGAATAATTTTTCAATTAGTCTATCCTATTTAACTTTTTAAAAGAAAATTAATAATTGACTATGAATACTATATTATGAACATATTATTGAATGAAATTGTTTGGATATTAATTATGAAAAATACATATTATCACGCAAAAAATTATAAGAGTTAAAAATTTCAATATATTAATGGCTATTTTGGTAGCTATCTTCCACCATGATCAAACCACAGTTCAGGGTTCAGACAGACTGGCGTTTGGACTGCATATCTGATAAGCATGCTTCCTTTTTATTTAATACAGATTATCTGTGCACTGTCCTCCGATGTTTACAGCAAAGAAATGTTTATCTACCTCAGACATTTAAGGAATCGACTCTTATCGGATTGTGGATACCGATGAAAGTGTTCATTTTTATTTCAATGACTGTGCCTGTGTATCTCAATCGAACTTTCCGGAATTAAGCTTCCTGTCTCATCAGTCTTTGGGAAAATATCATGGATCTGTGTTCTCTGCCTTCGCGTATATACTGTGTGCCATGTGCCGATTGGCTTTCACTCTCATTCTATTGACGTCTATTGCGGGAATCATGGAGTCACTAGATGCTTTCTGCATTTTTTGGAACTTTCTAAGCCTGTATATAAACAGTTACTACTCTCATGCAGACGAGTTCGGACAGACCGACGTTTGTACTGTATATCTGATAACGTAGGAGCCAACGCCTAGAAGTGAAAAATCTGAAGTCAATCGCACGCACAGGTCACCATTTTTAAATTAAACAAAACCATACAAAATGTATGAAGGACACAATGAAGAAATTAAGTATTTATTAAATTAATAATAATAGAGGATTAAACTGTATTAAACGCAATATTAATTCTTAGAATTTACAAATGCTGTAGTGCAAGATTTTGCATTTTCGAGAAATTTTTTGTCAAATACATTCTCGTAACATTTTACATGTCTGCATTTAAGCGGCCAAGTAAATATTTTCAAAATGCGTCATCGGAAATAGTTGACCTGAAGTCAGATTCAATTTTCTTTTACTTCTTGACTGCAGACTTCCCTCAAGATGCCGCATTACTGTGGAGGAATCATAAGTACGCATAACCTGAGAAAGTCGTTTAAATTTTAATTTACAATATCATTTTTTATTTTACCTATGGCCGCCCATTGTGCATCAATGCTACCTTCATTACTCACAGTTTGTGGAACTTTAAAAGCCTGGAACTCGCTGAATTCTGTTTGTAAAGCATCAACAGCTTTATCTTCTGTATTATTGAACGAAAGAACGGGAAAATTTTCTGTAAAATATTTTAAGCTGGAAAATGATGCATTTTCAAAATTCGATATTTGTGTAACCTCTGCCTGATGTAATACTTCTAACTCAAAAGGAAATTTATTATGCATGTAGTTACATGCTGCTATGAAATAGCTTCTGACGTTTTCATAAAATTCCTCTTTATCATGAACGTTAAAATCTTGGATTACTTTGTGTTCCATTTCCAATAAAGATATCAATATCATCGTTTTGATTACTCCTCTCATGATAGTGGACTTTCAAAATATCACTACATAATTTTATGCTTGGTTTTACAAATTTCACTAGCATTTCTCTAAAATTCATTTAAAGAGATTTTAGCATATGAATATGGTTCAAGACTGAAGTTGAGCATTTGCTTTTTCAAATACACACAGTATAAGATAAAAATAAAGAGAAAGCCTTATTGATGTCCTCCGATAGAAAATAAAACAACCTTTCTTCACTAGACATGGAGTTTTCAGTTTTTTGTTTCTTAGAAATATCCACATAATTTTGAGCTTTCCTTCTTAATTTCTGTGATGCTTTTTTGCTGTTACCTTCTTTCACTTTATCTGCATTTTCAACTGAAACTGTGATAGAGGGAATAGTAAAGAAAGAAAGTGAGGTGATTTGATTCCTTTTCATGACCTTTTTCTTTAAAAAAACTGATCAAAGGTTACCACTACTGGATTATATGCTCTAAGCACTTTCCAACAGACAACCAACTATTGATAACATGTTTTAGTTCCATTTTTATATCAGCGTCGTGAAATTCTTGAAGAATTTTCAACCAATCTTTTCTTTTCGAACTCTTCTGTAAGTAATAGTCAATGTCTACCAAAATTTCATCGATTTTAAATGGCAAACATGCAGAACTCTTTTCAGCTGCTAAGTTAATAAGGTGGCAGGAACAGACTACAATTTTAATATTTTGGTGATGATTCTTTAACACCGCTGATACACCTGTTTTTTCCCTATCATAACAGGTGCATTATCACAGCTAAAGGCAACACAATTAGAAATCGCAAGGTTTTTAGATTGTAAAGCACTTAACCAGAAGATTTCCAATATTTAACCCAGTAGTTTCTCGTTTCAAAGATGGCACAGATAAAATACAATTCATAATTTTTTCACATAAAGGATTGAAGAAAGTTACCACTATTGGATACAGCTTTGAATCAACATTGGTTGCATTTGAAAATGGATAGCACCTTAAAGTTTCAACAAGTGATGAGGATTCCTTTGCGGACATTTCTTTTATAATTGCAGAAGTTTTGTTCCTTGCAGATCCATATTGTTTGCACTTACCAGAAAATTTCCAATATTTAACCTAGTAGCATCTTCTTTCAAAGATGACACAGATAAAAGACACTTCACAATTTTTTCACATAAAGAATTGAAGAAAGTTACCACTATTAGGTGCAGCTTTGAATCAACATCCTTGCTTCCATCAGTTACAATTGAAAATGGATAGCACCTTAAATTTTCAACAAATGATGAGGACTCCTTTGCAGACATTTCTTTCATAATTGCAGAAGTTTTGGTCCTCGCAGATCCATATTGTTTTGCAATACTGCCGTTAGGAAACATTTTCCTAAAGAGTGTCCACGCATGATCGCTGCAATTCATTGGCAGATTGTGTTCGATCACAAAAGATGTAAATAAACATTCAGCATTAATCACGGAGGTATCGTTAAATGCAAAAAATGAAGGCTTGATACTATGATTAGACTTTACAGGCTTGAATGCCTCCTTATGTTTAACAGTCTCAGAATGCAAAGTGATAACGCGTTTACCAACTTGAGTAATACTCATGTCTTTACGGCAACACGTGCAGAAAGCATATTTTGGCCCCAGTCTTGATTTTTTGAATAAAATTAAACAGCTTCATATATTTGGCTTTAAATGTTTGGTAGTACCTTTTATTAATAGTCAACATCGTTAATGTTTTCAAACACACCTAAAAATAAAACTTTCATTCCAGAGCAAGGAAATACCAGATATGTCTAATGCATGGCTTCCCTAGACAAAGCCATATGCTTGACCAAAACCTTAACGATGTAACACGTTCTTTCTTTTCTCCCCCAACAACTACAAATCTAGATGGGTGATTTCGTTGCGCAAGATCATCACTCTACATCATAGCTTGAGCTAAAATTCTACGCCGCGCCACTCATGCACCAGCAACGGCATACAAATTTTTCCACCTTTTTTTACCGATATTTGCATTTATTTACACCTATGTATTATTAAATACATACATATGCGCAAAACAGCCCATGAATCGCTACCAGGTATTTAATTTTTTTTTTTAAAAATTAGTATTTTAAAAAACACTGGGGATTTTAGACAAAATCGGAAGAAATCGCTTTCGGATCGGAAGATCAGAAGACCGATAAAAAATCGGAAGACTTCCAGGTAAATTGAAATGATTGGCACCTATGTGATAATCATGCTTCTGTTTTATTTAATATAGGTAACTTATTTCTTATATTTATTTTTCTGTTTAAATTTACTTTTCACCAGCCATTTGTCTGGCCCCATTCGAACTTTTGTAATCCGTGTTCATTCATTAATTTATTTCCTTAGTATCTTATGCTACTTTTAAAGATTCAATGATTATATAAAACTTATTACTACTTTCTTTTTATTAATTTTACCTGGCGACATTGAATCGAACACTAGCCCCAATGTTCCTCGATCTCCTCCTACTACACGCTTACGTTCCCAGTCATCCAATACTCCAGCGTCCATCAATATTCTTCTAATATCTGAAACTGCCACCTTAAATGACCCACAGCTTTCCCTTACCGACATTCATTCCTTGCAACTCGATATGCTAAAACAACTTACCTTTCTAAACTCCAGACAGGATTATATTCTAAACCGCATGGAGACTATGCCAAGGTAGATGGATTGGATTCCAGATTGGATGAACTGCTTGCTCTCTCTCACAGAAAAGATTGTAGCGATTGAAAATAAACTTTTCTCACATATTAATGAATCACATTCCTCCAACCATGAACTATTAAATCCTATTGTGAATATAGAAGGTAGGTCTCTTGGAAACAATGTTATTTTTTGTGATTTTGAGTCAAACACCTTTTCAGAATCTCCTGACACCTTAATATTAGATCTATGTATAAATCATCTAGGGATCTCAATTTCACCAACAGACATCGAAAAATGCTGTTGACTGGGATGGGAACACAACCTAACAGTCAGTAGAATTATAACTATCTTTTCTACATTTAAATGAAAAGATTCAATTTTACATAATGCTTTCAAACTAAAAGGCTCCAAATTTTCAAGTCAAGAGCTCTTCTCTCCGGAGACTAGACTTATAAGGAAAAAACTTTGGCAACTGTCCCAAGTCCATCGTGATGAAGGTCAACATACGAAACTAACTTATCTTTTTATTTTAATTAATGGTGCCAAATATTCCCTTAACCCTTCTTCGGACTCGTTGGTTAGTTTCTCGGAAAACATCTTGAAGTAAATTTACATGAGAAATGCATTCATAATAGAAATCATCATTCACTCAAAAATAACTTATCCGTATGCTCCATTAAGATTCGTAGTAATTTGAACAAATTAGATGACTTTAATACCTTCATTTTATCACTGAACCTGATATTATTGCAATTAGCGAAACTTGGCTTCATCCTAGGATTGATGATTCCCACATTTCTATCCCATTTCCTCGAATTACGGTAATTCGACAATAACTATTTTATTGACTTACTTTTCATGTACAATTTAACGCAAGATGTTAATGTGGCCACTAGACGTAAGAGTTTTTTCTCTAACGTTCTTGACTTAATTATTTCTTCCAATTCACTCATTTCTAAAAATCTAACTATTTTTCAAGGTTTGTCAGATCATGGTATTCCTTTCCTTGGTCTTTTAAGCACTCATCCCATAACAACATCTCACCTACCAAAACGATACAATTTCGCTAGAACAAATTTTTCTCATATCCAAAAAATTCTCGACACTTCTCTCCCTAATTTCATTGTTCAAGCACATTCAAATAATATTCACCTACTATGGAATTCCTTTAAAACTATAATTCATTCAATCCTCCTGACCATTTCTACAAAAAGAATCAGAAGTTGTTACTCCAGTAAACCTTAGATTACCAGACACGTTATTCATCTTAAATGTACAGTTCACAGACTCTACCAAATTTAAAAATTGCCGTTTCAACATGAATTTAAGAACCAAATTTCATACATGTTATTATGAATTTAAAAGTTCATATAAGAATGTGAAGTTGGATTATCTCACTTCTACTTTACCCCAATGTCCTAAGACTACACAACATAAATTCTGAAACTTCTAAAGACCAAAACCCTCCAAACAATTAACTTTAATAATCCAAAACAATTTCATTTCTGACCCTTTTACAATTGCCACAAATTTTAATTCAACATTTCAATCTGTTTTCTCAATTGATGATCACCTTACTAATTCACAAATTACTCCTCCCATACCATCTTCTACTCCCATTTGCTTCTCTAAACCAGGTTTAGCACAACTACTGAAATGTATTAAAAAATACTACCGGTCCTAATGGTATACCATATTTTTTGCTCAAAAATTTTCAAGAATCCATGGCTGAATATCTTATTTTATTCAACGTTTCATTAAATTCTTCCAAAATTCCTAATTATTGAAAAATGAATAAAATCACCCCAATTTACAAATCCGATAGTCATAACTATCCATTAAACTATATGATGATATATATATATCATCATCATCATATTCAACCATTATCTATCCACTGCTGGATGAAGGTCTCTCCAAATGCTTTCCACACAAGTCTATCCTGAGCAATTCGCTTCCACGTCACCCCAACCTGTTTTCTTATTTCATCCACCCATCTAGTTTGAGGACGTTTTCTAGGTCTTCGGTGGTCTCTTGGAATCCAGTTCAGAATTTCTGTTGTCCATCGTTGATCAGTTCTTCTTGCAATATGCCCAGCCCATCGCCATTTCAGCCCTTTTACTTTAACAATGATGTCCTCTACTCTAGTTTGCTCTCTCACCCAAGTGTTTCTTTTTCGATCTCTCCTAGTTATTCCAAGCATGCACCTCTCCATGCTCCTTTGCGTTGTCTGTAACTTTCGTATTGCTCCAACTGTTAGACTCCATGTCTCTGATCCATAAGAGAGGACTGGCAATACACACTGGTTGAAGACCTTTCTTTTTAGACACAAAGGCAATTTCCCCTTCAGGATAAAACTGTTTCTTCCAAATGCACTCCAGCCAAGTTTAATACGTCTGTTGAGTTCTTTCATAATGTTGCCATCCATTGAAATCAGCTGGCCAAGGTAAATATATGAATCAGCAATTTCTAGCTCAATGTTGTCAACTTGTATTTTTGTTTCCTCTACGAAATTATTGAACATGTTCAAGTTTAATGTGTCCAAATATCAGCAGTTTTATTCTCTCATATGCCATAGTGCCCAGGTAACCAGCAGAATGTGATTGGTTTATTCTGAGCAGCACAAAAAACGCTGTAGCAAGAACGTTTTGAGAGATAAGGAAAGTGAACCACGTGCAAAAATGAAGGGGTATTACTCTCTCTTCATCGATGAATTGGCAAGTTCTTCTAATTCCTCATTCGCCAGCGTTTCTCGATGTTTATTGTAACGTACGGTGCAAATCGCGATCTAGGAGTGCGGAAGTCTGAAACTAATGACGATTGAAATCTTACGATGGAAAAGCATCCCAATCGTCTTGAATCAAACAAAATTTGATGAAGAAAGTGGAGTAGCCTAAAGAGGATGGCATAAATATAGCATAATAGATGGTATAAAAGATCGAGAAATAGTTTATATTTATGCATTTATATGCCCGTGATGGGCGAAGAAAAAGATAAATGCAAGCAAGATTTATACAGCGTTATCATTTGCGGTTTTATTATTATGCGTTTATTCAAAATATAAATTGAAATAAATAAAATACTATTTACAAGGTCCGACGATAGATTCTCGTCCGATTATGAATGATTTGCAACTTATTTATATAATCTCGGGAGTTGCTATTAAGATAGTGCAAGGTTTGGTAGATATTCCAGTGATAGAAGAGAAAGCCTTTCCGCATATTATCGTAAGTTGGAAATCAAAAGCTAGATTTAATTTACAATTAAACGAAATTGCATTTAATGGTACTGTATACTGTATTTACAATTTGTTTTGTATGTTTTCGTTTTTTGCGTTATAATTACTTCGGACTCTTGCTGGAAGAAAATTTTCAGTGGACGGCAAAATCTTGTTGTAGAGAGGCTCGGATTTCACAAAACATTCTATTTCAGTTTATCATTAATTGAAGAGGTAGAAAACAAACAATGAATAAGGATAGTTTGAGTTTTACGGCGCAAGGACAGCAAGGGCCACCTTGCGTCGGGGCTGACAGTTGTCCGAAGAATTCGAACCTCTTAAATCCTAGGCTAGTTACGAATCGTTTCTTCCACCTGGATGAAGATCACAGCGGATGTCAATTCTTCCACTCAGACACTTTGTAAAAGTGCCTTAATTTAAAAATTTACATTTTTGATCACGTAGAGTTTCCCAAAATCTCTGTGCTGAGGATGTCAAACAATGTACCTGGGGTTTTCTAACTGTTTGTTGTTTTGTGTGCAATTGTAAATTATTCGAAAAGGTTATCCGCAATAGCGGCTCTGTATCCCTAGAAAAGGCTGGGATAAAGTCCAGCAGCTAAAAGCAAGAGAACAGAGTTCCGTGTGAAGAATAAAGCACTCTTGATATATGGCTGTAGAACCCAGATTAGGTCCCTCTCCATAGGCGTAGAGTCATATGGGCCCGAGCTGCCCTAATAATCTTAAATAAATTGCTATTTTGTATACTGTAATGTATAAACGTACATAAAATGTGCTTTCCCCCCTTCCTCCCAATAATTTTGAGAACTCTACGTCGATGTTCCTCTCAGAACATGTAGTGTATTCTGCCCAATCCTAAAGTTTCACCGATCATGAAACACACCCAAAACCATTGAAAGAGGAAAAGCCATCGACACAGCTTTACCCCCCAAGGAAAGGCAAAAGGCATATGGAGCACAGGGCACCCGGAAATTGTTCAATATATATATAAATAGCTCGATGGGAAAATTGGGGCACAAGCATGGGGGCAGCTGGGACCCTGCCCCTGCTAGGCTACAGGCCTGGCTTGAAGACAGCTCCCAGCCTCTGCTGTTGCTTACCTCAACAGCAATCTCATCAATGTCACAGAGTTCAGGGAAATGTTGCTGGGATCGTCATTACTTTCAATTTTACTACTTTCAAAAAAAGAATTTCAGTGTCCGTTGGCGTGATAATTTTCCGCGTTGTTAGCCCAAAGGGGTGGGCCCCCACGGACCCCTACGTGGGTACGCCAGTGCCTGAGCATGACGATTTTTGGCTCCCCCTCCATTGGCGTAACTAAGGGGTAAACCTCCTAGAAAATTTCTTCTAATCATTGCGATATACCGTTTAGCTCCCCCCTAGAAAATCGGTCAGCCCCTGGAAAAAGTTAGCCCCCTAGACTTCGAAGCTAATTCGACCACCCCCACCACCCGCCGTACGAGTAGAAACAAATAAATTTCTGTTGGGGCGACGTTCATAATTAGCTTACCTTATGTGCATTATTATAAGATATAACAATGATATTTTTATAAATAAATTTAGTTTATTTGACGACGAGTTTTTAGATTCTTTTGGATATTGGGAGGGGGCAAGGGCAGGTGCAGAACAAAATTTCAGAGTGGCCACAAAGCTTGAAAATTTCACTTGTAAGTTTAGTTTAAAGTATTTTTTACTTGAAAATAATTATTTTTAATGTAAATTTATTATTCTCAGGGGGGAGCAGGCCCCCTGCTTGGATTCGTCCTTGGGGGAGCAGGGGGTTGTTTCAGGCAATTCTTCAGAATTTCAGATTTAGAGAGAAAAAAAAGTAGGTGGGGGGGAGGAGGGCGTTTTCTCGGGGAGTGCTGATCAACAGAATTTTTACGGTAATTAAATTGCAATAAAAAAAAAATACGCTGCCTCTTGCGCTCTTAGACATTTTACGCCCTGGGCAAGTGCCCAACTTGCCCATTTATAAATCCGGCACTGCTCCCCCCCACGAACCCGGTGGTTACCTTCAGGGAGGCCGCTACACCCTCAACTTTCTTGACACACCCCTAAAAGTCAATGTTCATATAACCACTAAATATTCAAATTACAAGAAACAAAAACAAAATATTGTGCAATTTTTTTTAAAGCTTTTTCTGCATATGGGAGCGTTCAGTTATTACATAGGCAATGTTTCGCACCCCCTCGGTAAGCAAAAATTAACATTGGTCAACATAGGAGATATAAGCACAATGGCAACCCCCATCCCCAAAGGTGCTTAGGTACCCTCCCTATGTAAATTGTAATAATCTTATACGAAATAATTCCGACACCCACGTTTTTAGTTCAAACTAGAGCCTTTTATTATATTAGAAAAAGAGGCATCATCCCCAACCTAGTTTTGAACTAGGGTCTCTCCGTTGACCTCGAAGTGCCTTAACCGCTAGGCCATCGAGGATCGGAACGAAGCTCCCTTTCTCCGTATATATAGGTTGTTAGATATTATTACCCTTCTCAAGGATAACACAATTGCCAAATATTGGTCAACACAGAAAGCGTCCGCGGCCAGTTTTTTCGTGGATAATTTCTTATAAGAAATAATTCCGACGCCCACGTTTTTAATTATATAATAAGGTAACGATTTTATAAAAAATTGAAATCTTGAAAGCAAATTTGATACCCCTAACGAAGTTTGACCCCCCCCCCCCACAGCAAATATCCTGGCTGCCTTATTGACAATTTGGCACGTATATTACATATTTGATACAGATAATTAGAAATAATGTTTGACAACGTTTAAAACGAGAACGTACTGGAAACTTGCGGACACATATAGAATATATACATGGTATGCAACACAGTAGTAATTGATCAGGTAGTCTCTACACAGTATAGGGATTTGTACAGTTAATTTTAGCGTTTTCTAACTAGTCACCCTCAATTTGCAAAAATTTTGATTCTATTCGGCAATGTTTCATCCGCTTTGTTCTAACTCTGCTATTGAACCACTTAATTTTGTTTTGTATTTCAAGGCAAAGGGATATCCCACTTTCATCTCTATCTTCAAAGCCTAGTAAAAGGTACACATAGTCCCAAATTGTAGAAGTTTTCTTTTCTGAAACACTTTTTCCCATATTTCGAAAAGCTTTTTCCGATTACGACTATTCTGGCAAAAAATTTAAAAATCTTACAAGATGGCATCTGTTATCAGCTAAATCTTATCCAAATAAAAAATATACATACATTTGTTTATATCTGCACTAAAATGACGGTAATCAATCGCTGTACTTAAAAGTTACACATAGTTAATTAAAATCCAATTTATAATACTTGAACTTTTCATTAAAAATTACAAGAATAATAATTAAAAATATATCATGGATATCATGTCAGTGTGATGAATATTATGTCAGCGTCCTGCGGCGGACCTACTACGTATATAATAAGCACTTAATTGTATAGTTGCTCTTGATTTGAAATTTTGTAGTCACGATTTTTGCTATAAATTAATTAACTTCCTTTATAAATGCTAATCAGTGTTAATTGATAATCTGTAAATTTATTCAACATATATATGCAATTTTTAGTGATACATCTGTTGCGTGCTATTTACGTTGTTACATTGGTGCATTTAAATTAAAAATTCAGGAACGTAGAAAACGGTTTTTTTTTTTGGTTTTTTTTTTTACAAGACTCGAACTTCAGACGTAGTACATGGATTGGCTTACACGGTGGGTGGTGTTGATGGGGGTTGTAACTCCCATTGCGATGAAATTTTATATATTTAACATAGGAATATGCGAGTTGCAGCTCTGTAACCCCCCCCCCCACACACACACTGAGCCTATAACCCCCTTACGAACTTTATGCGTACGCCTATGAGTACATGATTCATACTTTACAGTTCAGTTATGCGTGCCTCGCCTATCGAAATTCGATTTCGTTTTATTTTACAAATTTTACAATGAGCAGCATATTAAATTATAATTTCATTAGATTTTAAGATTTTTCTTTCTGGGGACTGGTTTGAATGGCTATTTGAGGAACTGCGAAACAGAATAGAGCCAGGATTTGACACATACGTTTTACGAACATAGCTTCTGCTATCGTTAGTAAAAGGAAAAGAATAGGAGGGGAGACCGTGTGAAAATTACAGTTTTGCTTAGTTTCCCTAGGGACAACTTGGGTCTTGCGATTATCTGTTATGTCCTGGATGGTCTGTTTCTGTAGTTAGCTATTTTGCCCTAATCTCTGCAAAGAAAAGGCCGTAAGAGACGGGTGAAACATCTGGTTTCATTTATAGTTCTGTACTGTTTATTGTTAAAGCGATAGGTATAGCAGCCGTAGCTTTGAGCTACGAGAAACCCTGGGAACTTCGACACCCTTTCCCCCTCCACCGCGGATCCCAATTTTTTCGGTCTGCACCCTTAATTGTAACGGAATATGGCGCAGTATATAGCGGTACAAAGAACAGTTATGATTACCTTACAAAATAACGGTGTTGTTATGATTAAATTTATTTTATATGACGACAAAACGTTTATATATCTTTTACAACGTTTGTGGGAAAGCGCTATTTTATGGAATTGCTACCTGCCCCCACCCCAGGCATGTGTCTCGTGTGCTTACTTAAAAACCTGTCACCATATATGTAGCCTATAATCTAACTTCTATTTAATAAATTTCACCGGACAGACTGGTGAAAATAATCGTTAAATCGAGGGAACACACTTATCGGAACCAATGACGTACCCACGGGGGGGGGGTGAGGATCGGTCCCGGGCCCTTCTTTGAATGGAAAATTTAAATGTAAAATATGTTAAATGTAGAAAGTATTACATTAAAAAATAATATTTTTTACATTTTCGGGCCCTCCCTCCCCTGAGCATAACTCCTGGTTGCGCTATTGATTGGAACTGAAGTAAGAAACTAACGAAAAGGAAAATAATAAAAATTTAATAACCGTGAAACACAAGTACGTACGTAATAACTACTTCGAAAAGAAATCTTCGATTGACGTTGATTTTTTTTTTTGGTGGAGAGTCAGCTTTTAACAATGCTTTTTCGAATTTTTCAAATATATCGAAAATATCATCACCGTTGATGTCGAAATGCAGTAAATACTTCTTTACACACTGTAAATCAGCATTCGCTTCAAGTGAGTGAAGTCAATTGAAGTTGATTTTCTGATGATAACTGATTTTCTAACTGAAATTCTACTTGCAGCTACAGTCTCATGACGAAGAGTTATCGTTAAATCAAGGAAAACAAACGTTAAATAAAATATATCAATAATAAAATATAATAGTGTTACGTTCAATAAATTATAACACTGGACTCAATATTACTCAGTACGGACAAATAAAAACCTTCGTTAAATCGAATTTAGACTGTATACATATTTCCACTTTTACATTTTCTATTTAAAAGTTTTACTCGGCATTTTATTACATTTTATTACATTTCATTATGTTTTATTACATTTCATCATATTTTACTAAATTTTATTAAATTTTATTACATTTTATTATATTCATTAAATTTTATTATATTTTACTAAATTTTATTAAATTTTATTAACTTATTTCCTCGGAATTTTTTTATGGTTTTTATAATATACCAGCAGTATATCAATAAATCAAAATGTAAGTAAAAAAAAGGTAAATCCGTTTTTGACCATTTTATAATCGCAGAGTTTGACCTCGAAAAGATAAATAGAGAAAGATTTACACTACCTAATCTTCTTTGTGAACACAGAATTCACACCCCACACCAACGGCTACACAGTAACTGTAAGTCAAAGTACCTTCCAATTCCCACACTTTTTTAGTTACTAGTCTTTAAATTACTTCTTTCAGAAACTGTTAAAACACGCAGATAAAACATACTTGCTTCATTTTGTTTTAATTTAATTAGCGAATGAAAGCAATTATCACTTGGTAACTAAATGGTGATATAGAAATACGAGAGTGCAGAAGAATTAATATATTTTTATGATTTCAATTGCAAATTAATTAGTTTCCCTTTTATGATATAAATTTGGTTAAGTATAAGAGGTTAAATGCATTTCAATCTTTTATTATACAAAACTGTTAAGAAAACCTTTGTTGTTATTAAAGTGCAAATTCCATGTGTCAACTAAGT
>QLNU02015360.1:4494453-4519621 GCA_006491805.2 Dysdera silvatica | reverse complement strand
TGTTTATTTAACCCAATTTTGTATACATTTTCGTGAGGTACATACCATCAGCGCTTTGAGAAAAAACATAGAAGAAATCTTTTTACATTTTACGTTTATGATTTGGGTTGGAATTAGAAGAGAATGTAAAGCCGAAGCTTGTTACGGGATTCTCTTCCAAAAATTATTTTACGATTCTATTGAAGTTTGTTACTTTCTGAAATATTTGGAATATAAAAACGTTAAATAGTTCTTTAACTGATTTAAACAGCATTTCCGTGAGCCGACGATTAGAATATAATGCTATTTATGTTAATACAATAATTGAGCCTCATTTGAGAAAATGGTGATACAAAAGTGGATAAGGTTCTGTGTTAAGCTGAAATAGTAACACAGGTGGGATAAAATTATGAATTTGATTCAGTTAGATCTCTAGGGTGTGTCTGATGAATAAGGTTGAACTTTTCAATTCATTTTTAGAGTTAAAGAAATACTTTTAAGAAAATTAGTAATGAAGACCATGTTAAAATAAACACATATTGTGGATTATAGAACTAATATACTTCGGAAGAGTACTGTAAGTGAAAAAAAGTTGGGAGGGGGGGGGGTAGAATTATCCAATGAGTACCATATTTTTTCTTTGGGAAAAAACGGAAATTCAAATTAATCCATTTAGTGTGTATGAAAGAATTTGATTTGTACCTCATTATTGAACAAATTAATTTGCGGAGAAAAATCCAAAGAGCCCAGATACGATTATTTAACTTCAGGTAAGATTTAATTATTTATTTTAGAGTCTCTTTGATAGTTCTCAAACGAGCTATTGCGAAGTGTTTGTTCTTGATCTCACGAATGTACAATCGATGAAAATTCGACAACTTGTTGACAGAAGGTTAGGAAAATGTTGAAATAACCACATCATCTTAGTCCAATCTTTTTTTCTTTCTTTTTTTTATGGGATTTGCTTCTCTGTTGCTATGAGAGGGAAGTCGGGAGTCCGGGTAAGTTATAAAACATCATCAATGGGTGTGACAGAGTTCTAGGTTTCTGTTGATCCTTTATTGTGGACTTCTGAAAATTTGAAAGACAAGAGAAAAACAGGCTTAGAATGAAACTATAAAACAACAAAAGTTTAACGACTGGTTGGAGGTGTGTGTGTGTGGAGATGATGGCCCAATTTTGTTTGATGTTATTTGAGATATGTGGATTTCTGCAAATGGCCGAAGGGGGTGGGGGGCTTAATGAGTGTAACTGTATGAGAAGGGGGAATTCCTTATGGTTACAAACACCTCCCCCAAGAAGAAGCGGTCAGGGATATGTCCAGAGCCATGAAGAGGAAAGCATATAGAGAGGTTTTTTTTTTTTATGAAAGACGAAAAGGGAATTTCAAGAACTAAAGGTCCTGAAATGTTATGCTTAAGAAGAACTTTTATAATTAGTTGAACAAATTCAAAAGTTTTTTATGTAAGGAAACAATAAAACTACTTTTATACTATAGAGATTTTAAGAACTTAATTTAATCTCTAGAAGCGACCAAAATAAAAATTTTGTTGATTCAAAAGAGAAAATAGTCATAAAAAATTATTTACTTAAGCAACTATTGCATTAATTAGGAAAAAATGGCCATGTCAAACACTCGTGAATCAAATAATTAATCTAGCCACCCATGGCTTCTGACGCATGTGTGCCAATGTTAGAAGCTAGCTGAAAAGCCTAAATTTAAATGAGTTAAAGATAGTTGAAATAAACGGTAGAAAAAACAGTTTGGGTGTGGGATTAGTGGCATATGTATACTGTACGCGTCTGACTAGCAGAGTTGAGACAGTAAAAAAGCAAATAAGCTTTGTTTTAATGACGAGAATGACAGAGTGCATCTGAGTTCTGGACTCAGACTGTTCCATGTTTTTTGCACTAAAAGGAAATGCTAGTCAATTTATAACTTGTACGAGAAAGGGGCAACGTTAGAGACGAATTTTCTCTAAACTTTGTGGAGTGTTCGTGTAGTGGCATATTGCATGATTTTGAGAAGGCGAAGTTGTTATGAATAATTCTGTGCATAAGTAGAGCAGTCTTGAACTTTATTAGATGATCGAGCGGTAAAATGTTTCAGATTGAGAAAAGAGGAGCGCTATGCGTTGAACGATTCGAGAATGTCATTATTCGAATGAGCTTCTTTTTGCGTTACTTCGAGGGATTCAGGTTGGACTTGTTGCCAGTCCCAAATGCTTCAATTCCGTACGTAAATTTAAAATAAAAAAGTGCATAGTATAAAAGGCGCAAAATATAAGGAGGAAGGACGTACCGCAATTTAGCAAAGATACCTATAAGCGAATGTAAGGATTTTGATATTTCGGATATGTGATAGGTCCATGTGAGGTACGAGTCCATTATCACGCCTAAATAAGGAAAGGAGTCCTTCAGCTCAAGACTTTTAGACTGAAATGGAAGAAGAGGAAAAGGTTTTTGCCTTGATCGGAAGACGGTATAAACTGATTTTGTAATATTTAATTCTATATCGTTGGCTGTCAACCAACTATCTCTAAGTTCTTTAAGTCTTTGTTAATTTCACTAACCAGATTTGTAATGTTTTTTCACGAATGAATAAGTGTGGTGTCATCGGCGTGCATAATCGTGTCAGAGTACTTTATATTTTGTGGTAGATAGTTGATAAAAATATTGAATAAAATTGGCCCAAGAGCCGAACCTTGTGGAACCCTTACGAACTGTTTTGTAGTGCGAGTTCGTTTCATCAACAGAAACAAATTGCTGTCTGTTGTTTAAAGTATATGAAAATTATACATGAGGAAGAGAATTTCCAAAGCAAGTATTATATTATGAACTATTGTAAGTAAGAAAAAAAAAATCATATTGCTGAAAAAATTGGTGATATTATTACAAAGAAGTGTATAAAGGTATTATTTACCGTTATACTAATAGATGAAGATAAAACTGAGTAGAATCAAATAAACAAATTCCACACATAAATACCTTAAAGTAACTCAAAATCACAATTTATAACATATTGACATATCATAATGACATACAATATTATCATAGAATATATAAACATATATATATTATACATTAAAAAAATTACTACGAACTTACCGAATCTCCATACAAATACAACATATATATAAAAGATAACAATATTTTTACAATATATATTAACAAAATATACAACGACCCTAGCAAACTCTATATCAGGAGAGACGTTTACTAAAGGTCTGAATAGTGGGTTGTTTCTGATAGATAGTTGGCATTTGCCAGTGTGACTACCCATTCTCCCAACAGCCCATTAATAGTTTAATTACTAGATTATATAGAAGTTAAAATAGTTTATATACATCACCCATATATTCATACATTAAGATTTCAAAACAGGCAAATAAATACCTGTTATACCAGTGATGAACATCAAGGTGAAAGGAGGTCAATGCAAGCGCCTGTTTTTAAAGAGAAGTTATCTTCATTGTCCGCACTTTGTTTAGAACTGTCCACCACTTCTTATATTATAATTCCCGTTAATGCTCTCAACTTCTTTCTCTGCACACGTGTTACATGAGCAAGTACCAAGATTAGTTTAGAGGGAGAGTGGGCTTTATACCCTACACCCAGATGTCCTTTAAACTGGTCATTTTGGGAACAGGTAAGTTTAGTAGTGTGAGCTATTTTGGAGAATAACGACAAAAAAGAAATTAAATGGAACTTAATTCTTCATTAGAGATTTTTTTTAGCTTGCGAAAGGCATTTTCTGTTTCAGATTAAGCACCTTTTAAAAAAAAGTTTGACTAAAAATTTACAATTATTATTAAAAAATAAGAAGCTACTTCGTTTAGTGGTGTACTAGAGATTTTACTTACTAAAATTTACATTAATTTCCTTTTCAGAAATTTTTTCAAAAACAAACACGAACAAACACATCTCATATGAATCCATGACCCACAAATAGGTTAAGAACTCCCTCCAAGGTCCCAGTTCATTGTTAAAGGTATATAAATTATAACAAGTAAAAATAAAAGAATAAACTATAAACTTACTTAACTTTTCTTTGTTTTCCGAAGTTCGGAAGTAAATAGGAAGTCCTGGCACCTTAAGGGCAAAACGATTGCACTTGGCGTTTGGATCAGACGTCTGGCAGCAATGAAAAGTTGAAAAAGGTCGTTCTTTGCATTTAAAGTCTGCCCGCATGTGCAGTTTTGCGAATTCACGAGCCGTTAGCGAAAACCGAAGCTAAGCTGATAATTTATTGCTGTTGCCAAAACATTACTAGTTTAGCTATTTTATAGCCAAATAATGATATTTATAGCTAAATCTGACTATTTTTGCTATTATCCCTAAAAATTCCCAGATAATTCCCTGCTCACGAATTTCCTTGACATTTCTCGATTTTTCCAGCTGTGACCACCCTGTCATTTTTATGTTTGTGTACAATTTTTTTGGTAGCCTGTAAAATAAATATTATTATTATTGTTTTGTAACTTCGAACACTAATATGTATACTATAAAAAATACTTACAGCATTAAGGAAACCACTATGCCTAGTTACTCTTTTGAGCATATGACCTATTGTACAATCCGGATGCTGTCGACCTAAAAATGTTAAAACACCCTTTTATAGTACACAACAGAAATCGAAATCAAAAGTAAATGTTTTTATGGTTTAGAAAATTCAATATGGCCAACAGACATTTTTGCGAAGAAAATTAAGCAGGGTGTTTACCAAAATCTAGGAATCCAATTTGGGGGACCTTTTAGGGACCAATGATGAAATTTTGGGATCCTTACAAATTTGTATAATTCGTTTTATTTTTATGCATTACTATTAATTATATATATAATGCTTATATATATGCTTAACCATTTAAAGTATTCAATTTTTCAAAAACAATTTTATATAAGATTTTTCTTTTCCGTAACTCATAGAATTTCCCTTACTAAAGGAAAAAAGGTATTTGGCTGAAAGTAACATTCATGACAGACTTAATATTGTGTAATAAACCACATTATAATCATTTGTTTTATTGACTGCCAATCATGTCACAGATAAATATTATACTGCATAAAAATAAGTAACTTACTTATCTACTATTTTTTATTTACTTACTAAGTAATACATGTGAAAAATTATGAAAAACGTGCTTTGATGATTTCAAATAATTTAAGATCAAATTACTTTGAAAAAAATAAATATACCAGAAGAAAATCCATATTGTTTGTACTTGTATCTTGTATTTGTATCTTGTATGCATTTTTCCAAAACTGCTTCAGCTTTTTCTCAGTTTCTGCAATTTACTTTTGTAATTCTCGAGTTTCCTTCGTTTCTTCAATTAGTTTCCTCTTTCTTTCTTTCAAATTTACTAATACTTTTTGTACTTTATTTCGCTTGCTTGCTTTTTGGTTTTACGGCTCAAAGACTACAGTGGTCATGCTGCGCCAGGACCTACTGTTTTCCGAGGAATCCGAACCTCTTAAGGCCTAGGAAACCAAACCCCGGACTACAGTGAGCAGTGCGATCTCTGAGTAAGCGTTCTTTTTGCACTGCTGGGAGTCGAACCCGGATTAGCGGCGCACTAGGAGAACGCGTTACCACACTGCGCCACCGCAGGGCACTTTATTTCACAGCATCTTTTCATTTTCATATTTCTCTTTTTGGAGTTTTAATTCTTCCTTTCTTCTCATGGATGATTTTTTCACATCTAATATCATATTTGTTGCTATCTGAACATCCTCAACATTTTCACCCTATGAAGAAATTGCTGAGTATATTGAACATGGAGCAATTAGTGAATGCTCATTTAAATTTTCCACCAAACACACCTTATTTATGGAAAATGAATGCTCAACAGCAGCATTTCCATGAAACATTAGAATTTTTTGGGAAAATTTAAAAAATTGCAAACTCTTCACTGAGTTAAGAAGCTCTTCAAAAACTAAATCCAATCTATCCTTTTTCCAATCAAAATTCTCCAACTTTGTTCTGACTGCATTATACGAGTACATTCTAAATAGATTTCTTTAATCGTATCTGCTTCAATGGGAGTAACATGATTTTTAGAAACAAGCTCATTTAACAGTAACACGTTGAGAATTTAAACTATCCTTGAGCATAACTGCAGGTGATAATGAAGAAGCACCTCTCACAAATTTATGTACATAAGGAGATTTTGGATTTATAATTTTTTTAAGGAGAATAATTAAAAATTCTTTACGTTGTCCTCTGAATGCTTGGGTATCTCCATCTTTAGCAATTTTACAAGCAGGCACAGCAAATCCAATGTTAACTGCTTGTATAGGAACGCGATTTCTTAATATCAATATTCTTGAAATCACCAGCATTAGACATATCTTTCACGATTTCTTTTTTCAAAAATTAGCTGCCAACATTTTTTACTATTCTAAAGAGTTCTGTATACAGAAAGGGAAAAAGGGGGGTCATTCTGATTGGAAACATGTTAGAAAAGACTACAGTTTGGAAGCAATAGATAGCATAAAGGAAAGTTTCGCAACCAATAGTCTATTCTCCAAAATTTGTACAATTTTGTGAAAATTTTTTGAATCAGGAAGGTTTGATTTAACCTTGTCAACATAACTTTTCAGAAATAGGATCACTTTTACAGCCCTTTCCACTGCAGAAGAATTTTTGATCAATCTTATGGTACATAATTTCAATGGGAATATTTCTGAACCAGTAACGTCACTATATACAGCTCTTCTAGATGGAAAATCTTTAAAAAGGTAGTACAGGACCTCAGAAATTCATCAATACGCCATGAGAGACTTTTATGTGCAACTTTACTGCCATTGTGGGTGACATGCAATGCACATGTCCCTGTATTGATTAGTTTTTGATGGTCAATTTATTGGTTAGTTATCTCCATGACATACTAAAAATCTTTTAAGTTCACATTAGGACCATCAACGGATATCTGAACAACCTTGTTTAATGTTAATCTGAAGCTTTCTACACATGCAGTCAATACATTCAACAAATCAACTGCAATAGATTTTCTCAGAAAGAAGCAGAAGTTAAATAACAAGTTGCTGTGCATTTTGAAGAATAGTTCCAATAGAGAATTGTAATGTCCATCTGACCTTTCTGTGCAATTTTATTTAGACATTCATCTATAGAAACTCAGAAAAAAATCACACAATTTAAATTATTTGGATAACTGTTCTTGCAAAAAATGGACCAAGTCTATACATTATGACACAGGACAATTTGTCTTTCTGCATTTCGAATTTTTTAGCAATTAAGCCATCTGGAAGAATAAGAGCAAAAATATTACTGCTTTTTGCAGTCACAATCAGAGGAATGAGTGACTATTGTATTCAGGGCCCAAATAATTTTGGCTTTTGTGACTTCAACCCCAATCACGTAATTGGCTACTGAATGTGAATCTTTATTTAAAGCAGCATTGGAACTTAGAGATTTTGTCTGATTTTAATCTGGTTCTAAATCATTTACATTGCTTTTTTTTTCTGGTACCTTTGAAAGCATAAGAATTTTCTGTTCCCCCCAATTGGATAGAACAAAATAATTCTTTATGTTTTTTCCCTTGCTGATGGCTTTTAAATGCAAACATACGATTATGACTGACATCAAATTTACTTTTACAGAAAAGACAGTAGGCTTTATATTTATCGTTATCAACTGGCAGTAACCACATAGCCATATCCGGGTCATCGGTCACCCGGTTCTCTCGAAACATGCATGCTTCAGGCATAATGTTGCCTATTTGTCTGAAAAAATAAAAAAAATGTAAGGAATTAAAAGACTTTGGAAATTTGATCAATTTTAATTTTACATTGATTACGCAAACAGGTTGGGGCCCAAAGCAGCCCAGACAAGCAAATAAAGAGAAATCGACTAAGGTCGATAAATTTAGTGGGTTTTAATTAACGTTAAGTCTGTTGTTGTTTTGCTTTTCGTCAATAAATTTTGGTGAGTTGAAAATTGAAAGTTGGCAAAATGGAAATTGATGAGTTGGAAATTGGCAAGTTGTAGATTACTTTCAAATTGCCAATTTTTAACTCGCAAAACTTCCAAATAGCAACTTGTCAAAATTTTGATGAAATGAAAATTGAAGCTCGACGAAGTGGAAGTTATAGTTTATTTACCAACTCACAAGAGATCCAAATTCCACCCTGCCAAAAATTTGACAAGCTGAAAATTCATAGTCAGCGAGTTTCAACTTGCGCAGTTGAAACTTAACGAGCTGTGGTTTACTTCCAACTAATTCTGGCTAATTTCCAACTCTCAAACTTCCAAATTCCTACTCGCCAAAATGTTGGAGAGTTTGAATTTGACGAGTTGTAGTTTATTTCCGACTTCCAGATCTCCAATTCAAATGCTGTAATTTAAAAATTATTGAAACTGATTAAAAATTGAAACATGAAAATTTTGAAATGATTTCAATACAAAGTTTCAGATTTCGCTGCTAGGGGGTTTATCTGTATTCTACCCCTATTTATATAGTGAAGGAATGGTCCGATCAGGTTAAAATTTTGTAACTGTATGTAACTCATCGAGATGAATCGAATAAAATTAAAATCGAAGCTCTATCTCCCATAGGAGCGAAACTCTGCCGCGCATGCGCAGATTGACTCCAAATCAGGAATTCGTGATGTGAATAGCTGTCTGATTACCCTGTCCAAATTTCAAATTTTTGCCTGCCATTAACTATATATATACGCCATTAGTTCCCAATTTGGCCGCTACGAGCTAAATTTGATGAATTTCATTTCAAAACTTTCAACCGAGTCCAAAAAATTAAAAGTTTCAAAATTTTTAAAGGATTTCAATACAGATGATTTCGATACAAAGCATTTATGGAAGACCTTTACCTTACCTTTTTCATTACTGACGAGCAGACAGACAAAAAAACAATAATGGGTTCAATATTTATGGAAACCTGCTAATAAACAAAAGCTTGGATAATTGGACAGGTAATTAAAAATAATTTTTAGCGCATTTTTCAGATATGTTTCAAAATTTTATCAAGGGACTTCAAATCCGTAAAATCAGAATGCTGCCGGTCTAAACGATTGTGGATAGTCGGTCGGTAGTGCAATAAAAAAATTACTCACCTTATTTAACCTAAACGGTGATAACAAGTAGTCCCAATTTTTCTAAAAATTCTTGATCTTTAAACAAGATTTCAGTACAACCAAAGAGGGTACAACACATTTTATAAAGAAATTAACACCGGTTCATCAGAGAATCATGGAGTTTCAGGGAATCGTGTTTGTAGATGACCTTACTGTTGAGCTCTGACAGCATGGTCGCACTACCGCTATGAATTTTCTCAAAAACATAGCTGTTTCCAATTCCACTAGTATCACATACATTCCAAACTATCATCTGGAGCCTGCCCAGGAACATGCTGCTGCAAACTGTGTGCATGCATATAGACTCTGGTTTTTAGTCCTTGTACATGCTGCACTCTAAAAAAAAAATTTTTATATATACAAGTAGATTTTTTTTTTTTAATTATTATTTCCGACCGGAAATAAGCAAAAGTTAGTGATGAAAAATTTAATTTTGTCAATTTTCGGGGACTTCTTTTCTAGTTAAGGGACTTTTGGGATTTCTTTTCTCATTTGGGGACTTTTTGTGGACTTTGGAGACCGGTAGACACCCTGTTAAGTAAAAAAAAAAAAGTTATATTATTCAATTTTTCACCATATAAGTTTACAGTACAGCCATAAAAATGCTGTAAATATGACCACTACATATTTTCTCTGACTGTAGCACATAATATTTATATTCTATGATTATTGTAAGAAGTACATTTTCTAGAAAATAAACTTTAAAGTGCTAGGAACGAAAATGCCAAAACTATTGTTGGATCCTATGCCAGCATAAGTCTTATGGGTCCTAAGCTGTAAGAATAAAATAGACCCCCTAAAGAATGTGGTCTTCGCAATATATTTAGCCAATAAATCATAAGTTTTTCTTGGAGTCAAGGCTGTAGTTTGAAGCTTTTATACAGGGCTTAAAATTTGTTAATGTTTAACTTACATTAAACTTATGCACAGTAAAAATTTTTTAAGTATTATACAGAAAATTATGTTTCCTGTAGAACAATATTTAAAAAAAAATCTGGAAAAATAGTTCTTAATAGATAAATATTATGATAATAGGTAATTAATAATAATAGTAGTAATAAGTAATAGCACTAATAATGAGTAACGGTGATTGTTGTGACTAAACTGGTTCACTCTGTTTCCCTTTACACGTTTAGTAACGGATGTTTGTGAACGAGACGACGAGAAGTTTAGTTTTAATTTCTGGTTTGTCATTGCATTAAGTTTTATGTTCAACAGAAGTGTAAATAAAGTTTTCATGTGTTTCTTAATAAGTTTAAGATGTTTTTCAATATAAGTAGCGTCTGCGATTAAAGAAAAAGAACTTTGTTACGATTACGCTTCCAGTGAAGTTATGAATATCTACACTTGCAAATATGTCTGATACGAAGAAGGAACATATGAACAGCGCTGAAAAGTGAAAGAACAAATTTACAAGGGACGTTTACTTACTATGACTTGCCATCGATTTGCGGAATTACAACCATATGATAAGTTGGAAAGTAAGCAAATGCACGTTATCTATAATAAGATGCTTGATAAATCTGAATGTTTGTTTGCTTTGGATTCTCAATTATATGAACATATTGAATATTTAGATGAAGAATTTGATTTGAGTCATATAGAGATTGTTTTATTGAAATCAAAACTACATACAATGTATATATATATAATACAAATGGTTGAAGATAACATTTCTATTGTAAGTACGTCATGTGAGATTAATTTAAAGCTTCCCAAGTTAAATTTGGAAAAATTTCATTTAATCCTGACAAGCCAATAATTCTGAATTGTTCTTAATAATATTAATTAAATACATCCTTAACTAAATAGTACATATTAAAATGAAAATTCAGGAAATTAATTTTATTAAAAAAGAAAAAACACTTACACACATACTCTGTATACATTCAAATTTCATATTTATAGCGACACATTGTGAACGATACAGCGAAGATATTCCATCACAGTTCGATTATTATGATCGTTCACAACAGTCATAATTCTCATCTTGCCATCATTATATACCCTCCTATGCTTTGGTGTTTGATCTCCATGAAGAATTTATTGATTTTTTGGGATTCTGGCTTGACGGGATTTTGGACCATGGGGATTTTGATACTGTAGGGATTCTGGCTTGTACGAATTTCGAACCAGACTCGGATTAAAGATGGCAAGATTAGGATTAGAAAAAAATGATAAAACTAGAGTACATGAAATTATGTCTATAGATAATCTAGAGATCATTATTTGGTCGATCCTGGAGATGTTCAATTTTGTTTTTTTGCAACTTTTTTTACTTTAATGGCTCTTAATAAGGATTTTTGTCAAGAGAACTGTATATCTTTACCGATGTTTAATAATTTTCTAAAGAATGATATTGACTTATTGACTCTTTTAACATCTTCGCTGCTGGTCATGTGAGGTCGGTTAATAGTTAGTGCTTTGCATCTCACGCTGGTGCGAGATTGGCAGTTGGTATGTTAATGTTATTCACATGAATGTCTACTTAGAAAAATTTATATTGTTGAACCTTTAATTTGTGAGGTTTTTAAATCTACAATTGATCTACTGTGTTTAAATGAATCATTTTTGAATTCATATGATGATTGCAATTTAAATAGGTATGTATAATTTACTACATGTAGAAAAGATAAGAGAAGGGGTGGTGTAACAATTTTTGTTAATAGTAATATTAATAATTTTACTGAAACTACCCGATTTACTGTGACAAATGAAAATTTTGAAATACTTTTAATTGAAAATGAGCATTATATAATAGGAATAATATACGGACAGCCAAAAGGTAAACTGAACCTTTTTTTGGTTTACCTTATTGAGGGTTTTTGATTTTGTGGGGTCACTGAAAAAGAAATTTTTGTTGCTTGGTGATTTTAATATTGATTTTTCAACTAATATTCACTCTTCTAATGACTTTAGAAATCTAATTTCTTGTTATGGTCTTACTAACACTATAAATCTCCTAACATGAATTACAATAACTAAACGAAGTATTTTAGATCTCTGTATTAGTAATTGTTTAGATAAACTTTTGGGAGTCTTACAAGGAAGGTCTTTTGACCAACAGATGTCCATTTGAATGAAAAAAATGCACTCAAAAGTACATACACTAATAACCCCATTATGTAAAAATTAGCAGCTGACTTTCCATATGAACTCTGAAAAGATTAATAAAATATATAGAAAAATCACCAATTGCAACTCTTGGTGAGAATATTTTGGCGAGATTGAAATTTCAAAGGAAAACATTTCAGCAGTAAGTGGACAGATGCAAACGAGTTAGTTGGTTTCATTCAACTTCCTAAATATGTTTTCAGTACTGCATATGCTCCAGTTATTTTATATTTCGAAAACCTTCTTAACATTTGTTAGGAGTTATAAGGGAGTCGTTGTTGTTATATCAGACTTTAACCTTATTATGTTCATTTTATTTTTGAAAACAATGACAGAAAAGTATCTGTAGTTTTATTTTATAGTTCCTTGTAAGTTGCTGTTATTTTAATGCAGTAACGTACTGTTTTTTTTATTTTATTTCTGAAATATCAGACAATGTCTCAAAATACATGTTTTCCATAAACAAGTATAACATGGTATGGATGCTTTTCGAGTATTCCTAAAAAAATAAGAAACTGTCCACTCAAATTGTAGATATACTGAATAATTATGAAATTAGTAATTCTTTTATGGAAACTTAAGAATCTTTAGCAATAGGAACATCTGATGAGGAAATCAAATATGAAAAACCTACTGAAAATGAAACTGATATCGAGGACTTTTCTCCTAGTGGCGAAAATGAAAGCAATAGCAGCGATAAAATTTCATTTGCAAATAAAAAGGCAGCTGCATTATACTAGCATTAAATGAGTGAAACGATGTGTCAGTCTTCGATCCATCCAAAAATCATTTAAGCTTGTTAAAAATCCAAAACAACTGTACACATGGGAAAAGCAAATTAAAAATAAAAGTAATCGACTCTACAAGTTGAAAGAAATACAAAATTACTCGATACAAAAATTCCAAAAGGCATGAATCAGACTTAAAAAAACTGGGCGTCAGCGAAAGTTTTAGAACTACGTATAACTTTTTGAGCGTCAAAATTGTGGTTGGGCAAAATAAAAAAAAAATATCGTATTGTCAGTCGAAAAATAACGTTTGCCACATCAAAACATTTAACTAAAAATGAAATGATCGAAAAATAAGTGCAGGCTTTTGTCAATGATGTTAATGTTTATATCAGAGATTCCAAGTTAAAAAGACGATCAGATATTCAATGCAGATCAATCAGGCTTTAATCTAGAAATTCATTCAGGATGGACCCAACATTACATAGGATCTAAACATATTGAAGGCCATATACAATCTGTAACTGCAATGAAACATTTGTACACAATAATGCCAACCATAAGCAAAAGTGGAATATTGTTATGGCCATTTTTCATTGTATATCCTGAAAAAAAACCATAAAAGTTTGGCATGGATGTAAAAAAGAATATGTTACAAGCAAATAATATTTATACAGTTGCTTCGAAATCAGGAAAACTGGGAACGCACGAATTAAAAGAATGGATTCCTAATGTATATTTTAAGGATATGCCAGAAGAAACGCTCCTTGTGGACTCCTGGTCACCATATAAGAATTTTGAACTAATCAAAAACTCTACTCCTCCAAGCAAAGATATTTGTATACTTATTATGCCACCTAAAACTACCCCACCTCGTTTAGCCTCTCGATAAATATGGCTTTCACATCTGGAAAAATTGAGACCATTTTCCAAAACTGTATTACTCCAACAGCTTCAAATTGATCTATTTCAGAGGGACAATATTTTTAAATTAAAAGCTATTACGCACAACCAAATGTTCTCACCACGTTGCACAAATATGTGGAAATATTCATGGCATGCATGCTCATATTCGCATTCAGGACATTTTGCCAATTCCGTCGAATTCGCATTTGGAGCTTAAAATGTTTTTAATTGTTTATCACATAACTGTTAATCTATTGGTTTTACTAACTGTAGCTGGTGCAAACTGACTTTCTGTTTATATCACTTTTCAACATTCCTCACTTATGTAATATATTTTTTGAATAGTTACGTAGCATTTTCAATACGATTCTAATTAAAGAATGAGTTATATGTGGAAAACATGCGTAATTAATATAGCAGTACTAAAAATGTGGTTCATGTTAAAATAATCATGAAAAGCGATTATTTTAACATGAATCAATGTTTTAAATGTCCATTACTGAAGTAGTACATATCCTATACATCATCTTTTGTTTTTATTTATTGTAAATCCAGAGTCGAATAATGCCACTCATTATTTTTAAATTACGAAGAATAATAATAAAAAACTTCAAATAGACAAATACATAAACCTATTTAATAAAACATACTTATTTTATAAAGTTATTTTTTGTCTTTATTACAATTTTATTTCAGTTAAGTTATTTCTGTATCATTCTAATTTTTGGTTTTCAATTTAATAAATCTTTCTTTGTTGAAGGGGCTGCAAATAACGGGAGCCGATGGCATTTATAATCGAAGTAAATGCTGTATCTTTTAGAACATTTACACACATACAAAGATTATCAAACGCATTTTTCTCTGGCACCAAGTGGCAATAAAAGCTTCTTTCTGGTAACTTGGGTCGTATTTTTATTAATGTTTTTTGAAGTTCACATGGGAATTTGGCTACTAATTTTTACGTGATGGGGTTATTAGTGTGTACTTATGACTGTATATTTTTTGCTAAAATCGGCATCTGTCGGTCAAAGGACTTCTCTTGTTGGAGGTCTGTTGTGTGTGTATGTATTAGTAATCATTTACCTATTTTTATAAGTCTGAAAGAAAGATGTGAAAAAAAACAGATCGAGTATCATTTATAAAAGACAAAATTTTAGTGTTATTAACCAATAAAAATATATAAATAGCCTCGATGATATTCATAGGGAAAATTAATTAACAAGAACCAATGACAAAATTAATTTACAATACATTTTTGACATTAATAAAGGAAAAATACAATGAACATTCCCCTTTATTGTCATTAAGAGGTCTAAGGAATGTGGGAAGCAATGGATGACTTCAGAAATAATTAGGGATATTAGAAAGAAAAATAAATGATATGCTACATTTATACATACTAAAACAAAAAAAAAAAAAGACTGGAATGAATTCAGGATTTTTAGAAACAATTTAAATAAAATTATTAGAAAAGCTAACAAGGAATATTTTGAAATAATTTTGGAAAGTGCAAATTCAGATAAATTATGTAAAAATATCAATAATTTGATGGGGAAAAACAAAAATGATGAAGTAAGGATATCTTTGCTTAAAGGATAAGATGATAAATGAGTAAGAAGCTATTGCAAATTCATTTAATCAATATTTTATAACAGCCCCCATTAAACAAATACTATACAATAATGTTTGCCACCCACGTATATTTAGCTCAAACTAGAGCTTTTTTTATTTTGGAGAAAAAGAGGCGCCGTCCTCATCCTGGATTCGAACCAGGGTCCCCGCGTTGAGCCCGCGGTGTCTTGACCTACTAGACGAACGAGGACAAGAACAAACGCATTTTTCTCCGTATATGAGGATGTAAGATATTATTACCCTTCACAGGGATAACACAATTGCCAAATAATGGTCAACTAATGGAGACTTTTCTGTGTTGACCATTATTTGGCAATTGTGTTATCCCTGTGAAGGGTAATAATATCTTACATCCTCATATACGGAGAAAATTGCATTTGTTCTTGTCCTCATTCATCTAGTAGGTCAAGACACCGCGGGGAAAGCAGGGTTTGTTGGTTTGGTTGGTTTGTTTGTGGTTTTACGGCTCAAAGACTACAATGGTCATGCTGCGCCGGGACCTACTGTTTTCCGAGGAATCCGAATTCCTCTTAAAGCCCTGGGAACCAAACCCCAGACTACAGTGAGCAGTACGATCTTCGCGAGATTTCTGAGTAAGCGTTCTTTGCACTGTTGGGAGTCGAACCTGGTTTAATGGTGCACTAGGCGAACGCGTTACCACACTGCGCCACCGCAGGGCGAGGGTTTATTTATCTTAGACAGAGTTTTTTTATGTCTCTTCTTTCTGGGAACACAGTCCCCCTACCACCCCTGCCCACACCCGTCCATTTCCATAAAGGCTATTCAAGGAAGAAATTTTATGACTCTTCAGGCCCTAATTGACCTTTTCGTTTGGTTTTTTTCTTTACTTTTTATTATACATATATTAGAAATTTTGGTTAGCCAGTTCTTATGTTATTCATGAGTAACAAATATTATTTAGAGATAAATTCTCTCTATCTTGGTATTTCCTTGTTTCTTATGCGAACTGTATTGCGGTTCACAATTGCAATGTTAAATAAACAATAATATAATTAAGATCAAAATTACCTATCCTTTCAAGAAATTGTATTTATTTTAATATATTTAATTTTAAAGCTAAATAGGTAAACTTTTGGCTTCATCAAAGCATTGAGGTTATTAAAAAAAATCTGAATATCATTGGTATTTAATATATTACTTACCCACGATTCATTATTAAAACACTCAAAACCTCCAAACAGAAGAGTCACAGGACAATGTCTCCTTTTGCTCTTATATATAAAGCTTTAATTTGAGCTGAAGCGTGGGTGGCAGAAATGGTTACCTATAAAAATTCCCCACACAAACTACAAAAAGACATGCCCCGGTAACTTTGTGCGTTGACCAGCCAATTGTGTTAACCCTATGGAGAGTAATAGTACCTCACATAAAAAAACGATACATTATTTTTTATGCAGCATTTGCCTGGACTTCAAAATATGATTATTAAATGGCAAGATTTGTGAGTTAGGACATTATTAAGAGATATTACTGTATATTAAGATTATGTTAAAATAGAGAACAAAACTCTTATTTACATCACTGTATACGATGTAAGATATTATCCTTCTCAGGGTTAATACAATTGTCAATATTATGGTCGACACACAAAGCCACCAGGGTAAGATTTTGTGATTTGGGGGGATACTATGATAATAAATTGACACCCACAGTTTGAAACTCATACTGGAGCTGTTTTAGTTATAGGGGAAAAGGAGAACTATTTTTATCCTATACCCAAAACAGCTCTAGTATGTGCTTCAAAATGTTGATGTCAATTTATTATCATAAGTGTATAAAATAAACTTAAAATTAAAAAAATAAATTTCTCACTTGGATGTCGGCAATCGAAAGGATCACGGTCTTGTTTGAAATACACTTCTGTGGCACGCTCTAACATATCAGCTAGCCTAAAATCAATAAATTGTTATTAAAATATAAAATACCTCATAACAAAACTAATAATCAATTCATAATCTTAAACTGTTACAAAACATTTATGAAGACACACATTTGAATTTTATATTCTAGTCTATGCAATAAGTCATCCAAAATATAATAGATTGGGAGAAGGAAGAATACAGGATTGAAAAAAATGCCAGAATTTATGTCATATAAAAAATAAAAAGATATTAGTTAGGTGCCAAAAATGGCCGCTTAATTTAAAATGATATTGCTCGTGGTCAAAAGACACTGGCTCAGAACGTGTTTTCCCAGAAATCAAAGTTTATTTAGATAGATACAATTATTTTACATGAGGTGATAATATTTACAATTAGTTAGGTTAATCTGTCTACGCATCAAAGTGTAAAGACTTTGGGGTCTGACAAAGACCCCACTATCCACAATTGGATGTAACTAGTAGAAGTAATAAATAAGTAAACAAAATACAAGAGCTGATTAGTGTAGGTATGGGAGGTATAAATTAAGAAAGGAGTGATATAATAATTGTCTCTACAATAGATGTCCATAGAAAAGTTTTTACATTTGGCAAAGGAATAAACAGATAATAGATAGTGAGTTAGGAAGAAGATCCCACACCCTAGGGCCAAAGCAACAGATACGTGGTGAGAACCGATGTTTTGTCCATGAGTACTGTGGGTATTAGATCGTTAAGATTTCTTGTAACGTGGGTATGATCAGGAAAATGTAATGAAATAATGTCAGAATGCTTTTTTGTATGGTGTTAAATATGAAGATTGAAGTTTTGTAGGTAAATAAATTTTTCATTAACAATATCTGAGGATCGTAAGCTATTTTAGTAGTTCCGGCAGAATGGGTTTGATAATTTAGGAGGCAGAAGTATCTTTTTTAAAATCTGGTAAGTCCAGTGAGAGCAGATGTCACCCTAGATTAAAAGGCAGTGGTAAAGAAAAAAAATCAGATTAGTAAAGTTGAAGAATTGAAGTGGGTCAGTAGTAATTCACACTTCAAAGTACACCAATATTTCTAATAATTTTAGTACAGATGATGATAATGTGAATATCCCATTTTACGTTGGATTGAAGAACTACACTGAGAAAGTGTTTTGCAAGAATGAAATCATTGTATTATTTATACTGATATGAAAATGGTTAGAAAAGGTTTTTTTTCATTGCTGTTGGTAAAAAGAAGGCATTTAGTTTTTTAATTATTGTTGTTAGGTAGTTATTAACAAAACAATACAAAGTTTCATTTAGAGATTGCATAACAACAGTTATTTCAACACTGGAGAAGGTTTAAAACACATTTCGAGAGCCAACTGCTGCTCCCTTTGAAATGAAGAGTGATAGTCTTAAGTTTAGATACCTGCATTTTCGGAATCCTCTTCGGACGTCATTTGGTGCGGGATAGTCCTAGCTGGGGAAACCCATTCACCCAACGATGTCACATGGCTACCCCCAATTCGAGGTTTGACAAAAATTTTGTAAGGTTCTGGTAGAGGTTTTGAGATGTTAATAGCATGACTCCTTAAGCTGTAAGTCTTTCTATATATAGATATTTGTGCACTACTCTCAACTATAAAGTAGACCAGTATCTTAATTTCCAAAAGTATAAATTCCTGAATATGATGTCGTTATCAATTAATTAAACAGTTGGATTTAAATACTCCGTAAATATACAACATAACCATAATCGCAGGGATTTCAGCCGACGTTTCACAAGGAACAAGGAAAATAAAGACCACTTTAAAAAAAAAAATATAGGAACCTAATACAGTGATTTGTATTTTTTTTTTTTAAATAATTGACACTCAAAATGTAAAAGGAGTTCCTCGATATCCTTTTTCAGATTTTTTTTTTTTAAATATTGGTCCTTTTTCATAGGGAGCAATTATAAAAAATTATATTTTATACTACATCTCACAAAAAAATTGTTTCGATCCTATCAGCCCCTCCCCTCCCAAATGCATGCAATTAAAACATAGCTTTTAAATGCATATCAGCCATGGGCTTATCACCAGAAAATGATTGAAGTAATGAGAAATAAATGAAAAATTTGTTTGTTGGTACATGGGCCATTCTAATGGAATATAATTAATGAAAAAACAACCGTTCACGAAAAGGATGCAAACAGATTATATATGGAGTTCGGCTGGCTTTCAAATTTTGAAGTGCACATATTGTCGGAGAAATTTTAAAAAATATCCGGGTGATTACAAATGGATATTTTGTCCTTCGCTTTAGAAAGCAATTCTTAAAATAAATACATAAATTTTACATGTCAATAAAATACGTTGTATCATACCTACGGTGTAGCGAGGCAGAACTGGGTACGCACGGAAGAAAACAAGTGTACGGCCATTTTATTAGAGTTCATGAACTCTGAAGTACGTGTGTTGAGTTGATACACTTATTACATCCAGAAGTATAGCTCAAACAACCCACAAAAACAGGAACATGGAATCAAGTAATGCAGACTTTGGAATTTTGGTTTGGGACCTGGGACCACGAAGGGGATGTGCACAAAGGAGGCAAAGACATAGCAGCGCGGTGCAACCTTTTTTTTTTAATTATAATTAAACACAACTTAAAACAAATCCCAAAGTTTTTATATTAGAAAGGAATGAATTCTTTAAAAAATTCAGCAAATATAAAAATTGAAATACTATGTATATGTGTGTAAAAGGAGGATATATTGACCTCCACTTCAGAAGTGACCCAAGGCAAAATCTGTCGATTTGACTTCAAAAGAAAAGGTATAGAAATCGTACTTCTGCATACAAAAAACAAAACTATTTTTCATACCACATTAGGAATATAGAAGAATCAAGAGTAATAGCCTATTTGACAGCTTGTTTATTTTATTGGAGTGCTTCGAAAATATAAATATGAAGTTCAAAATGCACTTAAAGTGTTGCTGACATTGAGATATGTTTACGTTGTAAGAAACTTTATTGAAAATATAAATGAAAAAGGAAATGCCTTATTTAATTTGTAAAGTTATAAAGTATATTTATAATTTGTTTTCACTTTAGATACATGGTTCTCTTTACAAATGAAGCATGTAAAAAGTAAAGATTTGGTGCTTCTTTAGTATTACCCTTAAAATATTTCTAAGCCACTGTGGCAAATAAATCATCACAGTATGTATAAATTATCATTCAAACAGAAAATTATAGTCATGCTCTCATTTTTAATACATTCAACTTAAGTCAATACATAGTTCTTAATAAAATCTGTTTTAAATTGAATGAAAATCTCTATTATGCAAATCACAAATTTTTAATGTCAATAAAAGAATACAACAACTGACCAAGGCTTACCAAGACTAGTAAAATTTTGTCACTGATTCAACATATAAGAAAAGATCCTGCAATGTTTCATGAACTATACTGTTTCCTTTATAAAGCTTGGTGATAGTTATCGAAGTGTTGCAGAATCTTTTCTTATACGTTGAACCAGTGATGAAATTTTACTAGTTAACTAATTTATAAGTAGAGACAACGTTATAAATGTCAGTAAGGTATCTTACTGACATTTATAACATTATCTTTACTTATAAATCTAATCTGCATAATGCTACGTCAAATTAACTTACATAGTTAACTGATATTTTAATATAACGAAGCTTACTCAGTTAGAAAATGTACCAGTCTTGTTCCAACAGGAGTTTCTCGTTCCCACCTTTCCAATAAATTTGAAATCATAGATGTACCATCAAGGGCTGCCATTTTATGCTATTGGTCCCACTTTGTAACTGTTACAAATAAAGAAAAAAATACATCAGTTTATAATAAAAAATGGGTTATATGAAAATAAAATAATATTTTACAAGTATTATTTCAGAGTTGGGCTATAAAAGAAAACATGTTTGGGCATGTTTGTTATTGGAAAAGTTTCCCTATAAGTATAAAATTAGAAGGAAAAGATATGTGGTTTACTTGTTAAATTTCATTTCCTCTAGCCTGCGTTACTTTCCTAGAATCTTATCACCCTTCTTACGGATAATACAATTGCCAAGAAAAGTGGTTAACACACAATGCATTTAATGCAGTGTTTGCAGGTTAGAGAATTAATGTAACTTGATGGCTGACACCCATGCTCGATCGTTCAAACTACAGCTCACTGACCCACCTACCTTGTAACGGAGGTTTTCGTTAATCGCGAAATTATAAAATGGAATTGAACTGAGTCTTTCGTTGGTTGATTAGTAAAATATGATCCAAGGGGTAGTTCCTGTAGTAATGTCAGATGACGATGAAGAGGCTATTTATTAAATGCCACTTGGGAACTGGCGAGGTGGCTGTTAGCAAGTAGCTGGTAGCCATTATCTGTAGGCTGTTATGGCAGCTAGAAGCACTTGGCCTGTGGAAGTCTTAACCACATGGAAGGCTTATCGAGCACTAAATAAGAGCAGCAAATGTTATGCTAAACTCAAGCCAATGGAATTACTCTGGATCAAGCTAAATCCAAAATAAAGTTCTCTGCTAACGACTGGGTGGTGAAGTTGCAAGAAGTTGTTTTATAGGATGCTTATGCTCGAGTTGACAGGACTGAAGTGCCGTTCCCTCACACCATATCCATCCTTGCAGACTTAAAGCCTGAGGTGGAAAGGCAGATGGCCTAACCTGGGAGGATACAAAAAATCTACTGCTCTTATGGACTGGGGACTTCACAGAGCTAAGTACTTTTTAATTACCATTCACAGATTATGTTGAGCCTAGTTACATTTACATTGTTATGTTAAGTGATTATGTTCATACACATGTTGTGTGATGTTGGTTTATATCAGTGTTCTGTTGTTCAGTGTAGTTTATATGTAAAGGGCTATTTGAGTGCCTAACTAGGAGGTCCCGTTAGGCTGGCGCAACATCTGGCTCAGCACACTGACATGTAATGTTTCTATGTTTAACACAGGAGTATTTATTATTGCTGTATTAACTGTAAATTAGTGTTGTCAGGGATGATCTAATTCCTCGTACTGAAAGCGAAGCACAGACTCTCATCTCTTTGACTCTCTCACTCCTTCTATTCCATTGAAGTTTCTAGAACAGCCTTTAGGTGGTCGATGGTAAAACATATAAAAAAATTAAATCTGTTTCAATCGATCCCCAAACAGAAGTCATCGAAATTTGGCAAAATATTAGATTTTTTGCCATATTTTGCAATTTTTCATCAAATTTGATAAAACAACCCTACTTGTGGTTGTAAAAGCACTATATTTAATAGATAAATCTATTAAAATCCTGTTGAAAAATATACATTTATCAAGTTTGTAGAAAAAGCACTCCAGTGTAAAAATAAAGATAAGAAAATTTTTGTAAATATTCAAATCATTTGTGTCAGTTATAATTTCATATCACCTAATAGTGTCCATAAAAGTTCTGATAACTATGCACAATATGATGATGAACTATATGAAATATAATAACTTGTGATGACGTCAAGCTACTCATTACTAATAGCCCACATAATGATAAAATGTACAAGAAGTTAACCCAAAGTTGTGTATTGACGATAAAGACTAAATACCTTTTTGTATAGAACATAATGTAGGATTTTTAATTTGTAACAAGTATAAGCTTACTTTGCTTCTTATACAATAATGTTTGACACTCACGTATATTTAGCTCAAACTAGAGCTTTTTGTTTTTTGGAAAAAAAGAGGCGCCATCCTCATCCTGGACTCGAACCAGAGACCCCGCATTGAGCCTGTGGTGTCTTGACCTACTAGACGAATGAGGACAAGAACAAATGCCTTTTTCTCTGCATATGAGGATGTAAGATATTACCCTTCACAGGGATAACACAATTGCCAAATAATGGTCAACACAGAAAAGTCTCCATTAGTTGGCCATTATTTGGAAATTGTGTTATCCCTGTGAAGGGTAATAATATCTTACAATTTAATATACGGAGAAAAATGCGTTTGTTCTTGTCCTCATTCGTCTAGTAGGTCAAGACACCGCGGGCTCAACGCGGGGACCCTGGTTCGAATCCAGGATGAGGACGGCGCCTCTTTTTCTCCAAATATAAAAAAAGCTCTAGTTTGAGCTAAATATACGTGGGTGGCAAAAATTATTGTATAATAAATTCCCCCACGAAAAACTCACAAAAATCTCGCCCCGGAGGCTTTTCTGTGTTGACCATTATTTGGCAATTGTGTTATCCCTGTGAAGGGTAATAATATCTTACATACTCTGCTTCACTACAAAAAACTAAAAATGAGAATGGAAATCAATTAAAAAAAATGAGAAAAACATATGAAATTTGAACACTGACTACAAAATATAAATGCACTGTTTATGCAATTTTCTGCATAACATGATTGATTTTGTTGAAAAGTAAAGCAAATTTGTTTAACATTTTTAAATGCTTCTGGTTTCAAAAGAGGATAAGTTGATTCCAACTAGACAAATTTTATGTTATTAAATGCAGAAGCGGACAATTGGTTGTGAATAAAACAGCATAGTGTTGTGATACTGTTTTGTTCATGGATGTTAATTCCATTTATGTAGTGAAGTACAGGATTATTCAAAATGATGTACGGTATTTTAAAATACTACAATAAACTCATTTTTAAACATACAATTAACAGAGTGGGTTTCAAATGAAGAAAAACTCAATTTTCATTTTATTGCATTATAAATGTTCTGTATGACTTATACGAGTCATGCAGACAATTTCCGGACCACAGTCTAGTTCTTGCCAAACTCGTTTCAGCATGCTTGATGTTACTAACAAGGGAAGGTCGGAGGGTGGACGACGCGGATTTTAATGGTATTAGGCTCATTTGAAAGCTCTCAAAAAATTATTAGACACGTATTCGGGCATTTTTCAGAATGGCCATAAATATAGGTGTTATGGGGCCGGAGAGAGCAAAAATTGGACTATTTTCAGAGACTTTATGTCATATTTTCGAAAGTATTATATATATATTTTTTTTGCTTCATCGTGTACCTTGCAGAAATCCATCGGATACGTGTTTCACGATTTTTGGAGAAGTGACTTATTAATAATGTTTTTTAAAGGTTATAAAATGCATGCGGAAACAAGTAGCCAAGGGCAAGAATTCGCCAACTTATTGGCTGCTTGGCACATTTGCTGGTGTAGTATAATCAGTTATTTTCGAAGGTAGTATTAGAAAGTGACTTACACTCGAGAATGTCGCATAGTTCATTTAAACTGTTCTTACATATCGCACGCATAATAAATTGCTAATTTCATATTTAAAAAGCTTTGATTTCACATTCAACGTATATTTTTATACTTGTTTAAAATTTATTAGTTTATAATTTAAAGCTTTGTGATATATCTTGTTCTTTTAATATTAAGCTAAAGTTTAGCTTCTGCAGAAAACCACAGAAAATTTAATTTTTGGCAAATTAACTTTTTTTTTCCTGTTTACGAATTTTCGCTTTATACTTTAAAATGGATTTATTGGTCATAAATGCAATTACCGTTATTCGTCATTTGCGCAAAAACTAACTGAAGCATCATATTCAAATTTTTGGACATGTTCAGTGATATCACCGACAGAAAAGCTTGCGCTTTTAAAAAGGATATAGTAAACTGAGGGTCACCAATTGACATGTATAAAGCAATCGACATGGAAGTTTGGGAAAAATTTATGGAAATTAGGGGCAAAAAACTATAAATTATACATGGTTCCAATATTCAGAAATGGGCAATTGAAACTTCTTTACGTTTCCCTAAATTAAAGTTTCTTGCCTCAAGCACATGGGTAAAGGACTTTTGTAAACGTCATGGCATAAC
>QLNU02015360.1:4482661-4494353 GCA_006491805.2 Dysdera silvatica | reverse complement strand
TTTTGTAGCAGGAAAAATGGCATTCAGTATCTAATTCGAAGCAAAGAAAAAGCCTTTGCACCAGTTTTGTAGCAGAAAAAAGCTTTTGCATCGATTTTGTAGCAGGTAAACACAACTTTATTATTTTGTAAAAAAAAAAATTGGTTCGGACATCAGTTCCGTAACAAGCAAAAAATACTTCAATCAAATGAATGTGCATGATAAAAATGAAAAGTAAAATATTTCATTGAAAAAGTAGAACTTCATGCACATCAAGTTCTTTGTTTCGTTTTTTATAATTTTGAAACCTCTTCCCTGATTTCCTCTTGAGAAGCTAAAATTGTTGAAATACGCAAATTAGCTTTGGTCAACGAAATTTGTCCACTTTCGACTGCAGATGTATTTTTTCTTTGTATGTAAATTTATATGTTAAAAATATGACTAACGACCGCGAATTTCGTACACCACCGGTAGGTGGCGTATCAGGGAGAAATTCCTCTATTTTGATGGAAAAATACTAAAAAATGACCAACAGTCGTTAATTACAGCACATTTAAAAAAGTTCACAATTTTGCCGGTAGGTAGCGAATCAAAGACAAATCGCACATCAGAAAAAAATCACTCGTTAGTTAATCAAAATCGTCTTTTAAGTGAAATCGTTAATTTCGCTTTTTTTTTACGGAATAGAATTATAAATTACGTAAATTAATTAAATTTATTTAATAGGTAAATTTACTTTTAAATTAATCTACAAGCCTCTGCGTGTGTAGATAACGAAAGCATAAGGGGGAAATATCCCGAAATATATGCCGCAAAATCTCGGCACAAATCGCACGCTATTTTTTAAAGTATGATGAGGAAATTTTTCTGAACTTTTAAAAAATGCTGCGAGTAAAAAGTAATTCAAAACGTGGTAAAACTACGGGTCCATGTAAAAATTTAAAAATTTTCGACGGTTTGTAAAACGGCCATTCCTTACTACAAATATCGCGATACACTTGCCTATAAAGTTTTGTCTGCCGAATTTTTTTTTTTTTTTTTTCTACAGCTGTTCCACAATCATGGCTGCATTTCATTTCGTTGTTTTAATCCAAATTTGAAGCAAGTTTCACATACAAAGCTGGACGTAAAAAATAAGAGAAACAAGTATACGAGCCGGAAACGTCGCGTCCAAACGTAAAGGCGCGAGCCATCTAGAAAGTGCGTTGTTGTTTTTACCAAAAAACCATAAAAAATGTGGATTTTTGTGAGGCTAATAGAAAATTGTACGTGAGGGCCTTGAATGAGGTTTTCCTTAGTTTTCTTGGTGTCGACCGTAATACAGTAAGGTGGAGTTAAAATCCGTACAAACTACGGAAAATCCGTAAAAGTTGGCATCTCTGAACGCGGAAACGCGACAAGAAAAGCTATTTTCTCCTGTCGCCTGAGACTAGGGTTTTCTAGTCAAATAAATATTATGGAATAGAAACAGTGGTAGGAATTTTTCGCAGTCCATGCACATGCGCAGAAGGCGGAACTGGTACTGTCTCTAGACGCTAGTAGCAAATAACCAGTTCATAAATTGTCGTGTGACGTGGGTGCTATTGGCGAGATTAAGAGCCAACGATTTGGAGAAGAGAAAAAATACTACACAGTATAACCAATAATGATGTAAGCTAGAAAAATGGCCCACTTTGTGAAATAAATAAGTGATTTTGGCGCAAAAACGGACAAATTCATGCTTTTCTAACAGCATTTGCGATTTTATGCAGTTTGGCACAGGCGTGTGATCCCTGGAGGCAGTGATAAGTACGTTGCAAGCCTTGGAGGGTTAACAAACCAAAATACATTGACATGGTCTGGCATTCATGGTATTGTCTCAAAAGCTAATGTTCCATTAAAACAGGTTGGCTTTCCTCCAATACTACCTTATCAAGTAACATCATATGATAGTGTGTATTCATTTATGAAGAATTTACAACGCTTACTTCTACAACTTGATCAACAAGCCATATAGAACTATATAGCTGAATGGGAACTTGCATATCATGAAGTTCTGCTCATACGAAGAAAAAAACCCAACATTTCAAGGACTTCTAAACATTAGACCAGTTGATTACGAACTGATAATGCACCTTGAGTTAAGAGGAAGTCTGAGAAATACAATGGAAGCTAATATCCAACAAATGCTTCAGTCTGTTGAAAGCAGGGAAAACCCATATCCTGCAAAAGGTGACGTCAAATTCCACATTATCACTAATGAATGTGTTACAGCACTGAATGATAAGAGGATACTTCAATTTTTGACTAAAGCGCAAGAAGTTTTCACCACGTTTAGGCAGGAAAGGTTTATAATCAGATTAAAACCATTATCTGCACATATTGAAAAGCAAAAACTTCCCACTTCTTTAACTACAGCACAGACATACAAACCAAAATGCGAATTGTACATAATGCCATCAAGAACCATTTGCAGGTTCAAAGAAAAATGGATATCGCCGAAGAAAAGGGGATTACTCTTGCAGAAATACTTTTTCACGATATTTCATCTTCATCTTTATTAGATGAGAATGGTGCTACTACCAAATCCATGAGGTCAAAACTCATGTCTCAGTTAACAAAAAAAATATATATATATACCACACAGAGAACATTCCAAACAGAGCATATCCTGAAAACTTGTGTTATAGTTGATATTATGAATCAGCTTCAAAGAATGCCTGTTCAAGGACATAAAACATTTGAAGATTTGTTTAAAACGCTTGACAGTAATGTGAATAATATCTACAAATTCAGCCGTGTAATCAATCAAAAATGGTGAGAGAGAAAGATCTTCTGTGGAACCACTTCCTTTGATTTCTATTGATATCATCACGAAGCTTCCTATGCAGATGGAAAGATTTTGGGCATCAGTGTACAACCAAAGTTTGATTCAAGACATCCTCAGCAAATTTACAAAAAGAATAGCAACCAATTGACAATGGGGAAACTGTCCTTAGTGGCATATTGATTGCAAGTGGACCTACCATGGCAAGAGCAATAAAAGACAGAATTTTTACAGCAATTGAGGATATTCTTCAAGTATCTGTTGAGGAGGCAGATTTACGTCTAATTCCACATATTTTCCACGCCATTAAGCAAGGGCTTAAGCTAGTCGTTATACTTTCAAATGACACAGATGTCTTTGTGATGCTCGTTTACTTCTGCAAGTTTTTCAATGAAAATGGACTCTCCGAAACATGGATGAGAAAGTCAGCACCAGACATAATACTAGGGTTTAAGCTTCATTAATTTTTTTCGCATTTTGAGAAAGGTTGTTATATTTTGCGAAAAATTTTAATATCGCTTTCGTTAAAAAGTGAAAGCCCTGAAAATTAAAAATTTTCACAATTTTATGTTGGCGGCCGCCATTGACCATTACAAGCATAAATTTGAAAAAAAAAGATGTACTGTCAGAATGGAATATTTTCAAGAAATTTGTAGGTGCCTGATGTAAAGAAAGGAGTTTTCATTTTTGCAGTGACTACAGTTTTTGAATCAAAATGAAATGAATGGAGAATTTCCTTCACTGTGCTCAATCAATAACTGAATATGCGGCAAGTATACCTATGCATACTGCAGAATGTGAAAGGGCTTTCTCCCAAATGAACTTGATTAAAACTGACGCGAAATCGTTAAACAACGAACCATGCAAGCAAACTGCTAACAAATATTGAAGGGCCTATTCAAAATAAGTTCAATTTTGAAAGTGCCTACCAACTATGGTGTGTAACAAAACCAAGGAGAATTGTTCAACAATATTGCCAATTTTATAATTTTGTAAAAACTGAAGTTTTATTTGTAATAGCCAAGGAGAATTATGCAATAATACTGTTAATTGTATAATTTTGTAAAAGCTGAAAAGTTTAATTTGTGGTCGAAATTTTATATATGTTATTTTGTTTAGCGTTCGCCTAAAGGGACAAAATTTTCAAAAATATCGGAAGTATTTAAATTAGAAAAAAAAATAAAGGAATTTTAAAAATGCTAAATTTTTTTTTTACATTTTCGCTAAAATGCTAAAAGAAGAAAAAATCCAGCTTACACCCTGCATAATACCTATACATACTCTTACAACGAAAATAGGTGCTACCACAGATGTCCTCCTTGCTGCCCATTTTCTTACAGGATCTGATGTGACCAACTAGATGGGCACCAAAGTGTCATCGCTGGAGGCAGAACCAGAAAAGTATTTAAGAAATTTTGGTCGGCGCCTTCCTCCAAGTACTGAATCTTTTAAACTTGCCGAGAAATACTTAAGTGAAGGTCCTAAAATCAGACTCAGTATGCAAAATATTTGATTCACTTCGATTTGAATTCATGACCCAATCTAATCTACCAAAGGTGCAGTGCCTACCTTGCACAAGCTCTTCATTGAGAGGCCAATTGCAACGATCATCTTATATGGTGTACATACGCTCTACCGTGTTGAATGAGGACGATCCACTAGACCCAACAGATTTTGGATGGACCACCAGTAATGATGACTCACACCGGACTCTTTTATTAATGAGTTACCGGAACATGTGAGTCTTACGTATTATTGCAAGAGCTGTCATACGATGCCGGTGCCGTAAAACCATTGTGTGTCCTTTTGCAAATGTAAAAAAACTTGTGACAATGACTTGAGCCACGAAAATTAGTACTAAATTGTGTACACATAATTTTCAGGGTTTTTTTGTTTTTTTTTGCAATACTTCATTACATTACATTTCATACTTGAATACATTATCTTCTATTCACATATTTTTTGTATCTTTTTTTTTTACCTTTAGTGTTTATAATCAAATGTCTAAGGTGCAAAATAATTTCCAGTCCACAAAGAACATTTCGAACATTTATTTACAAAAATTGATAATGGTAAGCAATTAGTTGAAAAATTCTTTGCTAAAATACAATATTTTGATTGCTCGTAACTTGTGTTTGCGTGAAGCAATTTTCAAAACTTCGGTATCATCATTTTCAGAAAAAAATAATCAGCTTAAAATGATATGAAACACGATGTACCTTCCTATTTGAAAACTTCTAGAGCCGTATTGCCAGCGCCAAGATTTTGAGGCCACGAAAAAAATTTGCAGCCTGAAATGAATTATATTAAATTGAACAACGAATACCTTTATTTTCATGTAAATACATAAAGGTTAAATGAGCTCATTCATTTAAATAGCTATAAGTTAGCATGGGCAAGAACGCACAGCATGCGAAAGCAAATGATGTCCCAGAAAACTTACGCCTAGGATGCCAGAAATCTACCCAAGTTTTTTCCTTTCCTTTCTCGCATGTCGTAACAGGATCTGAAGAAAAAACTCGTCCACCTCAAAATTCCTACGGATCCTATGGCCAGGGCCTTGAGTAATTCTGACAGTATGTCGTTTTCTTTAAATTTATGTTCGTGGTCATCGACGGCGGCCGCGGACATAAAACTGTGAAAATTTTTAATTTTCAGGGCTTTCGCTTTTTAGCGAAAGTGGTATTTAAATTTTGCGGAAAATGCAATATCCTTTCGCAAAATGCGAAAAAAAAAACTAATGCAGCTTAAACCCTGTTCATCAGTATGTTCCCCTTTTTGACTATTCCAACAGTCCAATAATATTTAATAATAAAATCTATTTTACCAGTGTTTAACCTTTTGTATATAAAAGTCCAATAATACCAACACTTTGTCGCTTATTGTTAATATGAACTAAATGATTTCTAATAAAAAAAAAAATGTAAATGTTTTGACGATTTCCCACTTTTTGTGTCTGTGATAATGACATTTGCAGGATTAAACGAAGTAGCACAAACACAAGGTCTAAAAATACCCTTTGGCTCTTTATATATGAGCAAAAATTTTTACAACAGTGTCCCATTCACAGAAATTACTGGTTATATTGTGAAGGAATATGAAACTGCATTTGCCGATTGAGTGATCCCCTGAACATGTTTGTGTATTTTGAAAGAAATAATTCGCACAATGTTATTTCTTTGCTGAAACTGCTTTGATCCATATTTAAAATGTGAGTCAGTAAATAGTACTTCATTATATCAGGTGCATGGAGAACAAACTCAATAGCTTGGTCTTCCAAATATTCTGAATTTTGTACTTTGCTTTTCGTAACAAACTTTATTATTTTTCTACCAGAAATGCTACATTATTTCTTGAAACGAGCTATAAGAGTGGGAAATGCTTTGAAATTTTCATAATTTCTCTATTATATTTGTGTGCCCAAGTTTGAAGATCAATATCATACTCAGGAAAACCATTGTGTCTCGCAATTTTGAAATTTTCAAAACTATGCTTCTTTATTGAATACAATTTTTCAATCTTATTTCCGATATTAGTGACGTATTTTTTCATCTTATAAATTTGTATTTCAGATTGCGGTTAGGAAAACAATGTCGAATTACATGCTCCTGTTTTCCTTTGCCTGATGCTGTCCATGAAAAATCAACAATTTGTTTCATGTAGGCAAGCGATTAGGAAGATAAATCATGTTGCATACTACCATCAGGGAAAAATTCATTTAACCCGTCTTCACTAATTTCTAGATTTCTCTGACTGTCAATATAATGAGAAAATTCCCTATGAATATCAAAATTTGGACTTTGCACAAATTCTTCAGCAATAGAAACTATTTCACTTTCAATGTGGGTCATTCCATGTCAAATCAAGGTAGAAAAGTACAGTTTACAACACGACATTCTTTGGTTTCTTTAAAAATTAGCAGAACTGTTGTGCATTATGACCCATAAATGCCAAATTTTATATTTTTACCTGCTTTTTCCCCAAAGTTATGAATTTTTAGACTTTAAAAAAAAAGCAGAAAAAAATGCTTCGCCCAGCAACATAAAATATTATGTAGCTCATCTTCTAATTAGGCAACTGAGATGAATAAGGCCTCGTTTTGAAGCTCTTGACGTGAGGTTTTTGGGAAGGTGTAACATGGATAAGGCACTGAAGGTCAAAAGTCAAGGTCACATGACATTGAATATCTCAAAACACATACCTTTTGTTTTGCATGATTTTTTTACATTTTAATGGTCAATGACTTACTTTACTGTTAATTTTCAAGTTGGAACTCCCATTCGATTTTAAGTTAATAATTTTTATGTATAAACAATAAGCATAATATATACCAATACAATATACATGTATGGCTTAATCATTGCAAACATGTCTGAATTTGCAATTATGAAAGCATTGATTTATGGGTCAAGTGCTTACAATACTGTGCTGGACAGAAGTACTGTATTTAACACAATGTAATTACTCGCATAGTAATGCAATTACCAACAAACATAGAAAAGTTCTTTGATACGTTTAAACTAGAAAATGAAATATGGCATAAGTGTTGATTTTCACTAAATTTTTTAATAATTAAGTACTTGCATAAAATTTAACAGGATAGCTTTCATTAAATGAAATGAGAATACTGCTTTCATTAATAAATTGCTTTTTAAGTAAAAAAAAAAATGTTAATTAAAGAAATGGAAAACACAGGTGTTCAAAAATTGAATTTTTCCTTTCTCAAAATGGCCTTAAAAATTAAGATATATCTAACTAAACGACACCACACTATAATCAAACTAATTATGTAATGTAAATAAAAGTGGTAGTGGAGGAATCACAAAATATATTGTTACGGGTTAATGTTTATATTACTAAAATTATAACGAAGTTTTACTTTAGTTTTACAAGCAGTTTTAAATTAATCATGTTCTAGACTTCTAAATTTGCAAATTCTGTGTCAAGATGTATTTTTCTAGTTGTTATAAAGACTTCCAGGTAATAAAGTTTTGTGCTTTTGGTTCTATTATTTCTAAAATAAAACTAAAACATGCTACTAAAAAAAAAGTTTTCAGTTTTGGCTGAGATTGAGATTTCAGTGATTTATAAACCAAAACCTAAGATCTTTAGATCTGGATTTCAGTGATCTGTAAACCAAAACCTAAGATCTTTAGTTGTGAATTTCAGTGATTTGTAAACCAAAACGTAAAATCTTTAGTTTTGGATTGGTTTAGATTTGCACTTAGGAGCAGACGGAAGGTGATGTGACAGATGTCTCAATACATATATACTATTATTAAATAGAGATGTTAACGAAAGTAACTTTTTTTGTATAAAGTTGAAAATGAATGTTTTTTCAAGAACAATATATTGCTGCAATTCGTTAAATTTAGAAGGGCACAGTCAAGTTTGCAGTTACACATTGCATCACATCATAAATAAATTCCACCTGACAGGGAAATACCAAGAAATAAGACACCATGGATCATGCACTACGTGGAATGCACAAATGGCACTACCAGCTCGTGAACGATTAAGGAAAACGGTTATTCTTCCAGTTGCCGTCAGTGCAAGCATAGACAGCAATGATGAAAATGATTATTACGGACAGCGATGGATAACATGATTTTTGTGGAAAACGGGAGTTTAAGGAGGCAATATCCATCATTGTGTAGTGTCAGTGTGTGGAGACAGAGTACCATCAAGGCGAACTGTTCATTGGTTGTCCAAGTTCAATAATGGGCGACGGCAATGTAACTGCGAATTGCAGGCTATTGTCCATAGATGGTGCACCAACACATCCAAGGATTGGTTCACTACAGCCATCTGGAAACTCTCAGTCAGATGGCAGAAATGCATAAACTTAGATGGGGAGCATGTCTAACCAATGTAATATTCATTTTTGCTGAATAAAATATTTTCCACCCTGTGACTGCATTTGTGTCAATCATTTCTGTACGCAGTAATAATAATATTTAAATATTTAGCATTATATGTAATTATTTTAGAAGTTCTCAATTACATGCAATAAAAGTTTTAAAACATATTTGGGGAATTTATATTAAAAATACTTTCCAAATTTGCTGAAATTTACAAAACATCAATTGAAAAGTATAGGGAATTAACGATTAGTTATGCTACATGTAAGTATGTGTACCTGTTTTTATTATATGTACTTTTAGGTTCATATTTTATTATATGTATTTTTAGTTTCATATTTTATTATATGCATATTCGTAAAATAAGTTATATTTCATAAAATGGTTCTAACATGCATAAATTTAAAATCATAAAGCACACCAAATTAATTTTATGACAGCGATTAAAATAACAGCATGGCTAATATCGCGGTTATATATCCATGTTAAGAATTCTTGCCTCCACAGGATACTTACAATTGCAAATATGGTCAGCACCGAAAGCTTCGAGGCGAGATTTTTGTGAAGAGTTTTCGTGGGGGAATTTATTATACAATAATTTTTGCCACCCACGTATTAATTAGCTCAAACTAGAGCTTATTCGTTTTGGAGAAAAAGAGACGCTTTCCCCATCCTGGATTCGAACCAGGGTCCCTCCGTTTAGCCCGGAGTGTCTTGGACCGCTAGACGAATGAGGACAGGAAACAACGCTCTCTTTCTCCGTATGTAAAGATGTTAAGGTATTATTACCCTCCGCAGGGATAACACAATTGCCAAATATGGTCAACACAAGAAAGCCTCCGGGGCGAGATTTTCTGTTGAGCTAATTTATCGTGGAGTGGCAAAATTGTGTATATGAATTTGGCTACAAATCGCCGGGAGGCATAGCGTATTGACCATATTTGGCAATTGTATCTAGGGAATATATTTATCTTTACATCTGGAAGAACCCTCATTAATCTAGCGATGCGCTCTCCGGGCCCTACTGAAGGACAACCGAGGCTCAAGACTCGAAACATCTCTTCTCCCAAAATAAACTCTAGTTCAATATTCGTCGGAGTAACTAAACCTAACAACAAATATATATATCAAGATCTTCGTTTGACAATATATCATGATGTAAAAATTCTAATATCGCCCAGCCCTAGTAGCTAGCTCATGGGCAAATGAAAATGCCTTAGCATAAACTTTTGTTTCACATTGTGAGGGAGTGAAAGCATGGAGCTTAGTGGGGGGACTGTTAAAAGGGAGGCAGCAAAGAAGAGTCCCCAAAGACCATACTAAAATCAGATTATGACCCCTTTTCAGCTTTATGAATGGACAAAACTTGACCTTTCTAAGACCATGGAATTTACTTACGTTGCACAAAATGAATACATAGAAAATGAACAACAGCTGACACATCGGTTCAGTCAGATTATGGCAATTCCAGGAACTCAAAAGCTCCATGCTTTCACTCCCTTAAAGTATGGAACAAAAGTTTATGCTAAGGAATTTCATTTGCCCCATCAACTAGAGAAATTGGACATCAATGAATTGAATAGGTATGTCACTTGTATATACAAGGACAGATGATGGTTGAACTATATTTTGGGGAAAAATGAAAACAAAGTGAAAGTTACATTTCTCAATCCATCAGGATATTCTCCTTTTTCTTACCCTTCACCACCTGATGTGCTCTGGATTCCTTCTACAAATGTAATTTGTAAAGTAAATCCCTTCACACCAACTGGCCGAACATAATGCTCTACCAAAAGGTGAATAGTGAATAGAAAAAGATTGCAGAAGCCGCTACACATTTCCTGGACTAAACAAAAAACTAAGAGCCTTAAGTTTCAGTCATCACATCCAGCATATTCACAAAAAAAAAAAAAATCATTGTTTAGGGTAAGCTGATGGAACAAACGTTATCTTTTTATAAATTGATTCATTTTCTTAGTTGTGATATACTTAGTTTTTATTATTAGCATAATTTCTAAAACTAGTGTTAAGTCAGCTAGATTTGCCTAAAACAAGACTTTCATGAAAAACTAAATGTTTTCTGATATGTTAGATATGCCCCATAGATGTGAAATTTGTACTCTCCATATCAGTTGATCCCATTACTATCCCAAAATGAAACTTTTGGAGGTGTAAGAGAGTAACACAAAGTAATTTTGTCAATTTTTTCAAAATTTTAAAATTGTCATTTTTTGAAAGAATTTAATTCAATTTTTAAAATTTCTTTTATTGTAACCTCTGTATAAGGTAATCTATATGTCAAATTAAAGCCTGTCAAAAGAGCTCTAAAATTAGTTATTACCTAGGTTTGGGGTCACTGCACGATATGTTACCCACTTCTCCCATTATCCGCTAGAAACCGCTAAAAATTGCACTAGATGGATTTGTAACGCAACAGAGTTACTAGCCCGTAGCGGGAAAGCAGATCGGCCAGAGAGTAATCCTCCTGCGCAAGTTTGTAGACTTCGCCAAAATTGGTATTAGTGTTTCCCCACAATAATAATACGTACTTGGCTAGAAAACTAACATCTGACGAGAAGAGAAAATAGCTCAGAGAAGATATTTTGGTAGTATTTTAGAAAAGGTATTATAGAGGACGATATTTAAGAAAGGTATTTTAAATGATTTCTAGAAGAGGTATTTTAAAAAAGGTATTTTAGAGATGGTATTATATGTTTTTACTTTATGTTCGTTGGCTGCAGACCAAATGTCTGAGTGTCTGAGTCTAATTTTTTTTATGGATTACGTATGAAAGGTAAGAGAAATGTGACTGAGTGGGCACTGATAAAGAGGGTTCAAGGGCATCTGTACGAAGAGGAAGAAGCTGATGAATCTGTGTACGCAAATTTCAGTGACATCGTAGGTTTTTTTTTAGGGTTGGAGGGGGGATGAGGAGAAGAATGAACGAGAATGATGCTGGGAAGGAGGAAGAGGATGCATGAAAATTAGGGAGGGGAAGAAGAAAATCGGGAGGGACGGTAGAGGGAGGAGGATCCACGAAAAGTAT
>QLNU02015360.1:4457586-4471389 GCA_006491805.2 Dysdera silvatica | reverse complement strand
CACACCCATTATTAGTCTTCAGCTTGCTTCTCACTTGGAAACCATATGGGCAACCACAACGTCATCCCCCTCCCAATCAATCTAAAAAAACTTTTCTTTTTCCCCCAGCCTGGGAAATTGTCTGCTGAGGGCCAATTTTGTCTGGTAGTCAGACTGCCAGAATACCGCGCATTCTGTATCCATGGCTGTAGCCTTCTGATTTTTTTTTTTTTCAAAAATGCCAATTCCAAAATTCGTACCTTTTGACTGTTGATCACTACTATAGAGTACCACATTCTTTGAAAAGGACAAATTCCATTTTTAAGTTTAACAGGTTTTTATAAACAATACTTATGTTTAGCTTCGGTGGCTAATTTCTTTATTGGATTTTTTTTTTAATTTTCTCAAAAACACCAATCTCAAAAATTTTGAGAATTTTACAGGAGTTGTATATATCTAAGGGCATTACATATCCTGAAAACGAGAACACACCACTTTGGTTCTTGAATTTTTCATAATGTTCTTTTAAGAAATCCATTTTCAGACCAATGTGATGGAATGAACATTATAAACAAATATACTATAATTTTTGCCACCCACGTTTTAATTACAGCTCAAACTAGAGCTTGTGTAATTTTGGAGAAAAAGAGACGCTTTCCCCATCCTGGATTCGAACCAGGGTCCCTCCGTTTAGCCCGGAGTGTCTTGGACCGCTAGACGAATGAGGACAGGAAACAACGCTCTCTTTCTCCGTATGTAAAGGTGTTAAGGTATTATTACCCTCCGCAGGGATAACACAATTGCCAAATATGGTCAACACAAGAAAGCCTCCGGGGCGAGAATTTTGTGAGTTTTCGTGGGGGAAATTTATTATACTATAATTTTTGCCACCCACGTTTTAATTACAGCTCAAACTAGAGCTTGTGTAATTTTGGAGAAAAAGAGACGCTTTCCCCATCCTGGATTCGAACCAGGGTCCCTCCGTTTAGCCCGGAGTGTCTTGGACCGCTAGACGAATGAGGACAGGTAATAACGCTCTCTTTCTCCGTATGTAAAGGTGTTAAGGTATTATTACCCTCCGCAGGGATAACACAATTGCCAAATATGGTCAACACAAGAAAGCCTCCGGGGCGAGAATTTTGTGAGTTTTCGTGGGGGAATTTATTATACAATAATTTTTGCCACCCACGTATTAATTACAGCTCAAACTAGAGCTTATGTAATTTTGGAGAAAAAGAGACGCTTTCCCCATCCTGGATTCGAACCAGGGTCCCTCCGTTTAGCCCGGAGTGTCTTAGACCGCTAGACGAATGAGGACAGGAAACAACGCTCTCTTTCTCCGTATGTAAAGATGTAAGATATTATTACCCTCCGCAGGGATAACACAATTGCCAAATATGGTCAACACAGAAAAGCCTCCGGGGCGAGATTTTTGTGAGTTTTCGTGGGGGAATTTATTATACAATAATTTCTGCCACCCACGTATAGCTTATAACAAGAAATATAAATTTATAACTATGACTTATTTTTTGTTTATCTTTTTAACTTTTATTTAATTCTAATTTTAATCATTGCAAGTAAAGTTTAGTATGATGATGATCGGGGCTCAGCTAAATAAAACGCTCTGTCGCCCGTGGCGACTAGATTTTTGTGCAGATGGCGAGTAAAAGTCTTCTTTTTTTTTTTAGGTTCTAAGGTTTTAATTTTGAGCCGAATACGTACCGTTCTTGTCTGGTGAGTACGGTTCGCGGCGATTTTTGAGCTCTAATAATTACAATAATACAAACTAACGGTACAATCCACGTATAAAATCAATTTATTATACAAAAATTTTTCCACCCACGCATACATAGCTCAGACTAGAGCTTTTTTTTTTTTGGAGAAAAACGCTTTCCCCGTCCTGGATTCGAACCAGGGTCCCTCCGTTTAGCCCGGAGTGTCTTAGACCGCTAAATGAAGGAGGAAAGGAAACAATGCTTTCTTTCTCCGTATATAAGGATGTATGATATTATTACCCTTCACAGGGATAACACAATTGCCAAATATGGTCAACACAGAAAAGCCTCCGGGGCGAGATTTTTGTGAGTTTTTCGTGGAGAATTTATTATACAATAATTTTTGCCACCCACGTATACATAGCTCAAGCTAAAGCTTTTTCGTTTTTGAAGAAAAAACAAAACACTTTACTGCGAAAGGAAAAAATTTCAAGCAAAGTATTTCCTGGGAAATGCAAAATCAATTTATTTTACTTTCATTACACTTTGTCATGTACCTGTGTCATGTACTTTGTCATGTCTTTGTCATGTGCTTTGTCATGTCCTAGTTTTATACTTATATGTAGAATAGCATATTCGTCTTAAATAAAACCATTTGTTTTTTAAAATCTTCTTTTCATTTTATGAAAATAAAAGCTGAAGCGTATTTTTTTGCATGAAAACTGTTTAAAAATGGGTATGCATAAATACAAGAGTAAACATTGCGTATCAAATTCTGAATTAAATAAAATTAATAGGAACGGCGATATTATTTTTGCATCTGGAGGCGGTCGACAACCTAGAAACGGCCCTAACACTGACACAACTATGATCCTGAGTTTACAGTATGTGTTTAATAAATAATACACTAATAAACACAATTTGCGAAGTTGGGCAATTTAATATAGCTCTAAACGTTTCCCGATGACTTGTTCGCGATCTTCCAGGGACATATTCATAACAGTAAGCGTTGAAGCTGGTATAATAGAGCAAGGTTTTGGGCAACTATCCGTTAGTCGGTGCTCTTTAATGACAATAACAGAGGAAAAATTAAGGAAGATAAACTGCATGTGGAGAGATGGACGAAAAGTGAGAATAAAAAGGTGAAATTAAAGTGAAGTAGAAAAGAAATTAAGGAATGGAATTTATATGAAGAAAACGTAACCACGACGGGTGGATTTTGGCCATAATAACCGTATCACTGACTAGGTGCTCAATGTTGTGGTGAATGAGAAAGGCTTCAAGAAAATTTATCTGCCTCCGGAGATGGAGGCTTAAAAATTAATTTAGCTTGATGGAAATTAAATTTGTGGTCTAAAGACGAACAATGAAATGTTACAGATAATTTAGACACAGTGCCTTTTCAATCAAAGCAATCGATTTAGTGGGGTAAACAGGCTGGGCTATAGCGAAACTGTTCAGTGAAAGAAGTTGCATCTGGTGGTTAGAAAGCGACCTATTTCAAAAGTTTAGGATCGAGTCTGTGGATGGAATAGAAATGTTTCGTTCAAGGGACCGACGAGCGAAGCAGATTTCTTGTTGAGGGTGGCTTAATCCTAGCTCGTTGGTGTGAGTCAATCGAGAACATTTGGGGAAGACTATAATATAGATATAAGCCCCAAGTCTGGGGGGATATAATTTTGCCTATGCTCTAAAAAAACTGGAGGGGCACGTGCTCTCCCAACAAAAAATTACGCCTATGTTTTCACCATCCTTCTTACATAAACTTGGGGCACACTCTGTGGTGGTAAGCTCCTTTCACCATATTGAGAAAAATAGTTTGTTTTAAGACTGTCAGAACTTCATAAATCGCCAATGGTCAGCTACAACTCGCCATTTTGCTTTAACTCAATGATTTGCGACGTAGATTATATTCCGAATTTTCTTTCAAAGGATTATTCTAGATGACGTTGTGCTGACTAATTGCCTCGTGATTTTTCTGTTGTGATTTGAAGAATATAATGCTTTACATTTTCTGTATTATCCAAGGATCAATCTTTTACCGATCTTTGAGTTGTTATGAAAAACTACGTCTGCATGCGCTTTTCAGTTGTAAACAGTGCAGCAGAGGGATAGAAAGGAAGAATGTATTATTGTAGTATCAAAAACATAGGCGTAGAGTTATATGGGCCCGTGGGGCCCGAGCCCCCGCAATAATCTGAAATAAATTGCGATTTTACACATACTGTAATGTATAAACGTACATAAAATGTTCTTGGTCCCCCACCCCCAATAATTTTGAGAACTTTACGCTGATGATCAGAATAGTTGCGTTTTTTCTTTTAAAGAGTCATGGAAAAGTTAAGTATTATCGCGAAATGGTAGCGATGATACTGATTGTGAGCCAAAAAATAGCCCCAAAACTGAGGGGAGGGCAAAAATATACCTTTGCCCCTGCTCCAAATAAACTGGGGCACGTGCCCCCTTGCCCCCGCCAATTTACGCCCATGATGCAGAGGACACAGTTCCTGTTCAAAACAAGCAATCTTACGAGGAATGTCTTTAATCATGGCATTGATGAAATGTGGAAATGTTTTTCCTTTCCGACAACAAACAAGGAAATCTCTTCGGCGTTTTAAGTGTAACTTCGAAAACTAGTTCAACAAAGAATAGAATGTCCGTATATATAAGATTTCATATTTTTCTTTAATTTTATACTAGTCCTTCATTATTTCTGTCTTTTGGGCTTCGTCATTTTTTATTGAACTAATATTGCAGTTTCGTTTTCAAGAAAGGGTATTTTAATTTTTTTTTTTTTGTTAATGCAAGTGGCAGCACTAATGTCCTAAGAAATCGGCTGCTTGCAAATGTATCAGAACTTTATTACTACAGTTGTTGTTTTGCATATCTGTTGTAAGTTTCTTGCTTTTCTTTGTAGAACGTCTGGAGAATAAAATTTTACTACTTTATAAAATATGTTTTAAACAACATAGTAATAAAAAGTTATATTCAAAGCTCTTTCGTTATAAAATAGTAAATATCCATATACTAATATGATTTATATACCTGATTATACATATAGTCAAGCCTGCATCATCATATTCCATCTTTGTTTTTCGACTTCTAATTGAAAGTCTTTCTAAAAGGATATTGGAAATATTGCTATGTACCAGCCAAAGGGGTTAATGGTTGAGTGATTATTATAGTTTAGGATACTACTTGGCAATTCATATTTTAAAAATGTGCGCCAATGGATGTGACCAATTTAAAAAAGCGACTAAATTTCGTTTTCAAGAATGTATTTTTTAAATACTTGCGGAATTTAAACATTGCTTTTTAATTAACAAACGGAATCCGAAAGCGAAAGGAACATTAATTTATGCAAGCCATTTTAAAATCAATCTGCCTGATGTCTTTGCCTACTAGTAGTTTTTTTTAATCAATGATTGGCCAGATCCCTGTACCATGCCTCCCACAGCTGGATTCTGGCATTAATTCTCAGCATGGTACCTTCTTGGGTCATTAAGTCTTGAATCAGTACTCTCTTGTATTATTAAAAAGGTTGCCATAAGCAAAACTAAGAAACCAGAATTGCTGATTCAGTGTTTTCTGTGAACTAAGAAGCATTAAACTGGAATAAGAGGCTTGGGACCAGTGCTGTCTTAACAAGGGCACTAAAGGGGCCTGGGCCACAAATTGGCAGTTCGTTATATAAAGATTTTCCCCTCATTAGAGGATAATCACCAGACAGAAGAATTGGTACTAGTACAGATTACGGTAACTATGTCAATGGCCGTAGTGACCATCCGCCATAATGGAATATTATTTTCTGGGCGTTTTTATGACCCAGTACTTTTCCTGAATCAGTACCAGCCTAGTGGTGAGGTGCCCTCGCTTACTAAAAATATCAGTAAATCATGACATTTTAATCTCTTGAATTTGTAAAACTTGCAGTAGTAAAAAAGGTGCTACTTCACAGTTTGTCACTGCATTCTCTCTCCCCTGAAATCACTCTAAGATTTCAGTAGTTAGGCTTGTGATGTCGTACTTTCTCTGGTGTCATATCTGATGTTTTTTTGGTAGCAGGCTGGTTTTGAGAACTAGGTGAGTGCTCGCTTTTGTTTTTCCACACTGTGGCTGACCGTAAAAGAGAAGTATTATTGTGAATGAAGTGTCTTGCTTGGGAATTTTTTTCTAACCATACCTGCATGGTATCTGATAAGGAGTTTTACTGTATTATGCTTTTCTTATTGCAAATATATGGAAATTTAAAAGTTAGTGTAAAAGTGATCAAACCTAGAGCTCCCAAATGCATCAAAATGGTCCTGGTTAGGACAGAGTCCTTTACTAGTGCTTAGTACAGTAATGGATTAAGGGCAGTGTGACCAATGCCAAGCCAAGTGGGAAAACAAAATGGCCTAATGGCCAGGGCTGTCGTGAAGAAAATCGAGAATATGTGATGCTGTCTTAATTAAAGAGTATTGAAATTGAGGGGTTACTGGACTTGTGACGTCATTGCGCCGCCCTGACTGGCATTTGACTGGTCATCTATCGTCTATCCAAGCCCAAGGTGGCAGTTGCCACTTTCATCAGTTTTTCATTCCTCCCTTGGTCGTACGCAGGATATTATTTTGAGGACAGGGGATTGAGGGTGTTTTCCTCATTTTCTCCTTTGTTTCCATTCAAGTTAGTAAATGACTAGTAAAAAAAAAAAGCTGAACTTGGTTGAAAATGGCCCAAAAACCAGCAAATACGAAAACGTTCTTGAGACCTTGAGAGTATGCGGTGCGTACCCTGTATTTTTCAAAATTTCTTCAGAGAATGCGGCACACACAACGCATACCCTTTGGGGACAGCCATGCTGACAAGGACTATTAAGGAAGTTAAAACTACATCAAAATGAATGAACTTGTTTTACTGTATAGAGGACATTCCAGGTTATTGAAACTTTAATTTTTATGTTGCTTTTATTAAATTTTTATGAAGCTTTAATTTTTATATTAAAACAATTTAATTTTTGGCTCATCAGAAAAAGTACTTGTGGTTTAGTTACATGTTATTTGTTGTAAGGAAATTTTAATTATCGTGGCTTTCCGTCTTGTAATACTATTTAGTATTTTTTGTAGTAAGATTCAGTAGTCTATTTAGAAGTTCCTTAGAAATGAAAAAGACAAAACTGTGCCACAAAAGGAATTATTTTGCAAATAATTAATATTTAGCTGGGGGAGAAGGGCAGTCACAAAATTTTGGCTCTCACTGGGTGCCATATGACCTAAATCTGTCTCTGGCTTGGTACCTTTAGCAAGAAGCCCGATTTGAGAAAAAAAAATCGCATAAATGTGGAATTAGAATAGTTTGAAGGAAAAAGCTTTGATCGGTATAAGTTGTCAGCCATCTGCAATGGATAAATATGTTTAATCCATTTTAAAAATGCCTGAAATAGACCTTCTGGGTCATGTTTGTGTTTCCATAATACTGTATAATCGTATTTACATTAATCTTCTCAAACCATGGAAACCACAACGTTCATCAGCTTTTAACCAAAATAATTTTACCCTTTGTGACATTTTATGCAATTCTTTTAATCATGAAATCATTTTTAACTTTTTGTCTGATATGGATTTTTTTAAATCTCATCTGATTTTGTTGTATCATTTTGCTCCATTGTACCTTTAATGCATTTTTACCTTTGTACGTTGGATTTAAATTTATTCTTAAAATTGTATGCACAATCTCACCTTGTCTGGCACAGAATAACCCTTGCTGTCCTTGTGTCATAAAAAAACAACCACCCAACTCAAACAATGAACTTACTCTTATAGACAGACCTTTTAATGCACTTTGCACTCTACATTACCAATTACAAACGTTTTTTAATTTACTTTTTTAACCAACTTCATATCTTTCTTACAATTTGGCTCATGATTTAAATTCAATCTATATTTCCAATCTCTAATTCAAGCCAATAGTAAGTAAATAATAGTTTAATTATTATAATATCTAAATCAGTCTTAATTATTATAACCGAATTCAAGCAGTACTTATGTATTAGCCCGTCGACCAAGACATTGGCAAAGATTTTGATGAATTTGCCCTGACGTTCATTTACATAAATAAATGTAAATTACATTTCATTACTTAAAATCCTTTATTTTAACCAAAAAAAAAGTTACATTTTAAATAAACGAAGTATCTAAGAACAACTATATTATTCAGGCGGCCAAAATTCCCTAATGGCATTCAAAATTGTGACAAATGAATCATCTTCTTTATGAAGACGACGCCACATAAATTCGCATAAATTCAAATCTAAGTGCTGTCATGCAGTTCCGTGATGTTTTTGGTTTCACCATTTCGCAGAACCCCATAGACTTTCGATTTTCTGTGTATGTGCTCCAGTATCAGGGTCAACTCTAAAAATATGAGAAGAAAAATAAGAGAACTTATGAACAAGGTTATTGTGTGTGAGCGTGCATGGGAACGTTTTTTTATTATTGACTTTGTTTTACGGCATTTGGCGACGGTTTTTGATTTGGCAAAAATGGTTGATGGGCAAATACGTAAGTACCATTCTAGCTCTATATGATTAAAATATAAATGCTGGAGCATGCTTCAAACCATTTGGGGGAGCAAAGCATTGGCGCTGATGGCATAAAAATATTTGGGGGGAACAATATTCCAGTAGAAGGCATTTTGTTTGAAATTGAATGGAGATATGGAACCCTAACACCAACATTGGGGGTCCCACTGCCCCCGCCCCACCACTAACGGCACCCGTGGAGCAAAGCAATCGTAACTGATTGAAAACATAAGAGGTTGCCACAAGAGACATGTCCCCTAGGAAGCCAGCAGGTAGGATCAATCGGGGGGGTAAAATATGCTACAAAAATGTAAATTTTTCACAGTTACTTTCGATATATTGACCGTAGGCTCAAAAAATACTGTAATTTGTGTTTTTGTCTCCTGTATCTGTTCATAGGCAAAATATATTGCATGCCATAAAAATAAAAGTGAAAAAAAAAATTAAAATTCAGTCTTATATTAGCTCCACCGAATGAAGCTAATATGAAATGGTTGTGGAGCTAATGTGAGACACCACTATTTTTAAGTGGTTATAAGCAGTGGTGTGTGTAGTCCTAAAGCAAAAAGTAGCCTAGAGCTCTTTTATCAGTTGTGGGTCCACATGGGGGAATCAGGGAACCCCCTAACCAGTCAACAGCCCATTAATCTGATAGACAGAAATGTATATTGTGAGCTGCTTGATTTCCAGGACCCCCTCCCCAAAAAAATGCCCCTCTGGAACTGACACTGCCTACAGAATATAACTTGGGGACATATAAGCATAAAATAATAATAATATGATACAAACACTTGTGTCCACGCCGAACTAAACCAGGAATGACCTCTGAAGTGAGCTAATAAAATAAAGAAAAAAATTGAACAAGATAGCCAAAAGTCCTCCTTTTCGCCCTTGTCGCCTCCGTTATGTTAACCAACACATTGTGGTTTTTTCTATTTGCGGAACATAGTTCCAATACGTGTTCCAAGCTGTAATTTCATTTTAATTCCCACGCTTCTTAGTTGATTTATTCAAAATTTTAGGGTCATTGCTCTAAAGCAATTTTCTTAATAAAATTGTAGAGCCGCATATTTTTTATTTACAACTTGAACAGAATTTTGTTTGTAAAATATACAATTTCTTAAAATTTTGCCCTAGTGCTGCTAAGCCTCCAAAAGAAGTGCTTTTACTTTTTGTACCCAAATTTTTTATAAATTTTCATGTGCCCACCAGAGTACTCACGAAAACCCATAACAATAAACCCCTCCCTAATTTAGGAAATGGTAAATTATGGTTAAAAACTAAGCAGAAAATTATCTAGGCATACAATACTTAAACTAGCCTATAATTTTTTAATATTTCAGAAGTAAATTAACAAAGGTAGGCTTTAACACCTGTTATTGAAAGATGAAAAAAAAAAAAAGGCCATGATCCTGAGTATTTGAATTAAGCCATTGTTCATTAATATTTACGTAGCCAAGGAAAACGTAAGTAATTTTCCTATTTTTGTATATGATTACAGAGTAAGGCTGAACAGTAACAATATCCATAAAATCAACTGTAAAGCAGAGATTTAGTCGAGGCCTAGCGCAACCTAGCAGTTATAGGGTACTTCTTTTGGAGACCTAGCGGCACTAGGGCAAAATTTTAGGAAATCATACATTTTAAAAACAAAATTCTGTTCAAGCTGTAAATAAAAAATATGTGGATTCTACAATTCTGTTAAGAAAAAAAATTTTTTAGAGCAATAAACCTAAAATTTTGAATAAATCAACTAAGAATCGTGGGAATTTAAAGGAAATTACAGCTTGGAACACATATCATAAACTGTGTTTGAAAGTAGAAAAAGCCACAATGTGTTGTTTGATACAAGGGCGAAAAGGCAAACTTTTGGTTATCTTTTTAAATGTTTTCTTTCTTTATTTTATTAGCTCACTTCAGAGGTGCATTCCTAGTTTAGTTTGGCTGGGCACATGCATTTGTGTCACATTAATATTATTATTTTATGCTTATATGCCCCAGAGCTATATGCTGTAGGCAGTGTCTGCCGGATTCAGAGGGGCATTTGGGAGGAGGGTCTTTCAATGCCAGCTCAACAACCCATACATGATGATAGTTTCTGTCCCTATCAGATTAATGGGCTATTGACTGGCTGGGGATTCCCTGATTCCTCCCATGGATCCACCCCTGATTTAGAAGAGCGCTAGGCTCTTTTTTTTTAGGACTACACAACTGCTGCAAAGACATAATCTTTATAAACAAATCCAATCTTTAGATCATAAGAGCACCTTAAACAGTGGACCGTTATCTCGCCTGGGTCTCATTCATCTCATTTATTATTTTGTTTAGGAGATAAACATGAAATTAGAAAGTCTACTTATTATAAATATGTTTAATGTCAATTAAAATGTAAGTTCGTTTTCTAATGTTCTTGTTAAATATTTATGTCCCATAGACTAACATTTCTGAACCGCCGGGCCTTGGCATCGGTCATACCGGGCCACGGGAGATTCTTCTGAAATTTGCCATTTTAGTTTTCTGAGCATTTTTCATGAATAAATATTTCATCTTGGAAATATTCTGAAGAGAATAATAATCACAAATTTGTTAAAAAGCTCGGACCCAGAAAGCCTAAATAATATCTGTGCAGCAATTGCCAGTGACCAATCCGTGTACTTTTAATTATATGAGTATTCATGAATGATCGATAATTTTCAGACATCGAAATCTTTTAGCATTAGTGGAAGGGTATACCGGTTGTAAAAAGTGCTTGCAAACCGATTATAATAATATGCACTACATACTCTGGTCTTAAAACTGAACGAACTAACATCAACATTGCAAATGCCAGTGACCAATCGGCAAGGAAGTATATCAACAAAATGTATATATTGATAGATGGAATGTAATGATACTCTTTATGATTATGCTATAATTATTTATTCACACTTATGACAGCTTAATGTATAAACTTTAAAAAAAATAATGGAAAGACAAGTATGTTCATTGGGACTGGGCTCTCGTTTTATAAAAAAAAAGTTTACTGAGCCACAACCTCATAAAAGTTGAGAAACACCATCATAGACAACTGGATCAATTCCTTCCCTTGTGGGGTTTGCAATGAAATCTGTCAATGATTCATTATCACTATCATCCAGAGAAGGCAATTTTTCACAGTCTGTGCTGTTTCCATTGAACAATTTATCAATCAACTTCAAACAAGAATATAGGTATAATTCAGCTTAGGAAAAAAAGTGAAATGATGATATGAATGAATAAAAAAATAACACAGCTGATGTGAAGACAGAAATCCAACTAAAGTTTAACCCTTTCTGTTTTTATTTGTTATGTATACACACTACATGTTAGAATAGCAGTATTACAGCCCTCAAGCACTGTCTCACCTTAGTCCTATAACCTGTCTCATATTAACCCCTCAAGTTTGGTAGTTTATAATTCAGGCTATGTTAATCATGTTGCAAATTTTTAAGTCTAAAAAGACCCCCATTTTTTACAGAATAAAGCCCAATTTGAATCATTTACCTAAGGTAAAGTGACCTGCCACCATGCTGTTTATGGTACTTTTTGGGCCCTGCAATTTTCCTGCATCAATGAAGGAGTAGTGAGGGGAAACCCCACCAACACCCTTACTTTCGGCTAATGCCCTCGCTGCCCATTTTGATAATCTTTGAGTACTCGTGAATCAGTATAATGTTGAGTCACGAAAAAACCGCAAAGTCGGGAAAGTAAAAAGCGAGTACTCCCCTTGTTCGTGAGGTTGGATGTCTCTTACCTTGCATACGTAATCCATAAAAAAAGAAGTGTCAGACACTCAGTCATTTTCACTTCAACAAACAAAACACAGCGAACATGAAGCGAAAAGAAAATGGCATATCACACCAGTTCTCACTGCATCATACAGACATATATGATATCAGAGTGTGTGACATCACAAGCCGAACCACTGAAATTTAGACTGTTTTCAAGAGAACAGAGAAAGGAGGAGGTTACGTATTTTGCAGTAGTACCAAATCTTTTTTAAAAGACATTGAATTTAATCCCTCAAATGAGCTTTTTTTTTTCGCTAGATAATTTTACAAAGACGTCTTAACATACCCATGAAAATATCCTGATTAACAGACTGTCCTTGTGGCAAAAATTTTTCATGGTTTATTTACCTTGCTGTAGATAGAGTCAAGGGTCATGTCTGTTTGGAGAAACTTCCTTGACTCTATAACAAGAGATGCCACCACAGACCCATAAATTTCTTCTATCTCCCAAACAAAAAACTTGTAATCAGCGAGATTGGCAATGTTTACCAGCATTGTATGTAAATATAGTCAGTACAGTTCTAATGATTGTGACAGATGGGTACCGAAATAGCTATTAACGTTAACCAACAATTTTTATCAGCATTTTTTAGATGTAGTAATATTAGCACTGATGTTATGGAGTAGTTAGATGGTGAAACGTTTGCAAAGAAAACAAATGTTTTTCACGTTCGGTAGGGCACGACATCGGCACTAATATTACTACGCCTAAAAAAGTTGATAAAAATTGTTACTTAATTTAATCTGCGTAGTGTTTGACTTGTATAAATAAATAAAAGCTATTAACATATTGGACTTTTTAACTGCAATAATTTATTGTGATTATATATAATTAAACCTTGTAATTGCTCCAGTAGTGAGAAGTTGCAAAACTGGAGTATATATTTTCCTTTAGACAATATTAAAAATGCAATACGCTGCATGTTTTCAACAATGAAATTTTACCACAGAAATGTTAAATGAAGCTCAACAGTAGTTAATACCTGAATTATTGATGCATTTATCCAGAAAAATGAAAACCTTTGAAATCAATCACATTGTAATAAATAATAAATTATGTCTTGCAAATACGTTATAGAGGTTGTTCATTCACTATTATAATATCTACATGCATAATTTCATACAGTAAACTTACAGTATAAGGCTTTGATATCACAATGCATTGTTAACTCTAGGTAAATTTTTGCAGTATGTCTATATCAACATGTAAATCTCTAAATATATTTAATAGTTGAATACAGCTATTTCGTGGAATTTTTTTTTCATATGTTCACATCATTGGTCTATTCTGACCATGAAATGACTAATGGACTATCTGTAAGTGATAAATAATTGTTACTCATTTATGGAGAACAGGAAGTACCAAAGATAAGTAACTGGCATCGCTCCATAGACATTTTATTGGAGTGGTATGTTTCAGAAAAATGAGATGATTTTACTCAAAAAGCTATAATGTAAATCACAAAATTTGGGTTAATTATATTAAGGAATTTCCTAGTATTTTCTTCCTGCTCATGTGACAATTTAGATCACATGTACTTTGGATGAAGTATATAAACTGGCATATATATGATGTTGAGTTATTGTCTGATTAAATCATATATGTACATATATATATATATATGGCCTGCAAAAGGGTTGCTGGTATCTAACTGGAAGGAGACCCACACGCTGAACGTATGTGACGATGTGTGGAACCGGCCAGGCCAGTAACCTAGTGTCCTACCCCGCCTTCAAGTGG
>QLNU02015360.1:4416527-4457486 GCA_006491805.2 Dysdera silvatica | reverse complement strand
GTCCAGACAAAATTTCAAGAATGTGCAGATGTTATGAGGTGTTAGTGAAGTGCGTTCATATAGTGTTGTGTGTTTTGGAGTGTGTAAGTGAGGCGTCGATTGTAAGTGATGTACGAATGCAAGTGAAGACAGAAATTACATCGAATGAGACCATTAGGTCGTCGTCGTCAAGTTGTAGGTTATTTAAAGAGGTGCATAAGGATTGGCTAGTAGAAACAGTGTAGTCGTTATTACCGATTATAGGAGAGAGTAGACGTGCAAGATATTTTGATAGGTTATATGTAGGAGAGCTGCAAAAACTAACTATTGGTCTGAGAGGAATATTTTGTTTATGAATTTTAGGTAATCCGTAGAAGGATGGTAAGCGGCCGGAAGTGCATTTTAAAGAGTCGTAGAGATTAAATGTAAGTTTTTTAGATTTATAGAGTTTTAGAAGGAGAGAGTTCATTTTGGATTGAATTGTTTGTGTAGGGTCTTTTATGATGCGGGTGTATGTATTTGTATCAGATAAGAGTGTAGTAATTTTATTTAAGTAGTCTGGACGATTTAAGACGACTGTAGTACGGCCTTTATCAGCTGGCAGTATGACAAGGTCCTTGTCGTTTCGTAGCTCCCGGAGGGCAACCCCTTGCATAGGCGTTAGGTTGTCCCCAGGGAGTTTTGGACGCCGAAGGAGTCCTGCCACTCTGCAGCGGATATCAGCTGCAACACGTTCGTCAGTGTGAGTATTTTGTAGAGCATTTTCTATGGAAGCGAGAATCTGTGGTGTAGGAATTTTAAGTGGAGCAGGTGAGAAATTTAGGCGGAGTGATAGTACGAATTGCTGTTGTGGTGTGAGATTTTTATTTGAAAGGTTTAGTATCCAGTTTTTTGTAGGAAGTTTTGACTGTTTTGAAATAGAAGGTCTAAGGTTGTTAAGTTTACGTGAATGAGTAAGACGAATATGTTCTTGGATTTTAGATTCTTGTGAGCAAATAGCGGATTTAACTAGGAGCATGGTAAGAAAATCAAGTTTAGTATTTAGAAGGGAAGTAAGAAAGGATATTTTATTTTGAAGCTGAGCGAGTACGCGGGGACAGAGAGAAATTCTAGTGGAAATAAATTTAAGATTTGTGTTATGTGCGATGCAATGTCCAACGAGGTTTGGATTCCTCGCAAAATAGTAAGTCCCGACGCAGCATGACCACTGTAGTCTTTGAGCCATAAAACCAAAAAGAAAGCGAAAGCGATGTCCAAGGGCTGAATTTACAAGAGGTTTAACTTTAAGTGTGAAAGGGATAAGAAATTCCTTTTTACAGGTGTAATCAAAGTGAAGATGTTCTTTAAAACGGATAACTTTAATGTGTGTTTTGATGTATTTATGGACAATTTGAAGAGTTTCCCGACCACAGTGTAAACAAATAAAATCAAACATGGTGAAGTTAAGTTTGAGTGAAATTAAGGATGCATGAAGATAAATGTGCGAGTGAAATTACGTGTGGGAGAAGTTAAGTGTGAGTAAAGTTAAATGTGAGTGAAGTTAAGTGTGAGTTTTCTCACAAGATTCTAAAATCCAAGAACATATTCGTCTTACTCATTCACGTAAACTTAACAGCCTTAGATCTTCTATTTCAAAACACCCAAAACTCCTTACAAAAAACTGGATACTAAATCTTTCAAATAAAAATCTCACACCACAACAGCAATTCATTCCATCTCTCGGCCTAAATTTCTCACCTGCTCCATTTAAAATGCCAACACCACAGATTCTCGCTTCCATAGAAAATGCTCTACAAAATACTCACACCGACGAACGTGTTGCAGCTGATACCCGCTGCACAGTGGCAGGACTCCTTCGACGTCCAAAACTTCCTGAGGACAACCGCCTACGGGTTGCTATGGACTGGGACGGGGACAAGGTCATACTCAGCTAAAAGCCATGCTACAGAGTCGCTAAAAACACCTTGCGGTATGTGGTAACGCGTTCTCCTATTGCGCGGCTAATCCGGGTTCGACTCCCAGCAGTGCAAAAAGAACGCTTACTCAGAGATCTCATAAAAGATCGCACTGCTCACTGTAGTCCGGGGTTTGGTTCCCCAGGCCTTAAGAGGTTCGGATTCCTCGGAAAACAGTAGGTCCCGGCGCAGCATGACCACTGTAGTCTTTGAGCCGTAAAACCAAAAAGAAAGAAAGAAAGAAGTCATCTTAAATCGTCCAGACTATTTACATAAAGTCTCTACACTCTTATCTGATACAAATACATACACCCACATCACAAAAGACTCTACACAAACAATTCAATCCAAAATGAACTCTCTCCTTCTTAAACTCTATAAATCTAAAAACCTTACATTTAATCTCTACGACTCTTTAAAATGCACTTCCGGCCGCTGACCATTCTTCTACGGATTACCTAAAATTCATAAACAAAATATTCCTCTTAAAACTATAGTTAGTTTCTGCAGCTCTCCTACATATAACCTATCAAAACACCTTGCATGTATGCTCTCTTCTATAATCAGTAATAACAACTACACTCTTTCTACTAGCCAATCCTTCTGCACCTCTTTAAATAACCTACAACTTGACGACGACGACCTTATGGTCTCATTCGATGTAATTTCTCTCTTCACTTGCATTCCCACATCACTTGCAATCGACACCGCACTTACACGCCTCCAAAATGACACAACACTACATGAACGCACTTCACTAACACCTCACGACATCTGCACATTCTTGAAATTGTGTCTGGACTCTGTTGTGTTCTCCTCAAATGGTTATATCTATAGACAAGTTTTTGGCACTGCCATGGGATCTCCGGTCTCAAGTGTTGTAGCTAACTTGGTCATGGAGTCATTTGAGGAAACTGCTTTATCTTCACCGAATTTTAACATTAAATTCTGGAAAAGATACGTCGACGACACGTTTGTTGTACTTAAAACTAATACACTCCAAAGCTTCTTCCATTACCTTAATAACTTAAACTCACATATAAAATTCACATACGAAACAGAACAGAACAATAAACTCCCTTTCCTAGACGTTCTTGTACACAGATCTCACGATAACTCTATCTTCACCTCAGTTTACCGTAAACCCACACATACAGATATCTCGATTTTAAATCACATCATCCAACATGCCATAAAGCTTTCATTGTTAAAACATTAAGTCTTAGAAAAAATTCTCATTGTAGTAATGAAGCACTTTCAAACACAGAAACCAAAAATATGCACACGGTACTTAAAAATAATGGTTACCTTAAACGATTCATTCTCAGAAACTGTAGGCCTAATAGTACATCATTAAATGACACGTCTCACACCCGCATACCCATTCCATATATTCACGGCATTTCCGAAACAATCTCTCGCATCCTCAAGGAAGCAAATATCAAAACATTCTATTCCCCTGTCACAACACTTCGCAAACAACTTACAAAAGTTAAGACCCAGTTCCACCTAAAGATCTCACCAGTGCCATATACCAAATATAATGCAAAAACTGCAATAAACATTACATAGGGCAAACAAAAAGAATTATTAAAACAAGAAGAAAAGAACACAAACATGAACTCGCGAAAGGAGACATAAACTCACATCTGGCAGAACAAGCTTTACAACATGGACACCTAACCTGACTGGGATTCAACAAAAATACTACACCAGCATATCACAAACAAGAATAGTAGACTCTTCTTAGAATCTTGGGAAACTTAGAAACTACATGGGAAAGCCATTAATACATCACAACCACTTCCAGAAACTTACAAACAACTCTTATTCTGAAATGTATGGGACTTCCCCAACATTAGGTGCCCCGCAATATAGGTTTCTCATTGGTTCCCATTGGGTTTTTCCACGATTTCTATTGATGGCCTCCCATTGGTTCCCACTGGGTTTTTCCATTCTGCGGGACTGCTCTGATGAAGGGTTTTTCCAGAAATTTCAAGTATAAAAAGGGACAGAAACATAACATCGTCATTACTCCTGATGAAGAACTGCTGCTGACGCGTCCGAAAGCTTGGGTGATCTTTTTCATTGCTATTTTACCAGTGTTTAACCTTTTGTATGTAAATATATGTTTTTCAGTATTATACATATTTTAATTCTGCTTTTGCTATATTAGTCTTTGTGTTTTATTATTTTCATTATCTTATACACTGAAAAGTAGTTGAATTAAAGATACCTGTCTAGTATCATGTAGCACCGCTTATCACCCTAATGCAATTACAAAAGAAAGTTCTCAGATAGATACTCTATGGCACTTTTTATGACTTACATTCATGTTTTAAATTTGATTTTGCAACAAGCTCTTTCATGAATCAAAGAATGTTGTCATTTTTTTAATACTTTAAGTGCATTGGCTGCCTATTTTTCAAAATCGTTTTAAGGAGTACATCATCACATTATTTGGCAATTGTGTTATCCCTGTGAAGGGTAATAATATCTTACATCCTTATATACGGAGAAAGAGAGCATTTCATGCTCTCGTTCGTCTAAGCCAGGGATGGCCAACCTTTTTGGGAAGAGTGCCACTATCTGGAAAAAAATTATGCGTACCACTTCCAATTTTTCCAATATACTAAAAAATATAAAAAGGCGAAAAAATGTTATTTATAGGCTGATTATGGGATTTTTATGCAAATAGCACTTTTTTTTTCATGTAAATCTGAGTAGTGGAGATTTAAAAAATGTAATAAAACAAAAGTACAAACTTAGGTTTTATTGTTAATAAACGTTTTTAAAGGTTCAGTTAGGCTATGTATGAAATAAAAATGAATAACTTGAAACATTTAATTCTAAATAATTATTAAACAGCCAGTACCTAATTAATGTGGCTTTTGAATTTGTAGTTTTTTTACCAAGTCATCTATATTAGGATTAGTTCCTAAAGATGCTAACAAAATTAAGCGTTTTAGGTGCATATTAGTTAATCTTGAACGATATTTTGATTTTATTATGTTCATAATAGAAAACATTTGTTTAAAAACATATGTTGATCCAGACCTACATCAATATCTGACAGCCAAACCTTGTAAATTTGGAAAATTGCTTGTTGGTACGAATTTCCAAAATTCAATATAATTTGGATCACTTGCAGTTGAAATAAGTTCCTTGTATTTGCTTTTCAGTGTAGTATGGTGCTGTAGGTCAATAATTTCGATTTGGATTTCAGGTGGGTAACAATTAACGTCTTGCAGAGAAATTGAAAAAGGATTTGTGAAAAGATCAGCATTTTTTTATCATCTTGAAAATCATCAAACCTAGCACTGAATGAATCCTGCAAAATGGATATTAAATTTTTAAATCTATCATAGTTCGGAGCATTATTGACTTTGGTAGCTAGTTCCTGCATTAATGTGAAATGTGTTAATCTTTTTTCTCCAAAATCGAGACAAAAAAGCAAAAGTTTGTTCACAAAAGAATATATATAACCAACTAGGGTAGGAAAAATACAATCTTTTCCCTGTAATCTTAAATTTAAATTATTTAAATGTCCCATGATATCGGTGAGAAAAGCTAAATCCCATAGCCAACCCTTATTCTTGAGTAACAAGCACTCACTGGGCAGTTCATTGTTTTCTTCCAGATATTTTAAAACACACTCCCTCAAATTCCAAAATCTCGTGAGTGCACTTCCTTTGGAAAGCCAGCGCACACTACAATGAAGGAAGTAACTCGCCATCCTCTTCCGTTTCTTCCGGGAAAAGCTCACGAAATCGTCGTCGATTCAGAGCTCGAGCTCGTATTTTGTTGATACAGCGCGCTACAGGGTCAACAACAGAAGACAGGTTTAAGTCCTTGGCACAAAGAGCTTCTTGATGGATAATACAATGATACTTAAAAACTTTTCTTCCCAAATAATTTTCAAGCAATGTAACAAAACCTTTTATCCTGCCAACCATGCAAGGCGCTCCATCTGTGCAAACACTATCTAATTTTGTCCACTCTACTTTGTTAACTTCAATTACATTTTTAAGTTCTTTAAAAATGTCTTCACCTGTGGTTAAAACTAGTTGGCGCAAATCAAGAAGTTCTTCCACAATATCAAAAATATCGTTCGTGTAACGCGCACAAATATGCTTAACTGTGTAATGCCGATATTTCTAGACAAAGATATTTTGTCAACCATATTTTTGACGTTTATATCACGACTTATTTTGAGCCAAATATTAAAAAGGCTATTTTATTATCTCCTCTCAGTCAGAATAGAGTTTTTTCTTGCGGGCTAACAACAGAGAAAGTTCATAAGAAGCCTTCACCGTAGTTTCCATTTCGTCATTTCTCTTCTGGAACGACGATTGTCGGCCGGCTAAAGATTTCTATTTTTTTATTGATAAATTCCGTCCACAAGTGTGATGCGACAGGATATTTGCTGTTGAAATCACTATGCAGTAGTTTGAAATTTCGGTTCAGGTTAAATTTTTCGGCATTGCTACACAAATTCCACATATCAAACGAGCAGGCTTGGAAGTATTTTGATGCGTAAACAAAATTTGTTCTTCCCAGACAGTTTTAAAATCACGAATTGCAATATCCTCTTCATATGTTCTTTTCGATGTCGAAGGTTTACTCATGAACATAGAGAAAATAAAATTTTGAAAACAACAATGCTCGACGTCAAAATCTAAAAACAGTTTAAAAAAAACTTAACATCTTGCTCGGTAGTTTAAAATCAACTGAGCTAGACAGCCAGAGTGTCGCACTCGCTCGAGAATGGACAACCATAGCAAGACACAACGGCGCCAAAGCAAAGCAACTCAAACCATTGGGCTCGTCCCATGACCACGCTGTATTACTGCATCATTGAACTGGTGTCAAGAAGTGCCGCTTTCCGGTGCTGTTGTATTCAGTAGCATATGACTAGAGTTTTTACGGATTTTGACAATGTTCCTGAAGATGACATCATTATTTTTTCAAATTTTTTAATTTTTCAATAAGTCTTTGTGTGCCACTGTTAAAACTCTATCGTGGCACGTGTGTCATGTGTTGGCCTTCCCTGGTCTCAGCTGTCAAGATACTCTGGGCTAAACAGAAGGACCCTGGTTCAGATCCAGGGTGGAAATGGCATCTCTTTCTCTCCTAAACAAAACAGCTCTAGATTGAGCTAATAATACGTGGGTGTCAAATTTACTAGTAAAAAGAGTGTATCAACTACAACAATTTGTTACCAAGAAATTACCATCCATATCTCCTACAAAATGGAATTTTAAATCCTGTTTAATTAATGCAGTGAGAACCTAGAGGTCTGAATTAATTCAATTTTTCGAACATGTTATTGAAAATTCTGGAAAAGGGATGCTGATGACATCATCGAAAGACATAGGTATCTTTCATTTTTGCAAGGTTTTCAAAATGTTTTACTTTTAGAAATATTTTTTAAACTGTTTACATATACAAATTTGTTGTATAATATATTATGAACTACAAAGCATGACATATTGCACTGCTGCACAAAAATTAATGCAATGAAAGGGCAGCTAAAATATGACAAGCAGTATGCTTTTGAAGAGTTGTGGCATTCAGTCGCATTAAAAATGAAAACAATGCAAATGAAGATTATAAGCCCAAAAGATTTAAAACTAGTCCATGTGACCACAATAATAATGCATATCTTAAATTGTTTCATACAATTGTAGATGGCATGTGTTCTGAAATTGATATCGGATATGCTTCATTTCCTAATATAGAATTTTTTATTTAACTCCTTGCCTAAGAAATGGGATGACTACAAAAAAAAAAAAAATCCCCAGCACATCAGTAAAATTAAAGAAATTTCTATGTGAAAATATCAGAGTTTATTCGATTGCAAAATTAATTAAAAGTACTTTATTTATCACCCGAATTTTCAAACAAGTGCATGAATTGTTGAGTTTTATAAATGACAATAGTCTAAAAAACACATTTAAACAGGTATATAAACCAGCTGAACTTATCTTAACTACACCAAATAATACTGCGGCAATAGAATGTTCGTTTTCTGCAATCAAAAGAATAAAGACTTGTTACCGAAGTACACAGATTCAGAAAAGCTTGTTTACTTGCTATAGAAAGAGATTTATTGCTGGAGTTAAAGAAAAACAGCTCATTATATGATGTGTTAAATCAATTTTTATCAGACAAGAAGAATTGTCTTTTTATATAATTTATAAGTAATGTAAATTTGTAGTAATTATTTACAATGATTTTATTTGATGAATTTGTATGTCCATTTCTCAAAAATTAAAAATTTGTAATTTGCATTTTTGTTATGCTGGTATATTTAAAGTAGTAAAATTCAAAAATGATTATCACTGCTCTGTTGATTTCCGGCACATTACCTTTTTATTCTGTTCAACACACCTATACTTAGTCCTCCACACACCACTGATATCTATATAATTTTTTTCAGCCTGTTATATTCATGTCATCACAGCTCGTAATTTATCTTGTTATGAATGTAAAGCTTTTAAAAATGGAGGTTCATGTCGTCATGTTCTGAGTAACAGTACACAGTTGCAAAAAACATGTGATGTGAAGGAAGATTTTTGTTCAGTAAGTTGGAGTTATTTATTTTACCTATGAAGTGAGAATATATATGTTTTTAAGTTATTTTGTATTCTCAGTCTTTACACTCTGTATCAGGGTTGGCTTTCTCCCGGCAGAAACTAGTGTTTACTGTACCAGTGACAGAAACAGATTGTAACCAGGTTTAACAGGCAGAAAGTGAGAGAAACTGACAGAAACTAATAAAAATACTTACAGCATTATTGTATTATTTAGTAAATGAAAGATTACAAAATATATGTTTATTACAATAATTTAATATATCGTAAAGCTTTATATTAATAGTTTCAATAATTAAAATGTTTTAAAATAATTAAAAAATAGAGTAAATCAAAGATTTGTTACAAAAACCCATCTTTTCTGAAGCCCACATTATGTAACGTATTTGGCCCATTTAGCTTTATCTTCTCTACCTTATTAGACCTATGGTTATGAAATAAAAAAGAGCAACATTGTGTGGCAGACTGGCTGGTTTGTTTTTTGTAGTCAGGGGGGAGTTGAAACTTGGTGCAACCAGAAGCGGCACTGTAATCCCAGATAGGAGGCTCAGACAACATAATAAACCGCCAAAGGCAGATTGAGGAGGATGGGGAATTTCGAAAGTTGATCATGCATGGTACACAAGGATGCCTACTCGTATGATTGTCTTCACTCAACATAAACCAAAACAAGCTATCAAGGCTGCCATGGGGAACGGCCCAGGCCATTAAACCGAATCACACCTGCAGGTTGACCAGCACCCTACAGCGGCCAGCCAACACCTGCTAGGTAGGTGTGCAGCACTGCAAGAAAAGCATCACAAAGCAGTGGAGATCCAGAATGATTCAAGGGATCTGACAGACCCAAGGGGTGGGCGTGACCGAGACAACTGCGAGCGAGAAAGATCTCAGCCCTTAGGTAGTCATATGCTGGGCACCGCAAAAGAATGTGTTCCAGTGTTTCGTCAGCACCTTCCTGACACTGGAGGCACATAGAGGATGGCTGGTGCCTGAACCTGTGTAGGAGCTGAGTGGTGAATGCACACAGTCTGAAACGATGCAGCCTGGTCTGCTCCTTCCTATGGAAGCTGTTAGGAAGGAAGAACAGGATCTTCCACACTTCGAATAATGATCAAAAGTGCCCTGATATATGTTCTTTTTAAGAAGGTTCACCATGCCTTGTCGAAAGGCGTCCTTCAGACTCCTGATACGGCAAGAGAGAGAGAGAGGGGGGGGTTATACAGTGAAGGCCGGTTACCTCAGATTCCGTTTTCATCTCCTAGTACATGACGTGCCCAGGTGTCCATAATACCATTGCCATTAAGATTTGAATGACCTGGAATCCAACAGAAGGTAACAGGCCTTCCCTTATCCACTCTTTTGGCCACTACAACCACTATATCATAGGCAGTGAAACAGACCAACCAGTCAGCAGGGTTAGCCTGGAGGCTAAGCAAAGCATCTTGGGAGTCACAAAAGTTTATTGCAGGGGAGCTGCCATGGTGGTGGACCCAGTTATTGGCTTCCCCTGCCACAATCTTCTGTGACTCCCAGGCTGCTTTGCTTAGCCAGGCAGACTGGCTGTAAGAAAGAAACTATCTGGTGTTATGACCATTCAGATAAGCTGTATTACAGCCAATGAACCACACTTTTTTTAGCCACCAATCACAGCTTATCAGATATTTGTATAGTAGTTTCTTGTTTAAGTGAGTTAACCATTCTTCCCCCTCTCCTCTTTTTTTTTCAATAAATAAAAATCTTATTTAGGTGGGAGCCATTGGGGCAAAAAGCAATTCTGAATGTAATTTATTGACATCTGTTAATACTATTATGTCTACTCTGGAGGTAATAGGCCATTAGGCTCAATTTGGGTGTTTTTTGTACCGAACAGAGTAAGCTAATAAATGAATGTATCAACTGCAAGAAAGTTATTGATAAACCTTAGAGCACTGGTTCCCAACCTTTTATTGTCGCGACCCTGAATAATTATTTGTATGCAACCTGTAATCCTACTCTAGGGTTGGAACAGCATTGTTTTTGGAACATGGATGTTCCAACAATTTAAGCGATTGTAAAATATTACCTTTTGCAGAGTGAGCAAAATTGCCAAATAATGATCAGCACACAAAGCTACCAAAGCATGTTTTTGTCTCTTTTTCTCCTATACTTATTTACCCATAATACCTTTAACGATGAATGCAGATTCTCTTTGGAAGCCAAGGATGATTATGTTCGAGTATGGAGGGCATATGATAAGTTCTTCAATCCTGCCTTTGCTGTGGAATAACACACTGTCCCAATTGCTGGAGTGATGATATAGGAAGCAGGGTTTTTAGTGATGGTCCCTTTGTCCCTTAAAGCAGCGGTCGCCAACCGGTGGTCCGCAGAAAAAGCTGGACATTATTTGCATTTTTAATGTTTTATTAATAATAAAACAAAAATAATATTCTAAGAAATTCTCATATTCTGAATGACAATTTTCACCTTTATATTGCAGTAAATTCACGGAATGTGGTCTGCGGGATTTAAAATTATGAATTTAGTGGTCTGTGAGATCCGAAAGGTTGGCGACCGCTGCCTTAAAGTCCCTTTTTTTTTGGTAAGGTTCCTAAAAGCCTCTTTTTTTCACATTTTGGTCCCTAAGTCCTTTCTTTTTAAATGACATGTAACTGTTTACTCATACATTCTCTACTAGTAAAGAAAATGCAACAAAAGCCAAAATAATTTGAGCTTTGAAAACTGTTCTTTCACATTACTTCTTAGACTCAAACTATGATGTAGCACATCTATTTAGAAAAATATTTAGGTCTTCAGTTCTGGATGATTTATTTTTATCAGCAACTAAAATGATGTACCTTATTACAGAAGCTCTTAGCCTTTATTTCTGGGGAAAAAAATATTAGTGAGGTGCAAAATTCATATTATGCAGTTTGTTATAATGAAACAACAGATGAAAACAGTAAAAAAAGAGCTCCAAATTGCAGTTCGCTATTGGTCAGAAAGTGAATGTAAAGTTGTGAGTCACTTGCTCATTTTTTTTTCCTTTTTTTGTGGGGGGAGGCATGCTACAGCAGAAGAGCTGCATAAGAAATCATTATTTGCTGTGTGCAAAACAAACCTACCTTTAAAAAATTTGCTCATGATCAGTTGTAATGAGCCTAAAGTGAATGAAAAAGTTATAAGAGTGATGAATTAAAATGTTCTTGGAGTTAAAATGGCAGGGTTAATTGACATGTGAACTTTATGCAAGCTACAAGTGCCTAATACTTTTCAGGTTGGACTTGAAGGAAAGTGTCGTGATGTTCTTGATCTTGTAACGTGTGTGTTTCAATTCTTTGATCATTGGCCGTCTAAGTGGGATGATTACTAAACTGTCCAAAATAAGGTTGATGTACTCAATCGTCGGTTTATGAAGCGTGTGTGCTTTTGCTGATTAACAATAGGCCTAGCTGCTGAACGACTGTTAGAATAATGAGATGTACTTGTTGGGTTTTTTAAGTATATTCCTCACAATGCAGCTAAACTGATCAAAAAAGAAAGGAATTATAAGGAAATTATTAAGATGATCAAAGAACCAGATACGAAAGCTTAGTTGATATTTGTAATTAATGGTGCTAGTTTTTCTCTGCTTACATGAAGTTCTTCCAGCAAAAAGGAACTATGGTTCATTTATTTTACGAAGAAGGGAAGGAGCTCCCACTGAAGCTTAAGAATGAAGTTTGTTGGAAACTTCTTCATTATTGAAAAAAGTTTCACTGCCCTTGTGAGACATCTGTTGCTGTGAAGAGCTATCCAAAAAACTGAAAACTCTAATAGAAATAGATGCACTTCATTTCCGTTATAGTGTACAGAAATATTATGTTGTAAGCGTGAAGTATCTAGCCAAACATCTAGCCTTTAGCAGGGAGGATAATATTTTAAAAGATGTTAGGTGTCTACAAGTTGGAAAATTCAAGCTCCTTTTAAGTGAGCCACAGATAATCAAACTTGGGGAAATCTTTGCCATTTGATATAGATATTTCTCAACTTTTGGATGAATGGAAAATCCTTAAGTGTGAGCAAAATGCAACAGAAAAATTTTCTGTAGATGAGTATTGATTTCGTTTTTTTAGGTTGAAAAATAATACAAGCATAGAGAAATATCCAACAATGATAAAAGTGGTTAAGGCCACCTTTGCTTTATCACATGCAGCGACCAATCAAGATCATATGGTTTCGAGCCCAAAATTTACCACCTCTTCCCACACTAAAAATTATTTTAAAAATAATTCCTTTTGTGGCTGTTTTTTTGTTTTATTTCTAGAGATCTCCTTAATAGGCTACTGAATCTCCTTACAAAAAATACTGAATATTTTTACAGACAGAAAGCCACGATATTAATTAAAATTTCCTTACAACAAATAACATGTAACTAAACTACAAAACAAGTAATTTTTCTGATGAACCACACAATCAAATTGTATTAATATAAAAATTAAAGCCTTACATGAGATTCAATAATCTGGAATGCCCTCTGTGCAGTCAAATAAGTTTATCCATTTTGATATAGTTTTTACTTGCAGCATCATATTGCATCATACGAGAAATTCATATGCAATATTCATTTTTTTATTAGCCTAAATGTATTCTTACCAGTTTCAGAAAACATGTGGAAGGAAACGTAATTATGTATTGCATTCAGAGAGCTTATAAGACATCAATTTGATTTATTGAAACTTATTTAAGAATAAGCACTTATATGATCAAATTAGATTTGGCCCTGTCTGTACTTCGGGGTCGTTATGCCAGTTTGTCGCTTCCCCTTGGCTTGGGGTCCCATGCGATGGCACCGTCACACCACCCTTAATCCGTCACTGTCATATGGCAGTGCTTCAATAGTAAGATTGTTTTCAACATTCGGCCTGGTGCTAACAAGTAACAAAGTAGCGATGAATGAATGAGGACTCAATACTAGACTGAATATTTTGTCTGGGATGAAGAGATAGGGCAGTAATGTTTCATTAGTTTCTATCACCGAAGAGCTCCTAGTTCTGGCTAGAAATGCTCACCACATCTACAAACAATACTTGGATCAAGAAAAGTTAAATAAAAAAGGACTTAAGAATGAGGAGGCTTGAAAAGAAGCAAGAGAAATACAGTTGAGGTAGAAATCTAAAGCTGCTGAAGATTTAAGACAGCTCTCAAAAGACCTTGTTGTAAAGAAGAAAGTAGTAGTTCAGAAAAAGAAGGCTACTGGTAAATTGTTTGAAGAAACTGAAAGACTTTCTGAAGCTGTTAAAAAGAAGAGCTATGAAAGGGTAAGTCTGGTACAAGGGATGCTTCGTAGTGTCAAGATATTAAAGACAACAGAAGCAGAAACCTCCAAGAAAGTATCTGCTATTGCTAAAGTCATTAAAAAGAGGTCATCATAAATCTAATCATATTTAAAGAAGAAACCAAAAAATTTGGACCATCTATTCAATAATTCTATTTTACTATATCTTGTCACCAAAGACTGTGTAATTACATTTCTTCTGCTTTATTTCATCAGTAATATTCCATATTTGCATTTTACTCTGTCTTGTGACCAAGACTACAATGTTGTTTCTTGTCATTTATTGTATCATTAATATTCGATGAATTAATTGTATTTTATGAGACCTTACCAAAGATTGCATAATTCCATGTCATTTGTCTTACCATTAATGTTCAACGATTATTTCTTACTACATCTTGCAAAAGAATGTATAATTTCGATTAAAAATTTAAGCCATTCCTCATCCAAGAGTTTACCTGAAAAATATTTTATCCTTATGTTTCTGTTATCGGAAATATATTTCAAATTAAATGAATCTCATTTTCATCAAGTTTTAAAATGTTTTTTAATCTGCAGTTTCAATTGAATTAAGTCTTTCACTCATTAGTTTTGCTGCTTTTAGTTAAAAATTTACGTGAGTATTCTCCAGCCTTATGACTGAATTATAGCAGTTGATTTTTAATTAGACCCATATCTTATAATGTATGCATTTACCAATAAATTTTTCAGATACTCTCTGAACTGGCTACTTCGATAGGGTTCTTAAAAAAGAAAAATTCCTTTTCCATTGTATTTTACACGACATGTACTTGTATACACATGTTTTAAGCAGTGGTCCCGTAAGTCCCTTTTTTAAAAATTGTTGGTCCCTTAGTCCCTTTTTTTCAATGTTACACAGCTAAAAGCCCTGAGGAAGCCATCACATGCAACAGTCGGTCACCCCTAATAGTGATACAAAAGATACTAACAACTCAATAATATATGCATGTATATACTGTGGCTACCTGTGTCGTTTCTCATGCCAGGGCTTCGAACGGGCATTTTTCAGCAGGATAATGGAAACAGCAAGGTTTTCCCAGAAAAAGATTTTTCCTCAAACAGCAAAGGTTTTCCAGAAATACCTTTTACCAAGTTGACAATTTCTTAACCTTGATCAGTCATTTATGGGACTAGGTAGAATGCCAGCTTCAGCAGCCTATGAATGTGCAAAAGTTAGAGGTCCAGTTGCAACATCTGTGGATAAATATGTCATGGGATACTATACAGAACCTGTATGCCTCCATTCTCGACCATATCTCATCATGTATCTAAGCTATAAGTGGCCCAATGTTCTACTAAAGCCTCCTTTGAATTGTTCAGTTTTCTCTAATAAACTTAACCTTTCACTAAAATATTATAATCACTTATATATACAGGGTTAGCATAAATAAATGATTGAATTTTTAAAGCAGATGTAAACTACTATACATAATCAGTGATACATGAGGATAAAGGAAAACATTCCTTTTTTTTTCAGTTACAAATATTTAATGGGTGTACCTTTTGTAATACAACAAACATCTAATCTGTAATCAAGTTCGTTTCAGGCATTTTGCAGTTTTTCACTGTCAACGGTTGTGAATTCCTCACTGGTGCTTTCTTTAAGTTCATTGAGTGTTTTCGGCAATGGTAGTTTATAATATATGCTGGTTGAAATGCATGCTGCATAGTGGTCATGTGGTTTGAAGTGCATGCTGCATAGAAATAACAGAAAAACCCTTGCATACTCTAATACACAAAAACGTTTCTCTGTTGTTGTCGCCATTTTTAATTGCAGAGTTCTAAGGGAGAGCTGCCTGCAATTAAGTGATGTTGGAAAAAGAAACTTAGAATGCTTTTCTTTATTTTTATGTAGCACTGATTATATTATGTGTAATAGTTTTGAAAATATAAATTTTTAAAATCCGGTCATTCATTTATGCTAACCCTGTATTAATGTTACCTTTACACATATGAAGTTTCGTTTGATTTCAACAAATCCTTCTTGGTGCATTATTCTCAATAAGTTTATAATTTTAAGATTTTATAATGGATCTCTTTGAATGCCTCTGCTTCTAGATGTTATTTTATACATGTATTTTACAGTTTTATTTATATATTTTGCTGGGGTAAAAGTAGTACAATGAATCATAAAGCAAATACCCCCTAGCGACTTCTGCATTACTCATCTATACTTATTCATTTTCATCTAGAATAGACAGATAAAGTGTTAGACTATTAAAACATCTGACTGGATTGTTCTAGTTTTATTTCATGGTAGTAATTTTTCTGCATTCTTGTAATAGTGATTAAACTCCAAACGCAAGCTTACTATGTAGATTTGAATCCAAAAAAATTTTCATATTTATGAATTTATCAGCATGCCAGTAATCTAATGTGCTACCATCACACTTAAACGGTTCAGATTCCATGGAAAACTGTAAGTCCTGGTGCCACATGACCTTTGTTATCCTTGTGCTGTAAAATTTGTGAACAAAATGAAACAATGACTATAAATGTATAAGGAAAAAAATCACTACAGCATACCATTCATAAATCTAAGAATTTAAATTCCTCTTTGTGCTTAATGCCTTTTTTTTTAAATAATAATATGAATATTTAGACATCCAAGCAGAAAAATGAAGTGAATATTTAAAAATAGCACAACTATAGAGAAGGGTCTTTTACATTGTAGACCTATTTCAGTATTTCCTTTAGCTGTAGAGTACAAAGTGTTTATAACATGGTTAATCAGATTCATAGCAATGATTAAATATCTATTAAAATTATATTTGCATTTTTGTGTTCTTGTTTTATTTTCTGTTTCGGACTGTATTAATCATTGAATTATAATTTTGTATAATACAGGTTGTTATTGATTGAAAAAGTTAGAATCATAACTTACATATGCAAAACAAGACTTGAGCAGTCTGATGGGGGAAAAAAACGTTCTGCTCGAACCACAAATTTAATCATTCCAAAAAATGAAGCAAGGTTACTAATGCATATTAATTTTTTAACAAACATTTGTTTGTAAATATTTCATAATAATCTTAATGGTGTATATGTTAAAGAGTAATATGTTATTGCTTTTATTTTGAATAGGTTCTTCATATTCGATATACTAATGATTCTTCTGAATATGTATTTTGGTATGTGGAAAGAACCTGTGAAGCTTCATGCCATGAAGGTTGTAATGTAGTTGGAGAAAGAGTCAAACTGTATTTATGTAGATCCTGCTGTACAATGTCTTTCTGTAATGATGGTAGCAATGTTCAAAATCTGCGACCAGAAAAGTTATGGATAATGTTAGTGATGGCTATTTACTCTTTTACTCATTTTAATTATGATAATCAGATGTTATAAAAACCAACTGTTATTTTATTGCTGTTATTTACATCTTTGTATATTTGTTTTTTATTTTATGTAAGTTGAATGTCTTTTAATCATCAGTTATGAACTTTACTTTTTAACTTATATTATATTTTTTGTGTGTTTAGGCTACTGCCATATTCTTTCTACTATGTGCAATATTTTGTTCTGCATGTATGTATATGTGTATATTTGTTAAGAGAGCAAAATGAATTTTAACCATATAATTATTAATTATTTTGAAAATGATGAATCGACATACATTTCGGGGTTGTTGTTTTTTTCTGTAGTCCTTAAACATCTTTTTTTGTCTTTTTGTACAAAAAAAAAGAAAATATTTACTGTTTATAATGATCAAGAGTTGGGGGAAAAAGGAGATGGGGGTGATGAAACCAAACTTTCATGGTATGATTATTTTTAGTGTAGTTCATAAATGATGTCTATAACAACAAAAGGCAACTTGCATGTGATCAGTAATTCCATTTCTTATATTCTATGAGATGCTCACAAGCTAATAAATTCAAAATGTTAGTCAGTGTTTGTAATATGACAATTTTCCATTATCATCATATCTCTTGCTATTGAAAGTTGACTGTTCCCTTAAGATCTGCAAGAGGGGTCATTCCAAGATTTATGGTAAAAAAAAAAATAATTAATAAAATAACTGATGCCCTCTTCCTTTTTATTTTTTTTCTGGGGAAAATATTTTTAAAATATACACCGAACTGTCAATGTTCAATAAAAATTTCACAGCTTATTTTTAAAATAAATAGCTACTGAACTTCTATTGAACAAGTACACAATTTTTTAAGAAGTAGTGTTGCAGAAAAGCAATTAAATAGTGTGGAAAGTAATTTCGCTGTAAAAGATTGCTATAGGGATGCAGGGTTCAAAAATCCCAAATTAAGACAGTGCTTTACAAGGATGGAAGTTTCACCTGCTAGAGAAATTTTTTAAAATTAGTAAAATAAATAACACATTGTGCAATAATTTAAAAATATACGCATTAATTGAAAAATTTTCTATTAACTATGATAATTTGATTTTGGTAATATTTAATTAAAATACAGTTATTTTCATTATAAATCTTGATCAAATAATGCAATCAGTGTTGAAACACAATTTTAGTTGCTTTTGGTATATTTTAATAAGGGTACATCAGTTTTTGTATGTTGAAAAACTGAACAACCTTTTTGTGAATTTATAGTGATTATTAATTCTGCATTAATTAAAGCAATGGAACATCTATTCCTGTCTTTGGTACAATTATTATTCATCATTAGAGTGTAGATTATATACAATTGCATATTTTAGCATTTTTGCTTATAAATTTATAAAAACCACATGCTTCCAGAATAAATGCATATTTTAAGGGTTTTAGTAATTTTAAGAATTTTATTATTCCCTAATCCAAAAAATTTCACTACAACGCTAAAGTTAAACTTTCCTCTTACTTCTTATCTGAGCAGAAAAACAACGGAAATTTGTAAACATACACGTTTAAGTATGCCCTAGGGTGCCAAAAATATTGTCATTGTTGAATTATACCCACCATCAGAGGTGGATTTAGAAGTCATTCAATAGGGAGCAATTAATGACTTGATTTTGGAAATGATACCTCATTGGACCTTTACCTTGTATCTTTTCAATGTTAAATTTTCATTCAAGGTTGGGGTGATCAGCCTCCCTCCAAATCTGCTTCTGGCCACCATCTTTGTTATGAAGACCAAAGCTGAGTTTTACTGTGCTTGGCTGGCAATTGATTGAAAGTCAAATTAAAACAAACACTTATTCTAAATTTCCACACCATTTTCCTTCAGTGATAGACATCGTTCTATCATCGATAAACTATTCGTAATAGACAACCTGCAAAAAATTTATGTGCTGTCCAATACCTTTTGTAGCTCTGGAAAGGACCCTTTTGATCATAAACCTGCTATTATATGATAGAAAATTCTTTATATATGGAGAAAGAGAGCGTTGTTTCCTGTCCTCATTCGTTTAGCAGTCTAAGGACACTCCGGGCTAAACGGAGGGACCCTGGTTCGAATCCAGTACAGCGAAAGCGTCTCTTTATCTCCAAAAACAAAAAAAGCTGTAGTATGCACTATATATACATGGGTGCCAAAAATTATTATATAATAAATTTCCCCGCGAAAAACTTACAAAAATCTCGCCCCGGAGGCTTTTCTGTGTTGACCATTATTTGGCAATTGTGTTATCCCTGTAAAGGGTAATAATATCTTACATAGAAGATAAAGCTTTACTGTTTAGAACAGTGATTCTTAATAGGCTGCCCACCGACCAGATCCAACCCATGTACAATAAAAACTGGCCCGGTTACAAAAGAAAAAAACTTCAAATTTTTTCCCCGGGAGCTAATTTTTTTATAGAAGGGGCTAAAGCTCTTACCTCAATGCTATTTCATTGAATCAAAAAATTTCTAGGGGGATAAGCTTCCTAGCCCCAATGTCTATATAGCGTGTAAGGTAATTCCATTTTCACATCATCTTGTTTGCCGGCCAAAAAGAAAAAAAAAAGATTCGAAGTGGCCCTTGATGAAAACTAATTGAGAACCACTAGTTTAGAGCATCAAGAAATTATGCTGTATAAAACGTATGATTTAATGTATATCGAATTTTTCTACTCTGCAGTTAATGATAAGACTATTTGTTTTAAAATATAGGACATACAATTTCAAAGCTTTAAAAAAATTTTAAGTACATATTTATTCATTTTAAATGCATATATGTGGATATTTTGAGGTTCTTTAGTGAATATTTTGAGTTCCTTTAGTTCATGTTTTGAGGTTCTTTAGTGCATATTTTAAGGTTTGCTGGTTCTTTAGTGCATATTTTAAGGTTTGCTGGTTTTTTAGTGCATATAATCCAGGCTCTATTCATCATGGAAAAGATGCATTCTACAAAGGCTTAAGAAACAGGTATACTTAAAATGGAAGATATGATCTTCCGTAAATTGTGTATATTTACTGTTGATAAATTTTGTTTAATGGTGTGTAATCTGTCAGTTGATGTATAAAATTCTTGCCAGTCAGATATTGCTTGCAATATATTTTAAATATTTATTTAACACATTGACTGCCACGTTACCCGTATTCAGATGACAGCAAAAGTTCTCATTGGACCGTGTCACCCGTATTCGGGTGACAGCAAAAGTTTTTATCGGGCCCATATTCGGGTGACGCTTATTTGACTACTTACAAAGGATCTTCGAAAATATTTGGACAGATATTCCACAGGATGTAATAAAACTATCGAATTATTATAAAAATGTTTTATTAAAATAATATATTTGGAGTGTAAAACATTAAAGCATTCTATGCAAAGCTGAGGTTGGTCAGGACATTTTGGACAAAAAGTTATTGTTTTCTTTAGATTCCCTCATGCCTTTGGTTGGTCCATTTCACATCTTTTATTTGAATAACATCATTTGCATGCACGTCTAATGCTTTTTGCAGAATCATTTTTGCGAACGGCAATATTATGCTGACTTTGTCGAACAGAAGGCTTGGTTGTAATTCTATTTATATTTCTCTTTCTGGGCAATCTGATCTCTTCCTCATCGCTGCTATCCGAATTTATGTGAGTATCGTATCAGGTTTCTTCTTCACTGCTGTATGACTCACTAAGAACTAACTTTTCCATTTTTCTTTTCAATATTGAAACGAATTAGGGCAGAGATTTTAAGTTATACCACTCGGTACTCGGCAAATAATTCAAACTGTTCATGCAAAGTAGCAAGGTGACAAGTGAGGACCTTAGGAACGTATCGATAGAAACAAATGAACAGATATGAGCCAGCAACTTACGCTTTGTACAGCGGCGTGCATGGCCTGACGGAGATTTCGTTGCAAACACATGCGGCAGTCAACATGTTAAAAAATAATTCCAAAATATTTGTCTATTAGATAATAAATTGCTTGCAAAGAAAATAATGATTTCACAATGCTTGGTGGGAACTGAACCCACAACCTCTTGGTTCCCACCAGACACCGTGAAAGCATTCTTTTCTTTATGAGCAATTTATCATCTAATATTACCACATCTATGATGAGAAAAAATTCCTCACACTTTAATGTTTGCCTTTATTTGAATTGGGAATGTTCTGAAAGTAGGGCATTTTTTAATCCTAAATGTAGGATGGGAGACATGTACTTGCATTTGTAAGACTGTTCTACTTAATGTAGGGCAGCTAGCAGCCCTAGGGTCAAATATAATAGCAATGATTGCAAATTATAATAGAAAAGGTTTGTTTACAGACAAGATGAGTGGTTTGGATATTTAGATAAAGATCCATTAAACAACCAATTTTATATTTCAACTCTGAAAGTGTATTAAAAATCATGAATTCATTAAAAAATTCAACAAACAACTTAAATATATATAGGGTACCCATAAATTATTTTTACAATTTAAGACTTTAAAACTATACTACATAATAACAAACGATTTTCAACGTGCAACAAGATAACTCATAAAGTTTTTTTATTTTTCAGGTGATGCAGATTTGACAAAAAATGTGAATGCCACAGTAGAAAGCTCAGTGTACAGCCTGGTTCATAGAGACAAAGTCTGATACCAAAGTGCAACCAAACTTTCGCACACAGTATGGAAGGCAACTGTGACATATGAACCATGAAGGGAATAATGACGTATACCAATCCTGAATAGTTGGTCGGGACGGTGGTTCCCTTCCATACTGTGTCCAAAAGTTCATTGCAGTTGGGTATCGGACTTTGTCTCTATGAACCAGGCTACACACCGAACTTTCTCATGTGACGTCCACATTTTTCGTCAAATCTACATCACCTGGAAAATATAAAAACTTTATGAATTATCTTGTCACATGTTGAAAACCGTTTATTATCTAGTATAGTTTTAAAGTTATTAAAGTCTTAAGTTGTAAAGATAATTTATGGACACCCTGTATATATATATATATATATATCAGTGATATAGTGTGAATTCGAATAATGAGTAATGTCTTTTTGTTTACACACTCATAGATCCCTAAATTCAAAAAATCACAACATATATTATGTTTTTTGTATTTGCCACTGATATTCAGTAGGACCCATATATAGCTTGGGACCAACGGAAATGGTCAATATATCCTGTCACCTCCTAAATCCGAATTTAAAATTCTAAACTTTGAAAATAAAGTCTGTGTAATTAACATCTGCATGCAACATGCATTCAGCAATATTCAGCTGAGCATTTGCTTAAAACAAAATCATAAAACAAAGTTAAAAAAGTATAATTTGAATAGAAAAGTGAATATAATTGTGTAGAATGTCATATAATCTAAACCTTTTTATTGGTATATTCAAACTTTTCCTTTTAATTTTAAATATACCTATTTGTTGAAACTTGCCTAATTCAAGTTTATACAGGGTGGTCCTGAACTCTACCAACGAAATAAGAAGGATTGTTAGAGACACCAAATAAGGCATATTTGTCCATATCCCCGTGTCCGCAAAGGGGACGGTTTGGCTGTAGAGCGTAACTACTGTTTACGTCTATCACGTTGCTACGTAGCCAATTGCACGAATTAAATGCAATTTTTGATACATAATTTAAGTGATTTAACCAATAATACAGTAGAAACAAATCGGGGAAATATGTTTCCTGTTCCTGATCTGTGTTACTGTGTAGTGAAAATAAGCCTAAAAATGCCTTTTTTAACACACTGGAAAAGAGTTGGGAACTGCCAAGTATGTGTAACAGGTGAAGAACATTAAAATAAACATTTTTTGTTCAGTGAATTTTTTTCCAAAAATTAGCCATTCGGGCACTACAGTGAATTTAGTATTTGCATCCACCACATTCAAGGTTTCCATAAATGGCTACAATGCGCCATTTCACAAAGTTTTAAAATTATTTAGTGTCAACAGATGTCAGGCTCTCTCCGGCAATTTTCTTAAATCAGTTAAATTCACCGGAATTCTATGTGTAGAATCCATGCAATCGCAACTGAAGCGGCGAATTCTACACATACAATTCTGGCGAATTTAACTGATTTTAACAAGTCGCCAGAGAGAGCGTGACGTCTGTTGACATTAAATAATTTTAAAAATCTTTGAAATGGCGCATTGTAGCCATTTGTGGAAACTTTGAATGCGGTGGGTGCAAACACTAAATTCACTGTAGTGCCCGAACGGCTAATTTTAAGAAAAGAAATCACTGAACAAAAATTGTTTGTTTTGATGTCCTTTACCTATTGCACATACTTGGCAGTTCCCAACTCTTTTCTAGTGTGTTAAAAAAGGCAGTTTTAGGCTTATTTTCACTACATAGTAACACAGATCAGGAAACTGAATTCCGGATTTCTTTGTCTCTACTGTATTATTAGCTCAATCACTTAAATTACGTATCAAAAATTGTATTTAATTCATGTAATTGGCTACGTAGAAAAGACATGGACATAAACAGTAGTTACTCTCTACAGCCAAACCGGCCCCCTTGCGGACACGGGGATATGGGCAAATATGCCTTATTTGGCGTCCCCAACACCCCCTCTTATTTTGTCGGTAGAGTTCAGGACCACCCTGTAAATAATCTCCAGTAAAATTTCTGAATCGTATATAGTAATTTTGATAATTCTATAAATAACAAAAAATATTCAGTATTGTTTCGACTATGCAATATCTCATTCATGTGTGTATGTGAATATATATTATGTGAACAGAATTGAACAATATCGTGCCATAACCTAGAAACTTTAAAAAATATAGTTGTTTGGTTCTTGTGAATAACCTCCTAGATATAATACACATATAGTCCCAGACATGGATAATTTATATATACAGTAAAACAGGGTTCAAAATTAACAGGTGCACTATGCGCATGAAATTTCATCCGTGCACATAAATTTTTAATTTGGGTGCATGCAGTGCACCTAACTATTCAAAACTATGGCTACTTACGTTTATTTTTCAAGAAGAGGACTCATGGATTAATTCTTATGGATTAATTTTTATATAATTTCTTGGATTAATTTTATATAATTTTCTTTTTGGATTAATTTTTATATAATTTTCTGATTAATTTTTATATAATTTTCTCAATGTGTCTGCATTTGCTTTGAATTTTTTTTTATTACAAATGAACGTTCAATTATTTTGAAAAGTTGCATTCTTTATCTTACATGTTTTAATGTAATTATTTCACTTACATTTTACCCGTTTTTAATGTTGAGGTTTACTTTCTATTCTGTTAGTTACTTGTACACCTAACTAGTATTAGTATTATACTAGTTAAGTGTACTAGTATTATACTATTATGACTCAAGTGCACAAGTGCACCTAATTTACAAGACTTGAGTGCACTTGTGCACCTAATTTAAAAAGTTAATTTCGACCCCTGCAGTAATAATCTGCCCCAAAGACCACTCTGTGATCGATCATAGTGAAATACCATAGGAAATGTGATTATTAGAAGTTGAAAAATACAAAACATACTTTTTCTCTCTTATTTCAAATGGCACCTTATATAATTTTTTACACAAAAAAAAAAACTTATCTAATTATGGTTCTAACAGGACCAAAATGGATTTCCTTCAGATGAATAAAACTGAAGGTATTATGAGTTGAAGTTTGACATATGCGTCAAATAACTTGTTGCTATTAACAAATACATTGCTATGTGTTGTAGCTATTGCCACTAAAAAATTGTGTTTTCTTCAAAAGTCAGTAATACAAGAAAGGAAAGGCACCACAATTTCATACTCTGTCAGTAACAGTACATTAAGGAGAAGGCACTACACCATGATTTGTGGCTTTAATGGGACAGAAATGGTATTTCTGCAAGCACAGCTGGACTGATTTTAAACTTCGGTATTTATTGAAATGTTTGAAGTAAATAAAAAAAAATTGTTGAATTTTTTAATTTATCTTACAATCAGTAACCTTTATAAACAATTTTTTTCTGTCTTGTATATGAATTTTTGAAGTTTGCATGAATTTATGACGTACTCTGTATATAGGTATTTTGAAATAGGAGATCCAGACTGAGTTTTGTATTTTTTTAATACACTGTCCACATTTCTACGGAATTCTTCATGGTACAGAAAAGTAGTGCATAGTGCATTCAAAAATCTATAAATGAGATTTTTCTTTAAATTGATAAACCCATTATGAGAATTATTTAATATATGCTAATTAATCTAATTATGCAGATTCTGGCACACAAATTCTGCCAAAAATCAGCATATTATAAAATTATTTTAATACATTGATCATAACTAAATTCATCATAAAGAAATCATCGTAAAATCACTAAATATGAAAAACACTAAAAATATGCACAATAATTCAATATTTTAACACATATTACACAATTTTTTTCGCAATACGGACATGATTCTTCATCAGGGAACCGTATCACATCCGTATTACGAAGTTATAGACTTGTTTTTTCTGAGATGCCCAGAACACCAGCATGTTTTCCCCCTTTTTTGATAATGTTGCTGCCTGCCCTGCTACATTATGGTCCCTCTTTTAATATTGTCACCTGTCCTGCTTACCATGGGTCTGCAACCGGCAATGTTCAAAGAAATGAGGAAAACATTCTGCTGTTCTGGGCATCTCAGAAAAACAAGCCTATAACTTAGCAATACTGATGTGATATGGTCCCTGTTATTAAAAGGAATGTGTAAAATGTGATAAAATATTGAATTCTCGTGCATATTTTATAGTGATTTTTCATATTTATATAGTGATTTTTACTATGATTTTTTACAACGTATGTAGTTATGGTCAATGTATTAAAATAATTTTATTTATAATATACGTATATGTATATATAATACGATAAAATTCTGATTAACTGAAATTCAGTCAATCAAATTCTGAGTTAGCTTCTGAACTAGCCTGCTAAGCACTTTTTTTTAGTTGATACAGTGCCATATTTCCCAATAGGCTATAGACCAGGCAATAAAATTTGAGAGGTGGTATCAAATTATAAAACTTTTTTTTTGCCAGTATATTTTCTAAAATGAAAGCAAATATTTATTTGGTATGGGCGGCATTTTATCATTCTGCTTGGGGCGGCAAAAACTATGGGCCGGCCCTGGGTGATGTGATAGCCTCTACCATCCGAAAGCCGTCTAAAACTTCCAACTGATCTGGCCAGGAAAGTTTGTCTGTAACAATGCGTATGTTATGTAGCTGATTATGCAAAAACAACCTGCACAATGTATATCCTAATGTTCATATCACACTTAGTATATTCACGAGTATGGCTGCCACAAACTGTTCTTCAGAACGATCTTTTTATTGCCTTAAGAGAATTAAAAACTACCTACAATCAACTCTATGTGATGTTGGATTGAATTCATTGGAAATTTTTGTATTGAGTCTGATATAACAAAATCAAAATCATGCGATAATATAACCGTATGTTTTCCATGAAGAAAGCTAGACGTCATGCTTTCCATTTAAATACCAGTGCTTGATAGGCCCTTGTATTTTTGCCAAATTTAAAATATATTTCTATAAAATTGAATTTGATTTATTATATACCAAAAAGAAATAATACTTCAATATAAGTTAATATTGTTTAATGTTTATGTTTCAATTTATGAGGGTATTTTTTTTTCAACGGTTTTACTGTCAGTACAAAAGTTTTTGGTGTATATTGAATGTAACAATTTTTATGTTCCAACCATTGATTGGGGGTGGCAAACAGGTGGAAATGGGCGGAAAAATCATAAATTCACCCATGAGTTGACACTTACTGTTTGCAACAAAAACATTCATATTTGATTTTTAGTGTACTTCGGCTTTAAGAAAAGTACCAATACAGATTTTATATAATCATCTCTCTCTCTCGAGTGGCCATAATGCCCCTCCCTGGGATCTTCAGAGAAGACTCCAGGCTGTCTGTGATTTATGCTGTCTTACATCACGTAAAATGATGACTATGCAGTAATATTTTTTATGTATCATGTAATATAATGCAAATAAATTGTACAACTGACATTAAATGTTTATAACATTCTAGAGCACAGTTTGAGATATTGAATAGAATGTATCGACACCTTTAAAATAGGTGTTGTCATTCATCTGGAATTAACTGGAGGGCACTCCAATTGAATTCAGAATGTATTCCTTGATATGCTCTACCCATTATCTAAAACAACACTCCACCGTGTTCTTACTAACCTTTAATATAGCCTGTGTAGTGACACGATTTTTGTATTTACAAATGGGATATTATGGAATAATAATCTTTTTTATGCTAGTAGATGTGCTTTAAATTTCTTAGCAGCGACTTTAAGGAAGCTAATGACATATGTTTCCAAATAGAGCAGAATTAACTTACATTCTGTCAGTGTGCTACAAAATATCTTGGCTTTGTGGAATATATTTCATCAAATACCTGAAAGCAATCCCTGTATGAAATGCTCTGTGAGTTTCTATAATGGTATGAATATAGTGTTTAGTTTTTCAAATTTCAGTTTATAAATGATACTATCTGCATCTATACACTGGTTGATAAATGTCCATTCTCTAATTGTGGTGCAAGTTTTCTCAGTTTATTTATTATTACTATACATTGTAGAATCTTTTATGTTGCTGCATTTTTATGAGTATATTTATATTCTGCTGTTGACAAAGCTTGTTTCTACATTCCTTTTTTCATGTTAAACATATACTATAAATTACAGTATATTGAATATTGATCATATACCACACAACAGTCTTCAAATTTGTTTCCCTTTTTTTTTAATAATCTTTTGCTTATGAAGTATTATTAATTTCTATCATCCATATAATTATGTATTTAATAAATGTTTGCAATTAGAGAATGTTTATAAAAAATTATTTTTGTTATATGGTTCAATTATTCATTAATCTCATGCACCAATTACATGTGATGAGCAATGTATTTTTATTGAATTTTATTGTAATTGCAGAGATTATATGTATATAAAATTTTGTTTTGAATTTACAAAAATAAATTTCACTCATGCATGATGTGGACCTAATCTTAGGTGTTGATTTGTAATGATCTCAAATGTCTTATGTGGGTTTGTTTTTCTTGAATTTATTTTTTCTAAAATTTTACTTTATCAATTAAAATTGAATGAATTGAAATAACCCTATAAGATCAACCCAAGCATCCTATATAAATATATCTACAGGGTGTTTCAGAACTTATAGAACAAACTTTCAGCAGAACACACCTAAATAAACACTTTTCATCATAGAAAGCATGGTCACCAGTGGTTACACATTAGAGGGTACTTTCAGGCACATGTGTAAAACTGTGGTTTTTGTATACAAAGTCATTAGCTATCCATCAAGTCTTGCCTGAATTTTTGGAGCATATAGCTGCAGACATCTGCCGTAAAATATAGTTTCATCATGAGGGCACGCTAGCTCATTTTAGCACACTGGTGCTTGCTTACCTGCATACGACATCCTCAAGTCAATGGAGTGGCCAGGGAGGACCCATCACTTGGTCACCCACACTCACCAAATCTGTCACCTCTGAATTTCTTTTTATAAGGACATCTGAAGTCCGTGTACAACATTCCCATTGCTTACAATGAAGAACTAGTTGCCAGACTTCTCATAGCTGCTGACGAAATGCCTAGTATATTCCGGAACTTACAGAAATTTTTATGTTGAAGATGTGACATGTGTATCAGGAGTAATGGTTGCAATTTCGAGCAGCTTTTGGAAATATAATTCATTGCAGCATTTACTGATTGTTTGTACATGTGATTTAATTTGTACATTTATTTAATTGTAGGATATGTCAATTATAAGCCAATCAGGTAGAGACACATTTGGTCATACTTTAGGTCCCCAGTTCAACTCCGTATCTGGGCGATCACTCTTTTTCTTTTATAAAAAAAGCTCTAGTTTGAGCTCAGAACGTGGGTGTCAGAGATGAATATTCACATTTATTTAATGTCTGTAATTTTGATTTCACTTCATCAAGCAGTTGTTTACATTTTTTGTCTCAAATAAAGCTTTGTTTTGATGTTTCATGCCAATCCTGTTTTGTGTTACATAAAACTGTTGTGTAGAGAAATGAAAAGTGCCTTCTAAGACATAACTGCTGCCCTTGCAACCATGTTTTTTATGGTGAAAAGTGTTTGTTTTGGTATGTTTTGTTCCATCAGTTTGTTTGTTCAATTAGTTCTGAAACACACTGAATTGGATGGTTGTATCTTGTGGGTTTATTTTAAATTTATATACACACTCTTTTTCAAAAGAACACGAAGCACCATTAGGAAATTATCTGTTTTTATTGAAATTAAATGTACATCCAGCACATACACGGGTAAGGAAATGATAAACAATTCAAGGCCGTGGGACCCATCAGTGGCTAGGAATTGCACATTAAATGTTCAAATCAATAGTTGGTGAAACCTCCATAGCGGTGATGAGTGCTTCTATACGTCCAGCTAAGGAATGATAAAGGTTCCTAATGTCATCCTGCGACATATTCTTCCGGGCAGTCCTTACTTGTTGCACCAGCTCTGCGACATTTTGCGGTGCCCAAATCCAGCAGCCTACCATGTCCCATACATGTTCGATTGGCGAAAGGTCTGGTGATCTTGCTTACCAAGCAAGAGCATCAGCAGCAGCATGAAGGCAGCTCACAGATATGCGAGTCGTGTGGATCCTGGCATTATCTTGTTGGAAAATAACCCCAGACTATCGTGCCATGAAGAATAACGCAAAATTCCAAAGAATGTCATCAACATATCGTTGAGCTGTTAAAGTTGCACGCAGGACGACTAAGGGCGTCCTGCTGTCGTATGAGATAGCACCCCACATTATCGCACTAGGGGTAATGGCTGTATGCCTCTGTTAAACAAAGGGTGGTTGGGACCGCTGGCCCTGGCGCCTACACACATGGATCTGATGGTCATCTGCTCCAAGACTGAAGCGGGATTCATCGTTGAACACTATGCGATACTAATCTGCTGGCAGCCACGATGACCGGCTATGACACCACTCCAGACGACTCTGTTGATGGTGTGGGGTTAAAGGCAAACGTCTTAAAGACCATTGTGAGGGTAACCCCACCTCAGCCAAGTGTTGTAAGATGGTAGAAGGTGCCACGGGTGGTATGGAATAGACTGTAGTAGAGGGTTGTCGAAATTAAACTTCCCCGACTCAGAGGGCTGTGTAAGGCGTTGTATGAGTCATAGAGACATGAAATTTGGACAGCAGACACTTCAGATCATGCGTTCGATTGTATGAAAAAAAAAAATTGATTTATTGAAAAAAAATATTTAGTACAAAAAATCATCGATAGACGACGCTGTAACACCAGTGAAACGTGATTTGCAGAAACCTAGCCTCTGTGCAACCTATGCAAATGGCGAATCTGATAAAAGAGGAAAACAGGCGCTGCACGAGAAAGAGTTTCCAGTTCGCTGATGCACAATGCCGACTTTGAAAGACAAAGCTCTGTTAATGAAGCTTTTCTACCAGAATGACGAGAACTCATCTGCTGAAATAAACGCATTCCGCCGGCAGAAGAACCTACGCCGAGGACCAATGACCATGCACGCTCTACGTGACATGATGAAAAAATTCTAAACAACCGGACAGCTTGGGATTTTATCAGGTAGAGGACGAAAACCTGTAGGCTCTGCAAGCTTGGAGGATGTGGCTATGGTGTTTGTGGAAGCAACTATCTAAGACCCACATGGCGTTGTGAGTGTACCAGCTATTTCTCGTGCTGTTGATATGCCCTATTCCACCGTTTGGCGATGAATTGTGGGTTATTATCCTTACAAAATCCATAGTCTTCACCAGCTGTATGACCGGGACGCTGAAGTTCGGCAAATATTTGCACTGCAGTTCCTTACACGAATGGCAGTCGATGCCGCTTGGCCATGAAACATTCTGTGGACGGATGAGGCGCACTATTAACTGAATGGAAAAGTGAATACGCACAACTGCTGAATTTGGGCAACAGAAAACCCACGCGCAGTCCATCAAGTGCCCTTGCATCCTGCGAAAATTACGGTATGGTGCGGTTTCACTTCAACGTTCATCATTGGGCCTTATTTTTTTAGGAGATGACTCCAACAGGGTTTAAAACCTGTTCCGTCAATGGACAACGCTATCGGGACATGTTGACAACTTTTATGATCCCAGAACTTCAGTAACGTCACCGCGTCCAGGACACTATTTTTATGCAGGACGGTGCACCTCCCCATATTCATCGTGGCATTCAATAGGTGTTACGGCAAACTTTCACCGCTGCACGGATGATCAGCCGTTGTTTTCCAACAAGTTGACCTCCTCGCTCACACCATGTGACTTTTGGTTATGGGGATTCTTAAAGGATCATGTCTACCGAGAACAACCCGCAACCCTGTCACATCTGAAAGACTGCATTCATCGACATGTTCGTGCAGTTCATGTGAACTTACTGTGTTCAGCTGTAGAACACACTGTTTTGCGATTGGACAGGGTTGTGCAGAGCCATGGCGAACATATAGAACGCTTTGACACGTTGCAGCACAGTTTATCGGTGAAATTTTATACTAAATATTTTTTTTAATAAATCTCGAGCGCATGATCTAAAGTGTCTGCTGTCCAAATTTCATGTCTCTATGACCCATACAATGCCCTACACAGTCCCCTGAGTTGAGGAAGTTTAATTTCAACAACCCTATATATTGGATGGCAGACAATGATGCCGTTGGGTCAGCTCGGGCTTGTTGCACAACCAACCGACCTTGCCTCGAATTCGTGCACCTTGGCCTTCCAGAGCCTTTGTTCAGCCGATAAGTTCCTCGCAGAAACCATTGCTGCCAACACCTTTGCACAGCAGTGGACGTACGGTGCAGGTGGCGGCATATTGCTCGGTAGGACCAGCCAGTTTCACACATCCAGACTATTCGACCACGTTCGAAGTCATCCAATTGGTTATAAGGTCTTCGACAACGTCGTAACGGCATTACTGGTTGCGTCTCCAGGGAACTGCAACGCCGACAACGAGAAAAATAAACCGTTCGCAAATTTTACCTCTTTTATACGATGCCAGTTGCGCAGTAGAAATGCGCGCTATGATCGAAGTTAACACTCATTGGCTTTGAAAATTTAATCATTTGCATACTTGGTCTAAAAGAATTTGCATGCTAAATTTCGTGATGATGGGAATATATTTTAGGGGTGCTTTTTTTTTGTTTTTTTTCAAAAGAGTGCATATGTATATACGTTAACCTGGGTAATGATCGTGTTAAGATAATCTATTGTTTTATATATATTTTCTGGAAACCTGAGGTAATTTACTTGTGCATACTAACAAACTCACAAGAAAAGTACTGGACAACTACCAATTTGATTAAGATTTACAAAATAAATTTATATAAGTATCAGAAATATAGCACTGCCAGGTTTTTGTTTTCTAATTTGTGGACACAAAATTATTCAAAATTTTAAGTTCTGGCTAAATAGCCATTGTTTTTCTATTGTCAATGACTAAAACATCACCTGAGTAACTTTATAGTAAAAATGTGCGTATCCACAGTTTCTTATGCAAATTTTGTCTTAACCGTAATATTTACGTAGCTTTTTCTTCTTAAAAAAAATGTATGCATGCATAATAAGGAAGAAATGAGTGTGTGGCATGATGAAAAAAAAATGAGAGCTCAAGCCATTCAAATTAAACCGTAACTGAATAATAGATTGATTAGTGAACTAGTCATCAAAGTGATTATAGGACTGTCCAATAAAATTATCAAAACAAGTGAATATAAAACAATATGCACTACACAATCTTCCATATAGCATTGTGGCATGCATAGGCAGAAAGTTCATAAGTTAGGGGGGGGGTACAGAGCTACAACTCATATATTCCTATGTTAAATATACAAAATTTCATTGCAATGGGGTTACAACCCCCAAAACCACCCCCTGGCTACGCCTATGGTTGCATAGCAATACTGAAAGAAAGCTGATTAACATAGCATGAGGAATGTGACATGTGCAGTTCCCACATGCTCTCATTTTCAACAGTGAAGTCAGTCATGTCGTGTTTTAAATGTTAATAATAAAGACAATTTTGCTAGAACATAAAACATGAATAATTTTAATAATACATAAATTTGTGAGTAAAATCGCAATGGGGTTACTTTTGAGACATTGATCTGAACTTAATTTTTTAAATTTCAAGCAAATCAGTGAGATTGTTGTTGGGTACTTTACTTGTCAGTTGAACCCCTTGCTCGTAAGTGTAATACGTTGAGAAATTCTGTACAATTATTAATTTAACTATGGATTTTGATTGGTGGAAAAACAGGTGGATTTACAAACGATTTATGGATTACAGTTTTAAAATCTATCTCTATAAATATAGGGATTTTGACCAGTGTTGGCAAGTTGGGCCCATGAACCAAAAAACCCACTGTGTTTTTGCACAGAATCAAGTATACATTTTAACTTTTTTTTAATTTGAACCTCTGTGAATTTCCATATTTTATACCTGCATTTTGGAGATGTTACAGTTTTGTATTAGTGTTTGTAACCTTACTTTGTAAGCACTTATAGTTATTTAAAATTTGCTTATAATGCTTTTGCTGCTAGTAAATGGGTGGAAACAGCATTCAAATATGGTAATGATGTTGGTACTGCCATTTACTGAACTGTAAGCAAATTTAATATTTATTTAGAGAAACTGTTGCATCTGCATTTTATAAATTTCAAAACATGTATCACCTTTCTGTAAATATTGTTAGATGAATTTATAGGTGTAATGCACTCATGAGTTCATCTAACCCCCTCTTTTTGAGCTTATGCACCACTACCAAGGATGTAACAGTGTTTTATAATTTTTAACTTTTAGAAAGATAAAAAAAAATCCTTTTTCATATTTAAATCTGAGTTTTATGATTTAAATTTACTTGTGTTTTAAGTTTGGTTTTCTAACAACTGTTTTGAAGGATTCTCTATAATGACATATATTATATGCAGCAAACCTCTCTTAACAGCCACTGCCATTCAGCGACTATCTCCCTTAACGACTAATTTTTCTGGAAATAAATTTCCTCTCCCATGGACCCAGTGCTAAATTTACCTGCATTCAGAGACCATGGAAAACCAGCCTCCCTCTAATAGCAATCAGGTTCTTAAGTACTGATAAGAGAAGAATTTCATTTCTTGTGTATATTCTCATCTTGACTGGAAGAAAAATAGTTGTGTTATTATCTCTCTATGTAGTTTTGAAAAGCAGACAGGCTTACTTGCGTTTTCAAAATGGCAGCTACAAGCAGTGAATTAATGTTATGAATGAACATGAAAGAGGAAAGTTTGAAAGAAAATTGGCCCAAATATTTAAATGTGGAAAAACGCAGATAAATAACATCTTTAAAAATAAAACGTTTTTGAAGGAATAGAACAAATATAAGTCGTGGGTAATAAAACGTAAAGAAAAATTCAATGACATCAATGAAGCTTTGATGGAATAGTTTAGATGTGCAAGAGCTAACAAAATCCACTTAGTGAAATCATGATGAAAGAAAAAGCAATTCAAATAGCTGAAGCCATTGGAATTCAAGATTTTTAGGCTAATGATGGATGGCTTGAAAAAATCTGCATTTGGTACAACATTGTTTTCAAATCTATCTGCGAGGAAGCTGCAGATATGGATAGTAAAGTGTGCGGCGATGGAAAGACTCGCCTTCCTTTGATTATTGTGGGATATGAAGATCGAAACATCTTCAATATGGACGAGACTGGACTTCTTTTTTTTCGCACCTTACCTACCAAAAGTATAATAGAGAAATCAGGTTTTTTTTAAAAACCAACTTTTGCACCTGTGTTCTATCAGAAAACAATAGAACAAAAGCGCATTTTGACAGCTATCAAAAAAGATATTCTCTCTTACTAGCAGGTTGGATTTAATTTTTTCAATGTTATATCAGATTCTCCTGTAAATTTGTTTATCAAATCCCATCGTTTTATACTGTTTCCAAAGAATGAATAAATGGTAGCAAGAGTTGCAAAAAATGCTGGAACTTCCTTACAACCTACAACTGCATCTTTCACAACAAGGTTTAAGTTGTGATTAGCACAATGGACATATTTAGCATTTGGTTGCAAATATTTAGTTTTTTGTTGTAAACCATTTAAGTTCCTTTCATAACATTTGCACCATCATAGCCTTACCAAACACATTTTTTTAATTGGTATATTAAAATTATTTAAAAGTGCAATTACTTGTTCCTTTAAAGCTTCCGCAGAGTGATCCTCTTCAGAGAAGGATCCTATGAAATTTTCTTTCATTTCAAATGCAACTTGTTCTGATTGTTCACTTCTTTTTATATGTGTATGTCGAATAAGTACACTGAGTTAATCTCTTTTAGTGATATCTCATGTGGTGTCTAATAAAATGGGAAAACAAGGAGAAGAATTTATCTGGTGAACTAAAACGTTTTTCAAACTACTGGTAGCACAATGAATTATTTCATTTTGAATCTGTAGACTTAAATATCTCACCGAACTATTGATATTTAAACAATTCTCTTGGTAACATTGTCATATTTCATCACTAATTGAACATCTGGTGAAAAGTTTCCATTATAACGATTTTCGTCAAAATTTATCATGACTACAAAATCCGGATCCATTTTTGATGAATTTGAGTGTGATGTCAAAAATATAGAACAAAATTAGATTTAGGGAAACAAGTGTTCTTTCAGACTAAAAACGAAGACACTGGATAGGGGGCCCCTATTGTGACACACCTCCGGTTTTTCCAGCCTTGGATAGGGTTCCTTGCTCTGGCACGGCCAGATGGTGAATTTGGGAATTAACACCATGGCCCCCACATCCTGAAGCAGGTCCCCAGGCCAAGATCTTTAGAGAGTCCCCTCGCCTGCCTACAAGGGCAGATTTAGGGGGAGGATGCAGGAAGAGCACATCCCCCCCCGAGAATGTCACATTTTCGCTTATATTTTATATTGGTTTTGAAGTCCCCCCTTCAAAACAAGGTCTAAATGGGTTTTCTAGCTTTGCGCCCCGTGAAAAAATTTCTAGATCTGCCCTTGCCTACCTACTGCCAAAATTAAGGGCAACATTTGCGTGTCCGTTAATATTTCACTAATACGCTATAAAATACAAGCATTTTCTTTAAAACCAATGTTCTGGATGATCTTTTCTCAACTACTTTCCATGATATTAAGTCTTTCATTGAATATTTCAGCAATAAGTATCGTACACTTAATACCAACAAAACTAAATGCCTTTTATTTTCTGACTCACTAATCAGCACAAATCCTGAATATGGCGAAATTACAATTGATAATACCCCTATAATACTATCCAAAGAAACAAAATTCGTGGGAACAATGCTCTAATCTAATTTGAAATGGGACATCCACGTTGACCATGTCTGCTCTATTGTTAATAGAAACATTGGCATACTTGATAACCTTGTTTTTACCATACCACTCAATGTGCTTATTCAATTCTATTTTTCCTTTCTCTTTCCTTATATTTATTTTTGCCATACTATCTGGGGTTTCACAACTAAACACAATTTACATAGAATTCAGTCTCTACAAAATAAGTTTTTTGATTTAATTAAACACAAATTCTCTACTAACATTACTAATAATGAAATTCATAAACGATTTAACATACTGCCAATACATGATCTATTAAAATATAAAATATTAATTGTGTTCTAACATATTAGTCGTGACATCACCTTCTATCTGATTAACTTACAATGGCCCCAACATCTTGCCAATCAAATCCTCGTTCCTTATTTTCAAGGATTAACATTGGCCTTCGAAGACTCAACTGTGCCGGTCCAAATGTCTGGAATACTTTAGCCACCAATATTCAATCATTACGCTCCTATCCACTCTTCAAGCATTACTTAAAAAAAATATCTACTCGATCAACTTGAGTCTTTATAGTTTTATTGCATATTGTGACTGTCTAACATGTTACTTGTATTAACACTTTAATTTGAATTGTTTTAGTCTCCGACAAATTATAATATTGCTTGTGAGATACAGCACTTTCTCACTCAACACATACTTATTAACTAAATATTTTACATCTACCTCTCTCTCTATTTATATCCAAACCCGGGTGACTCGAGCTGGTCAGATTCACATCTTTACTCGTAGTCACCCAGGTAAGCCATACATAATATCATCACTACAATGCAATCACACTTTTATCTACTAACTCAATCATTAATAATAATCATTTATTATATATACGTATTCCATTAATCTACAATCGCAATTTTCATTTTGTTATTTCTATGTTTATTTGCTCGTCACTTGTTTTAATTATGTTTATTGTATTTTGGAAATAGTGCATGGTGTGCCTGAATTTGTATAAATAAATAAAATTTTGAAGAAACACTTATACAAAAATATGAAGAAGCATTTATACAAAAATATGAAGAATCATTTAGTATGAAACCTCCACAGCAAGAGATAAGAACAATGCAGGAGACCGCAGTATCTGTAGCTAGTATATAGGATCTTAGGAATCAATGCCAAGCATTTCTTATTAACTATTGCCCTCTAACGGGGTACAACAAACATCTACTGAATGAGGCTTTAAAGGTTAAAAGGGAATATAACTGGAAATTTGTATGGACCTCCAATGGAATTGTGAAAATGAGGAAAAATGAATCGTCTCAGATAATAGACATAAGAAGTCAAGAAGAAAGTTAGTTTGAATGAAACAAGATGAAAAATAGACAGGCAAAACATAAAAGAGGAACTCGAGTAAGAAAAAGGGGAATGAGATCAGAACTATATGCAATAAAAATTCAAAAAGAACGTTATCAACTCTAAATATTTTGTATCTGAATGATCAGAGCTTAAATAACAAAATTGAATTGGTTGAAATTTTGATTAGACAAGGAAAAAAATCTTGAAATAGTAGCAATCACTAAAACTTGGAAAAATGAACCATTAATGAATATAATGAAATATAAGTTTATAGAACTGATAAAAAAAGGTGCAGGTGTTTCGATCTATACAAAAACAAATGTAAATTTTAATGTAATAGATGAACATGGGGGAAGACATTGAGTCTCTAGGAATAGAAACATCTGATACCTGATTAATGACCATATGGCCCTCCTCAGTGTTAAACATATCATACATCCTTGAGGATAAAATACAAGTAATGCGTTACTACAATAAAAATAATAATAAATGGAGACTAATATTTATATAGAAACGAAGAATATAAACAAACAAAAATTGCAAGATCTTATGGAAAGTGTGGGATTCACAAACGTAATTACAGATATGACGAGTAAATACAGACTCAGAAAGTATAATAGATTTATGTTTCGCTAACACTCAAATAACTGCTAACATATTAGGCACGCATATCAGTGACCACAGAACTATACTATTAACATTAAACAACAATCATAAACCAAAATGTATTGAAAACAATAAATTTAAAACGTTAGAAACTTTAAAGAATTATTACAAATTACTACATGGAGATTAATATCTAATCTAACAGGAGATGAGAAATATAATACTTTCATAAATACTCTTAAAAATTATCAAAATAGCTGCTGCCACTTAGTAGATAATGCAAAGAAACATATCAAATAATTCAAAAAAGGATGATTTGACCCTTGTATTAAAAGACTTACAAAAAAAGAACAAAGCATTCAAAAGATTTCTACATACAAAAGGTTAAACACTGGTAAAATAGCAATGAAAAAGATCATCCAAGCTTTAGAACTCGTCAGCAGCAGTCCTTCATCGGGTTATGTTTCTGTCCCTTTTTATACTTGAAATTTCTGGAAAACCCTTCATCAGAGCAGTCCCGTTCGTTTGCTCTTTTGCAAGGTGTACGGGAGGGGTGGCCGCCGAATATGGCAGCGCTGTATTTCCCAGACAGGTTTTTGTCATATGATATGACGACCAGTGGGACCGAGAAGGGACACTGGGAGGGGCATTGCGGGGATTGTTGATCGAAACAGGCGTGCTGTGAGACGCACAGCTCTCATGATTGTCGTCATTCAACGTCGACCGGAGGCCATCCACGATCAGTCTGTTCCAAAGAGTGGCCGAAGCCAGATGGATGGCGCACCAGAGCAGTCCTGTGTGTGTGTTCTTTCGCAAGAAGTGTAATGGGAAAGGTGGCCGCCGAAGGGGGCAGCGCTGTATTCCCAGACTGGCTTTTGTCACATAAAATGACGACCAGTGGACCGAGAAGGGCCACTGGGGGGGGGGGGGCATTGCGGGAGATTGTCGATCGAAACAGGCGTACAGAGACGCACAGCTCACATGATTGGAGTCATTCAACGTCGACCGGAGGCCATCCACGATCAGTCCGCCCCGAAGAGTGGCCGAAATAGATGGATGGCGCACCAGAGCAGTCCCGTGTGTGTGTGTTCTTTTGCAAGAAGGGCAATGGGAAAGGTGGCCGCCGAAGGGTGCCGCGAGCGGCAGCGAACAGGCGTAAAACATTCCCCGCAACCAGGGCGCGCGAGACCAGCATAATCCGGACAGGCATTACATGCCAAATTATCATCCACTGTTTGCGAAAGCTGGCCCCCAAGCGATCGCAGTGGACGAAGACAATGACGAACGCCCGTCATTGACAGAAGGCCAAGCACGGCCCTAGCGACGAAGTCCGAATCACGAGGGAGGGCGGAGTCCGGTCCCAGAATAGCAGAAGCAGGCATCCATCCACCGCCGCCCGGCGGCCAAAATGAATGTCCCAATCACTCCGTCTTAAGCGAGCCGGAACCAACACCCGCCTGCCCGGACAGCAGAGGAGAGACATCCGCACGCCACCAGCGCTGAGAGACCGGAACCAATTTGTCAGAGCAGTCCCTCAGAATGGAAAACCCCAGTAGGAACCAATGGGAGGCCTCCGATAGGAATCATGGGAAAAACCCAATGGGAACCAATGAGAATCCTGTGCTGCGGGGCACCTAATGTTGGGGAAGTCCCATTCATTTCAAAGTAAGAGTTGTTTGTAAGTTTCTGGAAGTGGTTGTAATGTATTAATTGCTTTCCCATGTAGTTTGTAAGTTTCCCAAGATTCTAAGAAAAGTCTACTATTCTTGTTTGTGATGTGCCGGTGTAGTATTTTTGTTGAGTCCCATTCGGGTTAGGTGTCCGTGTTGTAAAGCTTGTTTTGCCAGACGTGAGGCTATGTCTCCTTTCGCTAGTGTTTGTTCGTGTTCTTCTCTTCTTGTTTTGATCATTCTTTTTGTTTGTCCTATGTAATGTTTGTTGCAGTCTTTACAGGGTATTTGGTATATGGCACCAATGAGATCTTCAGGTGGAACTGGGTCTTTAACTTTTGTAAAGTGTTTGCCAAGTGTTGTGACAGGGGAATAAAATGTTTTGATATTTGCTTCCTTGATTATGTGAGAGATTGTTTCTGAAATGCTGTGAATGTATGGAGAGGATATGCGGGTGTGAAATGTATCATTTAAAGATGTACTATTGGATCTACAGTTTCTGAGAACGAATCGTTTAGGGTATCCATTATTTTTAAGTGCCGTGTGTATATGTTTGGTTTCTGTGTTTGAAAGTGCCTCATTACTGCAGTGAGAATTTGCTCTAAGACTTAATGTTTTAACAACGGAAGCTTTGTGGCATGTTGGATGATGCGATTTAAAATCGAGATATCTGTCTGTATGTGTGGGTTTACGGTAAACTGAGGTGAAGATTGAGTTATCGTGAGATCTGTGTACAAGAACGTCTAGGAAAGGGAGTTTATTGTTCTGTTCTGTTTCGTATGTGA
>QLNU02015360.1:4383486-4403504 GCA_006491805.2 Dysdera silvatica | reverse complement strand
AAAATATATAGAAATAAAATACAGGGTACCAGGGAGGAAATTACATAAAAAGGTTAAACACTGGTAAAATAGCAATGAAAAAGATCACTCAAGCTTTCGGACGCATCAGCAGCAGTCCTTCATCAGGAGTAATGACGATGTTATGTTTCTGTCTCTTTTTTATACTTGAAATTTCTGGAAAACCCTTCATCAGAGTAGTCCCGCAGAATGGGAAAACCCAATGAGAACCAATGGGAGGCCTCCAATAGAATCATGGAAGAACCCCAATAGGGACCAATGAGAAACCCACACTGCGGGTTACCTAATTTGGGGATGTCTCATACATTTCAGAGTAAGAGTTGTTTATAAGTTTCTGGAAGTGGTTGTGATGTATTAATGGCTTTCCCGTGTAGTTTGTAAGTTTCCCAAGATTCTAAGAAGAGTCTACTATTCTTGTTTGTGATGTGACGGTGTAGTATTTTTGTTGAGTCCCAGTCGGGTTCGTGTCCGTGTTGTAAAGCGTGTTCTGCCAGACGTGAGGCTATGTCTCCTTTCGCGAGTGCTTGTTTGTGTTCTTTTTTTCTTGTTTTGATCATTCTTTTTGTTTGTCCTATGTAATGTTTGTTGCAGTCTTTGCATGGTATTTGGTATATGGCGCCTGTGAGATCTTCTGGTGGAACTGGGTCTTTAACTTTTGTAAGTTGTTTGCGAAGTGTTGTGACAGGGGAATAGAATGTTTGGATATTTGCCTCTTTAAGGATGCGAGAGATTGTTTCGGAAATGCCGTGAATATATGGAATAGATATGCGGGTGTGAGATGTATTGTTTAAAGATGTACTATTGGGTCTACAGTTTCTGAGAATGAATCGTTTAGGGTATCCATTATTTTTAAGTGCCGTGTGTATGTGTTTTGTTTCTGTGTTTGAAAGTGTTTCATTACTGCAGTGAGAATTCGCTCTAAGACTTAATGTTTTAACAACGGAAGCTTTGTGGCATGTTGGATGATGCGATTTAAAATAAAGAATAGGTTTCTTGATGAAAACTGTATGCTTCTGGAAGAGTGAGGAATTTGTACCTGTATACAATGATATGCGAGGACTATTCACCACATTAAGGTGCAGCTACGAAATGTTGGGCTGGATTTATCATTTATACATCGACCAGGATACGATGGAGCAGGAGCAAAGGAGGGGTTTTTCCATAGTGGTCAAGCCCAAATTAGGCAAGAATATCCCAAAGCTGTTCACACTCATGGCATATCTCATGCATTGAACCTGTGTTTTGTTGGCTCTGCTAAAGCTTTAACTATGAGGAATGCATTTGGAATAACCAAGGAATGTTACGTATTTTTTAGGAATTGAGCATAATTGAATGCAATCTTTAAAAATAATTTGAAAATTATCTGTAAGTCTGAAAAAATATTATAAAATGAGATGAGTCGAGCACCATGAGAGCATTTCTATGTTCTGTGAAGCTATCTCTGAAGTGGTATGTTCACTAGAAGAAAATCACGAAGACAATTCCAAAGCAGAACAGATGCATTCTGCTTTATGCAAGTTTTCCTTTCTAGTGGCCTTGTGTGTCAACGGCAGGTTGTTAGGTTTGATCTACATTCTATCTCAGTATTTACAAGGTACATACATTTATGTAGTGATTACCTTGGAGAAGATATAGCTAGTTGTGAAGCAGTTAAAAAATGAGACATGAAGCGGAAGAAAAGTTTAAAGACATTTTTGAAAGAGCCTCAGATTTGGCTTCATCGTTTGGGCAGTCACCTTTACTGCCTAGGATAGTTGGAACACAAAGACATCGATCAAATGCCTCTGTGACCATTCCTAAAAAATACTTCTGTCGTGTCATTTTTATTCCCTTTCTTGATGAAATAATTTCATCGCTTCACGAAAGATTTTTTTGAGCACAAAGAAATTTGTATTGGTCTACAGTGCTTAGTAATGCACAAAAGCTCCTACAGACAGTAATTGAATTGATATTGCAAAGCAAATTGGCAGTAACGATGTTCAAATGTTCATTCAATATATCCTCCATCACAGGATATGCATCTCAGCCAATGTTGTTTCCAACTCGCAAACACACTTTCGTAAAACAGGTGGTCTTGTAATTTAAACCACCTTCTAACAACAGAAAGCAATTGTTCATCAGAATCAAATGTTTTTCCATGTAAAAACCCTTTAATCTTTCATATAAGGGGAAGTCTGAAGGTGCCAGGTCAGGACTGTAGGCAGAATGGGGCATTAAACCACCCATATGATGCAATCTTGTGGAGAGTGACTTGTGAAGTGTGAGGTCTGACATTAACTTGATTAAAAATGATCTGAGTGTTCTTTAGAGTTGGTATTTTACCTTTTATTGCTCTTTTAAGCTTCTGTAATGATTCACAGTACCTTTCCTTATTAACAGTGCGGTTTTTCTCAAGAAGAATATCCATCAAAATTATGTGATATCCCAAAAGATTGTGATCATGATCTTGTCCTTTGACTTGGCTAACCGTGATTTTTTCTTTACTGGAGACCCTTTATGGGTCCACACCATTGATTGTCGTTTAGAAGAAGGATCGTACTGGTATACCCATGTCTCATCACAGGTGATTACCCCTTTGAGGTCCTCAACACCATCGGAAGAAAATGTTTCAAGAAGGTGTTGACAAATTTCTTTATGCGATGCTTTCATCTCTCTCCATAGGAGCTTAGGAGCTGATTTAGAACATATTTTCCTATAACCAAGTGTTTCAATTATATTCAAAACACTCCCCTTTGACATATCCAGTGCATTCATGATGTCACAAGTGGTGATGTTTCGATTAGCTTAGATCATTTGATCCACCCTGTGCTCATTTTCATTTGTTTGGACTGAGATCCGTCTACCAGCCCTGGGTCTATCATTGATATCGAAATCACCTTCTTTGAAGTGTTATTGCCATCTATAGACATTACTTCTATTAACTGTAGAGTCTTGGTACACTTGTTTAAGTTTTTCATGAATAACTATGGCTGATGTTTCACCAGACTTGAAGAGGTACTCGATCACCAACCGTTGTCTTATTTTGGTTGATACTTCCTGCCTGGTCCATATCGTTAAATCTAGAAATGGAAACAAACTAATATTTACTACAGAATTGTATTATAGTATACAGAATGAACATGCCAAATTTCATTTTAATATCTTATACGAAATTCACTTTAGTAGCCTTTGTGCATTACTTATTGAATGACCCTTGTACATAATTATTTTTCTGTTCAATTTTAAATAAATTATCAAGTATTAATTAGATTTTAATGGAGAATGATGACAATGCTGCACAACACCATTTAAACTAATAAAACGATATACCATAGTTAAGATGTTTATTTTTATCTTGAAACGTTTTTCAAAGAAGTTTTCTGAAAAAGGGAGAAAACGTCTGTCGAAAAATATTTCAAGCTAAAAATAAACATCTATGCCAATCATATATTGCTTTATTATTTTGAGCATTAATTAGATGTTTAAAAAAATATTGTTTCATCCTTATGTTCAAACCAATCAACTGCTTGGATTATAATACTCCTGCATAAACATTACAAATTTTTTTTTTTGCCTTTTAAAATTATACAGATGAATCAAGTAATTAGTATGATTAATAATGTTTAATAATAATTTAATATTTACTAATTATATAATTCTTATTTAGTGGAAAATATTTAGTGTGATAGTCTCTTCAATAAACTTTCCCACCCACCCCCAAAACCGAATCCTGTCTACGCCAGTGCTCGGATGAACCATTATGCGTTGTTTTACTCAATTTTTGGTGTGTTCTTTCATATTCCTAACTTTGAATTTTAGTCGCCGTAGTCCAGGCGATGGTTCCCTAGGCCTTAAGAAGTTCAGATTCTTTGGGAAACTGTAGGTCTTGGTACATCATGACCCTTGCTGTCTTTGTGCCATAAAATTTAAACAAAAACGAAATATTTAAATTTGCTTTTATAAATTACAGAATGTATAATTAGTAGCAGTACATAAAAAAGTGCAACTTCAAATAAAAAATAGAAATTCATAAATAAATTTTGTATTTTAAAAATATATTCTTTATATAAATTTTATATTTCCATAGATGACCACCAATTGGTTTTAAAACAATAACTTAATGAAAATTTATTAAATGTTATAATAATATACAATACCACACTATTCTGGGAAAATTAGAATTCCCAAATAGAGGTGAGCCAAAGCTGCCATACAAGCCCACACTACACTGGCCACCCAACCATATAGTTTCTGCAGTTAAAGGCTTAAAGCTGAATTTTCACTCTCAATAACATAAAAGTTTGATGTTCATTTTGTTCAATACATTTAACAGTTTAAAATTCAATTATAATATCAATATGTATGCATTTAAACTATAGGCCCTGCAATGGTGCAGTGATAACACTTTCACCTAGCATACTGTCGTCCTGGGTTCAGCTCCCAACAGTACCAAAAAAAGAATGCTTACTAACTGCTGGCTGTAGTCCAGAGATTGGTTTCCCAGGTCACAAGGGATTTGGATTCCCCCCGAAAACTGCAAATTCTGGCACAAGACGATCCCTGCTGTCCTTGTGTTGTATAATGCACAAAAAATAAAAGCATTTAAACTATTTGAAGTTGAAAATGAAAGGATTTTTTTAAGGACCATGTTATGTCAAAAGTATGCAAAACAAAATCAGAATTAATGACCATTCACAAAAATCTAGATCTCTATGTACCATTTATTTTTGTGGCTCATTTTTTAACCTGGTCATGCTTGAATGGATTTTTTTTAATGAGGTATCTACTATGCACAGTGATCAATGTGTCATAAGCTTCCTGCAATGAAAGTTTTAAACTCATGAATAACAAATAGTTTTAAAAAAATGTATGTCTATTTTCAAAAATTGAAAAACCATTTTAATAATGTTTTATTTCAGGCTTGGGAAGACAAATCTGCTCATGTTGAATGTTTTGTTGCATTTACTGCTGGTAAAGATAAACCAGTTGTTGTGTTTTCAGGAAGAATGGATGGAATTATGATTCCTCCTCAAGGTGATGGTGGCTTTGGCTTTGATCCCTGTTTCTCTCCTGATGAAGGTCAACTGACTTCTGACAGAATGTCATTTGCAGAATACTCATGGAAAAATAGATGTGCTATTTCTCATCGGTGTAAAGCACTTCGAGCCCTTAAAGACTACTTTATTACTAAAAAACCATCTGATATTGGATTAAATTGAATAAGAAAAAAATATGTTTTTTATTTGCATCTATATCAGCCTTAGCTTATCTTAGCTACTAGACTCTTCAACTTTCTTACATATTGTGCAAAACGCTTTAGTATATTGCTAATATTTTTTAACTGCCCTGTTCATTCTAAACAAATGTAAATTTAGAGATAAACCCTATTTATTAAAATTTTATTTTTAAATTATAATAAATGCAGCTGTGAATATTTTAAACATGCATCCATTCAGACACTAATCTCTGCTATTACAGATGCATCCTCTCTCTCACTTTGTGTCTGTATATAAACTCATCCAAGTATGTTGAAATGTGATAATAGTTAAGTGAAGTGGTATTGAACCTTCAGTCCTTCAGAAGTAAAATCAATGGACACTTTATTTATTTTAGGTTAACTTTTTGAAAAAATTATCTTTGCAAATTGCAAACATCAACATATAGGAGAAGCATTTAAGTGGATTTTAATTAGATAGTTCTAAAGGACTTGAAGATATTTAAACTACAGTCAAACTTAGTTAATTCAAAGCTGAAGGGACCCTAAACTCAGGGTTCGTACGAGTCATGGAAAGTCATGGAATTTTATTTTGCATTTTCCAGGTATGGAAAAGTCAGGGAATTTAAAAAAAAACATGGAAGTCATGGAAAAGTCATGAAATATTTGTTTGGAAGCAATTTAACCTAAAACTCTAAAGTTCTACATTAAAAATGCTGCCTGTGGTGAAAATCGCATCACGAGATCGAATCATCATTTTACGGCACCAAAGTGTCTTCTAATGCACGTGACCACGTAACTCACAAAACGCAGGAGGGAGTATCCGTCTGCTCTTGGTTCCAAGTGGAATCAGCCGCTGCTTGTGGCCTACCTCGCTCCGTGCATTACCACATACAGAGATGCCACCTTGTACGGATTTTAATTCCACCTTACGATTTTACGGTACCAAGAAAACTACGCAAAACTTCATTCAAAATCCTCACATGCAATTTTCTACTGGACTCTCAAAAATTCATATTTTTTTTTTATGTTTTTTGGTAAAAAATCTGGTTTACAGATGGCCCACGTCTTCCATGTTTGGATGCAATGCTTCCAACTTGTGCTCTTTTTTCTTTGTTATTTTTTATGTCTTGTTTTATGTGTGAAAATTGCTTTGAATTGCATTGAATTTTAAAACAACAAAATGAAATGAAATGCAGCCATGATTGTGGAATAGCTAAGGGGGAAAAAAATCGCCAAACAAAAATTTATCTGCAAGTGTATCATGATATGTAGTAAGGAATGGCTGTTTTACAAAGCATCGAAAGTTTTTAAACTTTTTTGAACCTGCAATTTCTCCACATTTTGAATAGCTTTTTACTTGCAGTATTTTATTAAAATTTCAGAAAAATTTCCTCATCATACTTTAAAAAATAGCGTGCGATTTGCGCCGGAAGTTTACAACATAGTTTCGGAATATTTTAGCTTTCGTTATCTACATACGCTGCGGCTTGCAGATTAATTCAGTAGTAAATTTAACTAATCAATATATTTAATTTATTTACGTAATTTATAATTCTATTCCGTGAAAAAACGCCACCTGGTGCCTGTTTCTGGAACTTTAAAAAATTGACTTAAAAAACGACTTTAACGTTAGTTAACGAGTAATGATATTTTTGATGTATGATTTCGTTCTTGATGCACCACCTATCGGCAAAATTATGAACTTTTTAAACGTGCTTAATTCACGATTGTTGGTAATTCTTTAATATTTTTCCATCAAAATAGAGGAATTTTGCCCTGATACACCACCTACTGGAGGGTACAAACTTAGCGGTAATTAGTCGTACTTTGCACCTACAAATTTCCATCCAAAGAAATAATACGTCCACAGTTGAAAGTGGGCAGTTTTTTGTTTTTTTTGACTGAATCTAATTTGCGTGTTTCAAAGATTTTATCTTCTCAAGAATAGGGAAGAGGCTTCAAGTTATGGAGGTTTACTTTTTCGTGGAACTTTTGACTTTTCATTTTCATCGTGTTCATTCACTTATGCAAACTATTTTTTTATACACTACAAAACTCATACGAAAACCAATTTTCGTATACGGAATAGAATTGTGGTGTTTATCTTCTACAAAATTGGTGCAAAAGCCTTTCTCTTCTACAAAACGTATGCAAAAGTTTTTTTTCCTATAAAATCGATACCGAAAGCCATTTTTCTTGCTACAAAACTGATACAAAAGTTCATTTCTCCTGCTACGAACCTGATACGAATGGTATTGGTGAGAGTGTGATCATTTTGTACGTACATAAACATACGCAGTTGAGTCACATTATCAGGAATATTTTCATGTTGTTTCAAGGTTAGGGGGTGGGAATACACATATTGCTCTATAACTGCAGGTGCTTTGCTTATAAAAAATCTTTTTGCAGAAAATATAATAGCGCGTGTTTACTGAAATTTTTTTTTTTTTACTGAAAACTGCTGAAAATTCTTGACTTTTTTACTGATGACTACTTTCTCATGTTGACATCTCTATACGTGACCACACACTTCGGATTCGGACATTTTATCTCGCACGTGTGGCGTAGTAACCGCCCGGTATTTTTCAAACTCTGAATTAAAGAAATAGCTGAAACATTTAGAATCTGATGTTTTAGAACTCAAAAAATCTGCAGACAGTTTTGCAGTTAAATCATAAACTAACCATGACTTCACATCAATTTCAAAATAAAATAGTTTATATAAAATTGTATCCGAAAAGAAGATTCAAATTTTGAATGTGCAAATGGAGATTGATGAAAATTGCAAAACTAAAAGATGCCTAGTACAAACAAACATTGGTGTGTGAATATTTTTTTAAGCAATGTGTGCATACATTACAAGGTGTAAGCAATAATCTTCAATCTAACTTCATTGTTTATTCTAATATAGGATAATGGATAATAATTTGATTTTGGTCATTATTTTATATATTTTGCAGTGGAATACATGTCAAAATTAATATTTCATTTTTATTTGTGAATTTAATTTAATACTGGGAGTCAAAATTATATTTTAAGTGAACATGAATTGTTTCTACGGCCCCGAAATGTTTTTAGTTTACAGTCATGGAAAAGTCGTGAAATTTTTTTTACCCACAAAGTATGAACCCTGTAAACTGTAAATTAGGAAAGTTTTAATATGGGCACTAAAAGTAACTCCAAATGTCACAACTTAGTCAATCAAAAAACATTTTATTAAATTACATATCTGTGCTTGTGTATAATGTTACATATTTACAGTATTTTGAAAAAACTAGAAATTTTTAATTATTTTTTAGAGTTTTTTGGGTATTTGTAAACACTTCTATTTTGTTCAACGTGTGGAAAATATAAACACATATGTTCTGCTGACACTCAACATAGTCTGACCTCTTGTATATTTTCCATGGCCTGCTTATATATGAGAATCAGCTTTTCTGGGTATTTTGCTTGTTCCATTTATTCGTCTAAAGATACAGTGGTTGGCTTATTGTGGCTAATATTTGCCAAGCTTTTGGCATCGATAATGTTCCCACAAACTTCAAAATTCTCACGAATAGTTACAAAAACCTTGTAAGGAATATCTGTGTTGTATCTTACGTTTTCCCTAGTTGATCTTGATCTCTTCATCTTTGACATAATAGGACACTGCTTTCCACCGAAAGCAGTTTGCAGTGGGTGTATGTATGACTTGGTGTCATACACCGTGCACATTCGATCAGTTTGTGAGAGGTTTATTATAATTTTGTCACTTTTATCCAACTAAGCATCCAGGATGCAGGACAAGTAAAAAAAACATCATCCTATTACCAATTTTTATAACAGTGTCATTGGCACATAATTATCTGTGATACATCAAATCAAACTTTCACATACCAAGTTCTTTGTCACACATTACAGATGCTCTATGTAGGATTATTTTGTTATGTGACAAACATACAGTCTTTAGTTGATTTCAATCCATGCACGGTGAAGTATATCTGCTGTGATTGGTGCATAATGGCATTTGTAATGCATATTTGGATTTCATCAAGGTTTGATGGCAATAGCGATATAAAAACAATATCTTTAATACATTCCCACAAACAAAATCGCAAAGGGTTAGGTCCGGCGAATTTGGAGAACATGTAAGGGATGCATTGTTGTGTGCTCCTGTGCTACCAATCAAGCATCTCGGTGAGTATTCGTTTAGGTGATTATGGGCATTTGAATGCCAATATGGAGGTGTCCTATTCTGCTGGAATACAATGGCAGTAAATTCCATGCTGGAACACAAAACGCGTTTTGATCAGAACTCGCTATTTCAAAAATGAAATGCATTGTGAGTTACACATACGTCAAATGATTCAAATACCATCTCTGTAAAACTTTGTGTGTTAAAGTTTAATTTGATGTATCACAGTTAATTATGTGCCAATCAACGTTGTTTGCTATAACCATTTGTAATCGGATGATTCTTCGTTGCATATCCTGTATTTTGAACCACAAGGCAATAATATAAATTTTGTTAAGGTATTATTACCCTCCGCAGGGATAACACAATTGCCAAATATGGTCAACACAAGAAAGCCTCCGGGGCGAGAATTTTGTGAGTTTTCGTGGGGGAAATTTATTATACTATAATTTTTGCCACCCACGTTTTAATTACAGCTCAAACTAGAGCTTGTGTAATTTTGGAGAAAAAGAGACGCTTTCCCCATCCTGGATTCGAACCAGGGTCCCTCCGTTTAGCCCGGAGTGTCTTGGACCGCTAGACGAATGAGGACAGGTAATAACGCTCTCTTTCTCCGTATGTAAAGGTGTTAAGGTATTATTACCCTCCGCAGGGATAACACAATTGCCAAATATGGTCAACACAAGAAAGCCTCCGGGGCGAGATTTTTGTGAGTTCTATAATAATGAATAAAGCTCTAGTTTGAGCTATAAGCTATACGTGGGTGGCAAAAATTATTGTATAATAAATTCCCCCACGAAAACTCACAAAAATCTCGCCCCGGAGGCTTTCTTGTGTTGACCATATTTGGCAATTGTGTTATCCCTGCGGAGGGTAATAATACCTTAACATCTTTACATACGGAGAAAGAGAGCGTTGTTTCCTGTCCTCATTCGTCTAGCGGTCCAAGACACTCCGGGCTAAACGGAGGGACCCTGGTTCGAATCCAGGATGGGGAAAGCGTCTCTTTTTCTCCAAAACGAATAAAGCTCTAGTTTGAGCTATAATCTATACGTGGGTGGCAGAAATTATTGTATAATATAAATTCTATTTTTCAAATAAGTGAACATTGTCAGTGGTATTCCAATATCTTTTGCTATTTCAGAATTCTTTAATCGCCTTTTCTCTACCCAAATTACTGACATTTATTCTGCAAAAGTTAATGTTTTGTACAGCACATGATTTGGTTTAAATGAACTTATGACAAAAATAGCATAAGAATCACAACATAAAACTATGAATGAAACTAAATGTAACAGTACAAAAACATCGCATCATACATATGCCCTTTAATTAGCCTTGTTTCAGGTTTATTTACATGGTTTTCTTTTTGTCAAATGAAGACAAAGTGAAAAATGGAGTCTAAAGCTTGTTAAAATTATTTATAGGAACAAAAAAGCTAAGCTGTTTGAAAAACTATTTTCTAATAAACTTTCAGGACTCCCAGTTGATCCATATTTTACATCAAAGTCTGTATTTTCATCTCAAATCTGTATTAGTAAGGGTTTTTTTATCAATTAGTCCTCATTTTTCATTTTTTTCCATGTTTAGTAGATGCTTAATCGGAAATTAATGAATTAAGCATGAATAATCCGCAATATTCATATGTTTACAAAGGCATTTCTGGAAAAGGTCATGGTGCGATAAGATTCACATTGCTGATTAGTCAGAGGTGATAGAGCTGTGGAACATCATATCTGTACTGAATGTGGTGGGATTACTACAACAGACAAGGTAGGCATGGACAGGATTTACAAACCTTTAGAAAGTTCAGCATATTCTCTCTCTCTCTCTACCCACTACTCCATTCAGACAGTTAATTAACACGAGTACATTCGTGAAAAGCATGCAACTAATGCTGTTACAAAATAGCTGAGTGCTCAGTGGATCCTTTGCTTGATCCACATTGGTAAACTCTACTTATAAAGGGAAAGTTTTTTCAAGAACTTTAACTTTGTCAGAGCAAGTCTTGTAAGTGAAGTTGTTCATGTGAATGGAGATGCAGCATCAAATGCTTTGCAAAAATTCTGTTTACAAAAAAATGTAAACATGGGGGAAAAATTCCTATCACATGTGCTAAGCTACTTAAGCTTGTTAGATGATTTGAAAAAACTGCTCAGTCCAGGAATCATCCAGGAAGCAGAAGACTATCGTTAATGGCACCCTTTGCCAGTTGTTGCAGCATGTAACTGGTTCAGGAACCAGTTACTGAGACTAGCAGTGCTTACGAAGCTGCAAGGCAATTGGAAATTCATTGCATCCTCCATATAGCATATCCTTCACAGTATCTTGAACCTTTAATCCTGCAAATTGCAATCACTCTACAAGTTTTTAATAGCAGGTATCATGCAGAGGAGAAACTTTTGCTATGTGGGCTTCATCAAAAATTGCATAATATCCACAGTGTTTATTTAATGTGTTGTGAACAGATGAGACATGGAGATGTAATTAAACACAACTGTCACATATGGGGGACTTCTAATTCAGGCGAGTATGTCACCAGCCACATTATTCATTACGCGCGACAATTTGGTGTAGTTCCACTGGTTCCTACATACTGGTACTTTTTTTACAGGTTTTATTCAAAAAGTTACTGGTAAGCTTGTTCAATAAATGCACAGCTTTATTTGACTCTTCTGCATGAGCAAGTCATGTCGTCTGTCCGAGAATATAATGTGTGTCCACAAAGTACGAAGCACTAGCTCACATCATAATTTCAGTAGAGACGTTTCTTATCAACATTTTGGGTGAAGATGGACTTATTATTAGTAGTAAGCACTATGCAACATGATATCGTGATTATATCCAGATTTGACACCAATTGATTTCTGGTTGTGGGGCTATTTAAAATCTTGAATATATTAGTCAGGCCCTTTAACCTTTTTGGCAAACCACATATATGACCGCACCTTGTTTGGTGCAGATTAACCCTTGCTATTGTTGTGCCGCAACAATGCAACCAGCCAACCTTGTTGGAACTGAAAAATGCCATTCAGCATGGGGCAAGTTCCATCCGTATAGATATGCTGCACCCTATAGTCACAGGCATTAGCATTGGCCTGAATTGTCATACTTTGTGATGGAAGTCATGTCAAAAACTTGTTTGTGTAATACATAAATTGAACACAGTAGTCATTTTCATTGGTCCTGGATTAAGGTTGTTGTGAGCCCTAGGCTTGAAGGTGAGAATAGGCCCCTAAAGGATAGGGCCTCCACAACATTGTTAATAAATCTAAAGTTTTTCTTTAAAATTCATTATCTCTAATATTCAGTTTTATCAATAATGAAACCAGGATGCTTATAAATAAGTAAGATTAAAATAACTCTTAAACCTAAATAGGATCAAGCCATTCAATGTTCTTAAGAGGGCCCCCAAAACCATGGGGCCTTCCTCCTGGGCCTACTTGGCGTATGCGTAAGTCCGACACTATCTCTCTCTTCATTTCACAGAATCAGATTACATTTATTAGGCGAAAGATTAAAAAATTCGAAAGAAGCTTTCCCCCATCTGGGTTCGTATTTGCTATCCTGTGACGCAAGGAAAATCTAGTATTACTATCGACACAGACTCTTAAATGTTTTTTGGCTTTTTTTCGATGCGACGCTTGATACCAAAGAACAAAAGTGCATTTAGTAAGCAGAAAATTAGAGCAAAAGCATGCATTCCCATGACAGGAATCATACTTGCTACCCTGTGAAGTAAGAAAAAGCTAATTTTATTGTCGCTAATTTTTAAAATGCCTGCTCTTAAACATTTTTTCTCTTTCTTTCGGTGTGTCACTTCATTTAACAGAACCAGACTACATTTATTAGGGGGAAGATTGAAAAAACTGTGTTTTCATATCTGGGTTCGTACTTGCTATCCTGTGTAGCAAGGAAAAGCTAGTTTTATTAATGCTGACTCTTAAAATTTTAGTCCCTTTCTTTCGGTGTGTCACTTCACATCATAGAACAAAACTACATTTTTAGGCGGAAAATTAAAACAAAAACATACTTCTATGACAAGGATCATACTTGCTATGCTGTGAAGTAGGGAAAAGGCAGTTTCATTGATGCTGCCTCTTAAAATGGCTGCTCTTAAAAGTCTTCCATTTGTTGTGTTGCTTCATTTTCAATCAATCAATAATTTATTTGGCAAAAAAAAAAATGTATTAACTTCATATATTTTAACAATTTTTGTATCATTGTGGGTGTCACAAGAAAAAATCAGGGGTTTGACAAAGCCTGTGTCTCCCATGTAAAATAACATAATAAGAATACTGGACTATTGATTTAATAATAAATTATGGATACACATTTTGAATAAGGAAATAGCAGTTATTTTTTATGTCAGACAAAAAATATTCCATAGTTTGGGGCCTAAATAACCCATGTGCCTCTGTCTAATATTTATTCAACAAGAAATAGGGATAAAATCAGAGTTAGTTGAGGTTGGATAGCGATGATTTGGGGATAAAAGAGGTATAACATCTGAGAGTTTATTAAATATAAGCCTGTTAAACATTAATAGGGAGACTTTTTGTCTGAATCACATCAAAGCTAAGTAAATTATGTATGATTTGTAAATTCTTAAAATTAATCGAAAAGTGACAAAGAATTATGAAAGGCCAAAGCTTTTTTTGAACTTGTATAAGTCGATTTATGCCAGCATGTGTGGCAAGAGCCCAGATGGGGGTTCAATAATTAAAGTATGAATAAATTAACGAATAATGTAGTGATAATACGAGACGGGGGGGATGTACAATTTTACCAATAACGCCGATATTTCTACTAATTTTAGTACATAAAAGATGAATATGGTTATCCCATTTCAAATTAAGCTGAAAATTAATTCTAAGAAAATCAGTATTAGAAAGTAAAAAGTGAAACCAAAGGATCATTAAAGGAAAACGTTAAATCGCGAGGGATACGTTTTTTGTTTAAAAAAGAAGGTAGAATTTTAGTTTTAGATGCTTTAATAGTAAGAAATTTTTGAGAAAAATAATTAGTAAAAAGAGGAATATGGGTATTTACCATTGTATGCAACGATTGGATACATGAATGTCGAAAAAAAGGGACGCATCATCAGCGAAACAGAGTGTACGAGATGAAGTTTTCAGGGACAAAATGTCATTAATATAAAAAAAAACGAATAATAAAGACCCCAGAATGGAGCCTCGTGGGACGCAGCATTGAAGCAGACGAGTGGAGGAAAGATAGTGTCCGATCATGCCGACTTTTTCCTGTTGGATAAGTAATTTTTAATTCATTTGCCAGTCCTCAAACGCCCGCAAGATGAAGTTTGTATAAAAGTCTATCGTGATTGTGTCAGATGCCTTTGTTAAATCAAAGAAAACACCAATGGCTGAGTCAGAGGCATTGAGAGATGCATAAATAAAATCAGTAGGAAAAAGAAGCGTCTGCTCTGTCGATTTACCGTTAACAAATCCAAATTGGTTTTCAGAAACTATATCATGACGTAAAAGAAAAAAGAGCTAATAAACGAGAATAAATTAATTTTTCGAACATCTTCGAAAAGACAAAGTACAGAAATGGGTCTATAGTTCGTGACCTTGAATTTTGAGCCTTTTTTGAAGACGGTTAATTAAAGCTGTTTTTAATGCCGATGGTATATTCCCAGAAGACAATATAAGATTAAACATGTAAAAAAGAGAAGACGAAATAATATAAGAGACGAAGAGAATAACTTTTGGATGAAAGCCATCATGTCCGGCTCCTTTATGTAGGCTAAATTTTCGAATAGTTGAAAGAATTTCAAGAAGGGTAATGGGTGAAAAAAAAAAAGGAGTTCTGAATGTTATAGTTAAAAGTTAAGAAAATCTTAAAATTATTGGAAGTGTTAATATCAGTAAGGGAAGCAGAAAAATCCGTAAAATAATCAATCAGAGCATCAGCAATCTGTTTTAGAGTTTTATCTATGAGAACGTTGTTATTTGCGATAAGTTTTTCAATGGTTTCTTTAGGAGTAATAGGCTTGCCCATTAATTTTTTAACAAAACCAGTCTACATTTATCGGGCAGAAAATTAAAAAAGTGCTTTCCTATATTGGGGTTTGTACTTGAGGTGTTCCCTCAAATAGCCCAAACGAGATTTCGCCCAAAGGGCATATCCGTAACTGATTGGGTTGCCAAGTACAGAAAGCATTCACTATTTTTGGCTTTTGGTGCTTCACTCTCTGCTATCGTGTTGGTTGTCTAGTTGATCATGAGGTTGTTAAAGGAAAAAAAGACAGGAAATTCGGGAAGATTATCCCCATCTTCAGTCACGGCTGGCGTTGGGGGGGGGGGATACGGATACAGCGGTTTCAGGACCCACGAAGCGAAAATATGCGAATGATCTGCATAACAGCGATACCCCCCCACCATTCCGCGCACCGTTTATCAGAGATTCCGATGAGAAAATCGGTACCGGGGCCCATTGTTGTTATAGGCAGCCCTGGGTATAGCTGAAAATGATGAGCTTTTCCTTAAGATATATTACTAGTTTCGCTCCAGGGTCTCATCAATAGAAGCATATTTCGGGACATTGGTTTATCTTTACACATACAGGGTGTTTCAGAAAGGACTACCTAACTTTGAAATTATACAACTCCGAAACAGTGGTAGATAGAAGGATGAAATAAGTGGTATGTTTAATATGCGGGCATAAAAATCTGATACCCGGGTTTTCAAAATTAGTTACACTATAGGCCACCAGGTGGCGCTGCAGTCGCTGAATGATGTTCTTAAGTAATGGGGAAACTGTCCTTTGTAACCAGACATCAAATTACATTACAATGGATTAGAAATTGTCACCTTGCATAGCAAGGATATGGCACAAACGAAGAATGCAGTTTGAAGCCATCTTCTGCAATGTTTCTCTTGAAATGGATGAGCATTCCTCACAGAGGAACTGGTCCAGTGTTTGGGAAGGTTCCCCTCCTGTTTTTATTGTACATAAACGATATAGCGCAAGTATCTAACAATGGCTATTTAACATTATATGCAGACGATACAAGTGTGTTTATTCAGGGTAAAAACAAATATGAGTTAACTAGAATTGGTCATGAAGTAATTAAAAAATTTGAACTTCGATTTGAAATAAAATGAAAATAAATCTAAAACAAAAATATTAATTTTTAGTACAAAAAATAAGAAAAATTGATAGAAGACTTAGAAAAAATTTATTTAAATGAAAAAGAAATTGAAATTGTTAAAGAAATTGATTTTTTGGGGGTGGTATTGGCAAAGGACTTGAATTGGAATAGGCAGACAGAAAGAGTAGAAAAGGAGGTGAGTTTGGGAATAGGGATTTTGAGAAAATTGTCGCGAACAGTCCCCGGAGATATATTACTGGGTCTATATTATCCATTTATATACAGTCACTTGACCTATTGTAATAGCATTTGGGAAAATCTAAATAAGAAAAATACCAGACTAATTAAATCGCTACAGATTAAATTTATAAAAATAATTGAAAAAACTAAAAGTTTAAATCAAATTATATTGTTTAGCAAATATGGTATTCGACTAATAGATAAGATATATGATTATAGTATATTAAAAATAATGTTCAAAAGAATAAAAGAAAATAAATATACAGAGAATATTGAATTAATAGACTATGAAAACAATCGAGCTTACAGAAGAAGAGATCAATATAGACTACCAAAAATCAGAACGGAATTTTATAACAAGGACATTGAATATTCGGGCTTAAGGAGTTGGAATAAAATACAAACACTCTTAACGACATAAATAATATTAATCTATTTAGAAAAAAAAATATTAGATTATTTGCTAAGAGGTGATTTTGCGCCATTACATTGTTAGGGTCCTCAGCCTGTTAAATCGTATGATTTTTAATAGGGACCCGTCATGGTGGATTGTAATTTATTTATTTATTTTTTTAATTGCAGTGTTATTGTATACATATGTATTTTCTAAGTGAAATGGAAAGTTGCTACAACCATTGTGACAAATAAATAAAAATTGTTCGTTTACTGAAAACAGTATCCTTCAAATGGCGCCACAGAAAGAAGTTGTACGGATTTAGGTCGGGCGAGTATGGGAGCCAATTTATGACAGTTCCAGTATCTTGAGAACAGTAGTTTAGAGCAATCACTGAAATATTCATCAAGGAAAGTGAACATGGCAGAAGTGCGATGTGATCGGGTACCATATTGCATAAACCAGAAATGTCTGGTTCATCCTCCAACGCTTGAAGTGTGACAACGAATTTTCGTAAAATGTTAATATACCGTGACGAATTAATCGCTTCCTTCACTAAAGAAGGCCCTATGATGCCTTTACTGAAAACTACAGCTCAAACGGTTATTCTTTGAGAATGCAATGGTTGTGCAGCATACACATGGGGGGTTTTCGGTATCCCAAAATCGCCGGTTTTGTTTATTAACAAATCCATCCAAGTTAAATTGCGCGTCATCGGTAAACCATATACGGTCGACATCAATTCGACTCATCAATTATCTGAAGCATTTCATTTGCGAAGTAGAGCCTCTGTCTCACCACTGTAACCTTGATCGCCTGATGACATTGAATCTAGTACAGATACAGGTGCAGGCATGGGCGCCGGCACAGGGGTGCATTTGCACATCCCTGGTTTCCAAAAGGAAAAAAATATCAAATAGACATTATTATTTATTGTTTTTGCAAATTACATAGAATGACAGATTAATGTGAAATTAAAAAAGTATAAAAAAGTAGGCTATATAATGAAATCAACAATTTATCATTTTAAGGCTTAAATAATAGTTGAAAGGCGCCTAAGTTTCTGCCCAAATTTGTTTATAACTTTTTCGTTGAATTCAGAATCTTCACTCACTTTTTTCCTATGGATGTTCAACATCCATAGTCCTGATAGACGATCGTCAGCCATTGAAGACCGATTCCATGTTTTCACCCTCCGTAATGTGCTAAAAGGCCTTTCAATCTGCAAGTAGTAGCCGGAAGCTTAAGAACAATCTTTATTGCTTCTGCTACAGCGGGGCAAAAAATGTGGGCATGTTCAATCAGATCTATGTGTTCAAAAGGAGTACTTTGTGCTGATGTCATTGTTATCTACATCTCAAACCATGTGATGGCCTCGGAACGGAAATTTCTTATACCTCAATAGAAACATTCAATTTCTTCTATAATTTTAATAAACTGTTCTTTGCTCCACTTTTTTCATGGAATCGGGATGCAGTTGCAAAGGAGAAAATGCTTTATTATGAGTGGTTGAAAAAGTTTACAAAGAGAAGAAATTGTTGAATTTAAATATGGTATATATATTGACTTCCTGAAAAATTCTTCTGTATGTTAAGACTGATGGTCAGATCTTTGAGTCTGCTGAGCAACTTTACGTGGGGATCTATATCTCAATGCCAAGTTTTTCGGCTATTTCTTGAGCTTTAACAAATATAGAAGAAAATTCTGTTCATGCATCGTTCCGGTGGGATTTTAGTACGTCAATTAATTTAATTATATGCTCGTTTATTGCCTTTACGTTCATGTTTACTTGTTGAAGCTAGTTGCAAATAGGCTCTAGTTTAGAGGAATAAACGTCGGTTATTTGAAGTGCTACAATGTAGGTTGGTGGTGTTCCTGCTATACATAGATGATTGTCGTTGATTTTCGTCTTCGAATTTGTTGCATTTTAAGACAATTTTTCCAAAGCACTCACATTAGCATAAAAGCTTTCTGAAAATACGCGAAAACTTTTGTATTTAGCAGACCAGCGCGTTTCACAAAATAAAGGGATATTCGGTACAGATTTTCTCCTTAATGTACTTTCTCTAAAAAATTTTATTATTTCCTTAGTAGTTCCAATCACATTTCTAATTTCACTAATTATTTCTAAATTCACACATTATTTGTATCATTAATTACAAGATTTAATATGTGACTAGCACAATGAAAAAATAGAGTCATCGGATATTTATCATTGATTAATTTTTGTACACATGTCCGGCCATTGTTGCATACCCATCATATCCTTGGCCAATCAATTTGTTCAGATCTAAGTTACAATCTGTTAAATACTGAATTATAGAATTTGCAATAAATTCTGAATTCAATTGATTCAGAGATATGAAACGAATAAATTCTTCGCAAATTATAAAACGATTCCCTTGATCGCACGCAAGTAACGAACTCCAATTGACAATTGTTCTGAACCACTGATATCAGCAGTTTCATCAGCCAGAACGGAAAAGACAGATGAACCTACTTCTGTTATTATGTTTTCTTGAGCACTTCAGAACAAACTTGAATTAATTCATTTTGAATTTGATGTGATATGTATAAAGCATTTTCCTGCCGCAATTCAAGTGATCTTTCAAGATTTTATCTCCAGATTCCACCCGAAAGTGTAGTAAATTTGTTAAAACTGACGTTGCCTCGCTTTTCCCGCGAAGTGGAAGATCATGTTGTGCGTAAAACAATATCGTAGATACAACAGATCGAAGTTTTACCCTATTTTCTTCGACTTCATAATGGAAAGCAGAACCGATGTTTTGTAGTGCATTTGGTTATTTTTTATCCGTTATTTTTAAAAAATTTTGCGACGAATGAATTGCTTCCCGATTCCAAGTGCTCGCAGCATGAGATT
>QLNU02015360.1:4360051-4383386 GCA_006491805.2 Dysdera silvatica | reverse complement strand
AGCGCTTCAGAAAATCTCAGAACCATTATAAATAGAATGCGAGAAAGACGACATGTAAAGTATAATTTATCAAGATGTTTTATTTATTGAAAAATGTGTATTTACACATGATAGCTTTATAAGCTCTCTCATCTGGTAACTGTTTATCTTTCACCTTATTTAAATTAGTACAAATTTTAACATTACAAGTATTTTGTATTTTCCTACTATTTGCTGTATTGTTCGCAAAACAACTTGTTCCGATCTTTCAGACAAATCCAAAAGGAATATGACAATTTGAGGGGGGGGACCTCGAAACCTTGCAAAATCGTTTTACTTCCACCTTTAACTATTTGCTGTTTTATTTGTTGATTTTATTTTTTCACTATATGCTTTTATGCATTTTCTTTCCTTCGTTTCTTAATCTCTTTTGAGTTTTATATCCTTTATTTAAAACTTTTACTTTGTCTGAAACGAAGTGAAAAAAGCTATTTTAGTTCGTTTTCTTCGAAAGGCATACAAAACTCATTTGCGAGTAAGATTAGATTAACTACTAGTGATTTATGTAATGCCGTCAAGCTGATTGATTAGTTCCTTTTATTTTTTTAATTTTATAAAAGTTTTTTTTTCTTTTAGGAAAAAGGTAGTCATAAATAATGAAGGGAACATTAAAATGCCGGTACATAGGCGTAGAGTTATATGGGTCCGTGGGGTCCAAGCCCTCCCCCCCAATAATCTGAAATATAAATGTAATGTTCCAATTTTGAGAACTCTACACTGATGCGCCGGTATCTTTTTTTTTAATATGTAGCACCATAATTCACAATAGAACTTTCTACATATCTTAAGTATGGAATTATCGTGAAATTAGAGCATAATAATTAACAGAACATATCCATATATACATATAATTTCGACATGATTAAAATTTCGTGAAATATCACCCAAAGAATGAAATTGCGTGTGCAAACAATAATTAAAATTTAAATTTTTTTATAAAATAAAGTCTTAATTTAATTAGATATAATTTGTTTATGTAAAATATGAGCCATAATCGTGTCGCCTTTAGTATTATTCATTCAAAATAATCTTATGATGTGTGGATGGGGCATTTGCTTGTTCTTCACATTCTAAGTTTAGATGACGGGGCATTCAAGATGTAGCTGATGGATTAACATGATCTTCAAATATATTCACACCAGACTGCTGGGACACAAACTCGACACGGTGATCTCCAATGCCAGTTTGGCCACTGAGATGAAAATTGCAATTAAAGAAAATAATTTATAAAATGGTAACACACTTGTGTTGTTCTGAAAAATGTTGATATTTAAATAGCAACCAGGAAAACAACTTTTTTAAGCGTAAGTTTATTAAACAAATTTATAACAAAACAGTAGCTGGCGCCCTTGATTTGCTCCAGGGGAGCTTAGTCAAATACCATTGCGCACAACCTGAAATCAACGTTTTAATTATACATTAACTGGAGCTTGTATAAATTGCATTTATTTTGTATTTAGGGGGTCTATATTTTCAACGAACTGACGGCATGGCAATGGGGAACCTACTAATCCCCATTTTATGCTACATTTACGTCCACTATTTCTAGATAAAATTGTTTGAAATTATAACATTTACATTTTGGACTCTGTACGTGTGAACGATATATGTATTTATCATTTGGGAAGGTGCATTGGATCAAATTGTTTCTGTACTTCCCATTGTTAACTCGGTTGATAAACAGCATGATTCTCGTTGGCAGTTGAGAATAATATCTCCCTGCCTCTCTTCCACGTTCTTATTGAAAAAAAAAGGGCACCAGTTCACAGCATGTTTTTATCAGAGGCCATTTGCGGTATTACTCCCGCCCTATGCAAAATCTTGTCACCTACATCAGCAAAAATTGGTAGCGTTCTACACATGCGTAAACCAGGGGCGTCGTTAGGCCTTTATTGGGCAGGGGCGTCGTTGGACCTTTATTGGATGGGCTCAAGCCTCCCCCCCCAAAAGTGGAGAAGCCCCCCAATCGAAATTATGTGTTTTATTATTTCATTTCTTTATTATTTCGAATAATATTTATATTTTTGCATTTGAAATTTTTTACATATTACACTCACGTTTGCATTAAATGGAATTTAGCCGAACTAAAAGGAATAAGGAAAAATTTAGCCACTTGGGAACCTACCGAATAGTTAATCGTGCTTAATAAAGGCAAAACGGTACACAATGACCATCTGAACCAGCCTGGGGCATTAACCTCCCTCTCCTTATCAGTTTTTGAAATATTTCCCCCGACTGACGGAAAGTTCTGGAAATGTCCTTGACCGGAACCGGATACCCGACAACTGGGATTTTTCGTCCAAAAAGAAATAAATCAAACTCATTAGTCTCTAGCTAGAAAATGACCTGACAGCAAGCCAAAAATTTTCAAAAATAGAGCTATCGTTAGCTATAATATAATTCGTATTTTCTCCAATGCATCGTTTTTTAATTAAACAACCGTGTGAAAGTAAAAGTGATCAGTCTGACTCAAAGTGTGAAACTTCTACTTCAGCGAAAGATGTACCTAGTTTGCCAACAATCCCTCAGCCAACCGTGTCCAATATTTTGCATAAATTGAGAAAAAGGGAAGAAGCTCTTTTTCAACCTGTTCTTAGCCAATATCCCACCTCACAATTCGGAAAACAAAATCGTGGATTTAGTCGCTCGTGGTACCCCACGTGGAACAAGACTCTGCATTTTGCTTTCCGTGCAGACATTTTTATGTATTAGGAAGTGGAAAAGCGGACATAACGTTTATAAAACGCGGAATGAAAAATTGGAAATGTGCAATTAGTAAGTTCAAAGATCACGAATCATCAAAAGTGCATTTAAAATCTGTTGAATGCTGGGCATAATTTAAGTTGACCCAAACCAACGGCAATGTGTCCGAAAAACTCATTAGTTCCGATGTAGATCAAATTAAACGTCGGCGACTTTATCTACACAGGGTAGTACAAAACATACTTTTTACTACGCGACAAGGAATAGCCCAAAGGGGCCATCGAGAGAACGAGAGTAATCAAGGCAATGTGCTCGAAATTTTGAATTTAATCAAACAATTTGACAGTGATTATTGTGATTCAAGAATTTGTGCTATAACTGAACTGAATGCAATGTACCTATCACCGACATCTCAGAATGAAATACTTTCCACAAGTGCAAACATACTACGACAAAAAATAATATCCGAAGTGAAGGTGAGTGGATTTTATTCTATTCTTACTGATGACACGAGAGATAACAGTAAAACTGAGCAAATGAGTTTATGTGTAAGGCATTATCACCAAAAAAGTAAACGAACATTTTTTAGATTTTTTAAAAGTAGAGGATCTGAAATCAGTAGGACTGACTTCTCTTTTATGTGAAAAATTGGCTGATTATGGAATGGATAAATAATGTACCGTGCGTTGGACAAGGTTATGATGGTTCTTCAGTTATGAGTGGGCACTGAAGCGGAGTACAACAGTTGTTCAAAAATTACTTTCCACAAGCCATATACATACACTGTTATGCGCATAAGCTAAATTTAGTATTAGTTGATGTGTGTGTAAAAATATTTCTGAAGTACGAGAGTATTTTGATATTGTACAAAATTTATACGCATATTTCTCATATTTCGGAAAAGCGCATGAAAAATTCAAAAAAATTCAAAAAGAATTATACATTCCCGTGACGAAATTAAAAGCACTAACAGTAAGTGTCACTCGGTGGGCATGCCAAATACGTGCAATAAAGGCCCCAATAAAAACCTATCCTGCCTTACTACAATATCTGGACGATGCAAAGGAAGGTGATACAGTAAGAGCAAAAGGATGGCACGTATATTTAATGTAGTTTCACACTGTTTCTTTAACACATATATTTTATAAATGCCTGTCTGTGACAGAAATACTCCACACTAGTTTGCAGTCGTCAAATATTGACATTAATGATGCAGCTAATGAGATAAATGCTGTTTAAGAAACTTTGCAGCAGATGAGATGCAAAGAAAGCTTTTCGATTTTATACGAACAAATCACTGAATTCGCAAAATGCAATGAAATCGAATTCCATGCAAACATATTTATGGCATAAAAATAAAGAAAGAAAGAAAGAAAGAAAACTCCGAGAAAAATCACAATCCAAGAAAATAAAAAATTCCATAATTATGGAGACAACAGGGCACAGAGATCTTCGAGACGATAAGGAAATGTTTAAAAACGTTTATTATCCTGTCCTGGATAGAACAATGAGCGAAATGAAAAGAAGGTTCTTGGAAAACGATACAGACTTCTCACTGCAATTCACTTTATGTCACCAAACATTATTAATGATAAGAGTGAAATGTTTTGTCGGAAGTTGCGTTAGCCGGATTTTCCAAACATTTTAAATTGGAACTTCCTAGTGCAGAAATCACGGTTGCACGAAATTACATCTTCGGTCTTAAGGGACATTCTGCATCCATCACTGACTTACTGAATAATTTACCTCATGATCTGTTTCCCAACTTATGCAAAATATTGCAGATTGGAGTTGCGCTTCCTATGACTTCAATTTCCTCTGAAAGAAGTTTCAGCGTGTTAAATCGTCTAAAGCAGCGGTCCCTAACGGTGGTCCGAATAAATTGCGCCTTTGTGACAAAAGGAGACGATAAATTATATTATTATTATTATTATTAAGTTAATAATAATGTGCCAAATTGCTTAACTTGGATAAATGCACCTATCATTACGCTTATCATTGCTTAATAACCCGTCAGTTTCTTTGCGAAACATATGATTGTCAAATGGCTGTGAAATCAGTATAGGGATGCAAAACACAAAAAAGAGAGAACTAATTCAAACAAACGTAACAAATTTAATTAGGACTAACTACTACTCTAAAAATTCTATGCAGTTATATAAATGGCGAAAGTTTCCACATGGACAGAAACATAAATGTCTAGCTGATATTCTTGCTATGGTGCTGTGATTTATCAATACAGGTTGTTATCAAATCAACGGCTCAGCAACAATATCTGTCTAAATTGCAATATGACAATACAATAAATTACACCAATACTGAGAACGTATGCCAGATATTAAATTAAAACAATGCAAGAAATACTGCCTGAGTAAGCAAGGGCAAATGGGAAAAATAGAATGTTTCATAACCTAATTTTCAAATTAAACCTAAATAATGGTACACCTCGTACAAATGGGAATAAATGGATATTGACTCACGTGCGACTGTTATGATGGGGTGTTGCAGTCACGTGACCGTTGTTTTGTTGCAGGTGCATTACGCTGTGGCTCGTCGTGCACTTCAAAATCCAATTTCTGATGAGAAAACATTTACGGGGCTGCGGGGATGTTGCTGCTCCACTCCTGATCAATTTGGCGTGTTTAATTGGAAATGTCAGGATCTGATGATACGAAAAACAATGATAAACAGCTGGGATACCCCTGCGTCAGTTCAGTAGGACTCGGCGTATTTTACGGACAAACGTCAAGCTCTGCAGGTGCGGGAAAACAACGATGAATAGTTGGCATGGTGCTGCGTCGGTTCAGTAGGACTAGGTGTATTTTATGGACAAACGTCAGGCTTAGCTGATGCGAAAGCAACGATGAACAGACAGGATGCTGCTGCATCAGTTCAGTGGGACTCTACGTATTTTTTGGACAAACATCGGGATTTGCTGATGCGAAAATCAACGATGAATAATTATAGTCCGCCGGAATTCTTCACTCTGCAGTGGCGATGAATATAACTCTACGCAGCTGTGGCGTATGATTTTGTAGCTCGTGAGCGAATCGAGAATTTTTGGAGCTTTAATAAAAACTTTCCAAGTGGAGCCCGTGCGATACTTTCAAGTAGGAAGGTTGTGAGTCTTCCCACCTGCGACTTTGCTTGCCTTGAAGTCTCCGACCGAACTCCAAGTTCACGTCAAATTGAGACGTCCTTTTCCGTACGCTGCTCCCGCTCTTCTCTTCTATTTTCTTCTCTTTCAGCACGGCCCTGCGGTGGCGCAGTGTGGTAACGCGTTCTCCTATTGCGCGGCTAATCCGGGTTCGACTCCCAGCAGTGCAAAAAGAACGCTTACTCAGAGATCTCATAAAGATCGCACTGCTCACTGTAGTCCGGGGTTTGGTTCCCTAGGCCTTAAGAGGTTCGGATTCCTCGGAAAACAGTAGGTCCCGGCGCAGCATGACCACTGTAGTCTTTGAGCCGTAAAACCAAAAAGAAAAGAAAGTTCTTTCAGCACGACCCGCACGTCAATGAAATTAAATTACACAATCCACTCACAGGATTATTCGTTTTGACAGTACATTGGCTGTTGCTATCTATGCAAACCATACTGCTGATCTCTGATAGGTTTCCTTTCGCGGGGCGGTCTACTGTTTTTGAGTTTAACTACGCCCTGAGTTTACGATAGTAGAATTGACAAACAAGCCCCTAATCAAAGTTGACATTTTATGGGATTTTCATGGTTTATTTTAGCCTGTCTGCGCCTAAACTCTGGATCGCTTTTCAATTTGCTTTTCTATTAATTCACTTTCCATCTTCAACAGAAAAAAAAATGCTAAACTCGACATAGATAAAAATTAACAAACCTGACTAAACAACAGGGATGCAAACAAATCTGTTTAACAGATATAACAATCTTTCTCCAGAACTCACCTTCTTGAAATCAGTCGCCGTTGATAGAGGTTACAATATAAATATCATCAATTTAGCTGTTTCTAAATTTTCTAAACCTACGTTTCCAACCACGCTATCAACCCATCGTGAAATTTAATTCTCTTTATATCGTATGTACGGTCTCACCTTGTTTGGTGCAGAATGACCCTTGCTGTCCTTGCGCCATAAAAATACAACCAACCAACCATTGAATCCTCTGGTACTGCCGTCTTTCCCTATTTTCCAAAAATTAGTGTCACCGTAGCGAAAATACTCTGTAACGCAAACTTTAATGTAATATTTTCCCGTTTAATAAAATTCAACCCTCCAAACTCAAAGACAATCTCTCCGTATTGCGCTGGGGAGTGTGCCAAATTTTCTGTCTATATAACCTTTCCTACATCGGCCAGATGAAGCGTGCTTTACATCTCAGATTAAAAGAGTGTAAAAGGTGCGCCGAAAAGGCCGAATTCAATAAATCCTCCATTGCAGTTCAATGCTGGGACAATAAACATAAATTCAATTTTCAAGACACCACCATCATTCATCAACCCAAGTCTTCTGTAGAATTGGATTTTTTGGAAGCCTTTTTTATTCACAAATACTGGCAACATTGTAATCTGATGACAAGTCCACTCCATACTTCAGTTAAGCTTGAAGAAACCTATTTGCAGCTGTTGAACTTTCACCTGCCATCCCACATGTATCAATATCTCATTTCACCGCCGATAGATGGAGCAACAGTCAACATCAATAGGAACTTTTTATCCGGGAACGGGATCGAACTGGCAACACAACCCATCGATGAATCGGTAAAACTCCGTTTGTGCAGTGCCGGGCAAACGCGGATTCCTGACAATGGATGGCCGAAGTCCGTCCGAAACGCGTTGAAATTTGATTAATAAAATTTCTACTACGCTTTTAAACGTTGTTTTTCCATTTGCTATTTATTCTGCGTAGTACTACGCAGGGATGGACTGGGCCGCCGGTCAACGGGCTCCCGGGCCGATGCGCCCCATGGGCTAGAGAACCCTATAACTCTAAGCCTATGACCACATGTCCCCACCCGCCTTAGGTATCTCTGGACGGCTGTTTTCTTTTTTGGCGGTCAAAACCCACTCCCTTCTTTCTTAGGATTCCCTGGGGGGGTGGGGGGAGGGGTCTTATGCGAATCCGTTTAAACACTCATAAGATGCAGAAACAATGCTGCAGCTGGCCATCAACGGGAAGTAATTATGTCAATGTTCGGGTTGGAAAGAACTCTAGTGCGTGATCCAGGTAACAAATATATATATATATATATTAAATGAAAATTCATCAAAAGCATTTTCGTAAACTAAAGTTGAAAGTTTTTGTTTTTTTAAATACTAGTGGATTATTGGGAGGACTCAAATCTTTATTGGAATTTATTGGGGGCTCGAGCCCCATGGGCCCCATATAACTCTACGTCAATGATCGATAGGGAACAATAAAATCCACCAATCCTTGTGCATAAAATTTGCGTAAGGGACCGTCTTTATATTAAAACTTGCAGCAACTTTGGAAATTCCAATGGCAACAACCAGTTTTGATTGTTTAAATATTCCGGGGGGGGGGCGAAACTCTAATACTAAATTTCAATTCATTTGGTTAAAGGGCTTACAAGTTTTGAATATTAGAAATATTGAGCTCTTATGAGCTCAATAAAAATATTTAATGGTATTTTTATGAATATCTCCCGAAATATTCACTATATCTCCAATTTTTTATCGCACTGAAGTTCAACAGGATAAACAAAATTTATGCTGTTTTTCATTTTTAAAATAATATCTAATATGAATTATAAATTATGAAAATCATATTTGATAAAAATATGAATAAAAACATTAATTTTCTGACGGGAATTAAAACCTTACGGTTTTTTACATACTACATAGAAGTTTCAGCGCAATCGAATCTGCAGTTTTTTAATGCTTAGTTAAAGCGACAGTTTAAGGGGGCATCACATAGTTATAAAAAATAAATAAATGAAAAAAATAAACAAAAAATAAATATTATTTTATGCTTTAAAACTGTTGTCGATTGACATTTCTTGATCATCATTTAGCAGGCATTTTGATAAATTTAATCAGTGATAGAATAAAAAGTTAACAGGTATTATAACTTTTTGATTTTAACAGATATGATCAGAAAATTGAATTCCCGACCTACAAATTCGTTTTTTTCTATAACGGTGGAAGCCTCAGTAGACATTTTATGGAATATCTCGAGTTTTAATTGTCAGAATGACGCCAAAATTTTAAATTAGCCCAATTAAATAGTCTGGAATCCGATTATGATATCAAACATAGATATTGCCATTGGAATTTTCAAAGTTTCTGCAAGTTTAAATATGGAGACGGTCCCTTATGCAAATTTTGTGCACATGAATTGGTAGATTTTATTATTTACTATCGATTGACACCTTTGAATTTTATGTACCACAATTATTTCGCGAATGGTAAACGGGTATTCAGATTTTTGTTTCACCGACTATACATACAAAAAACTCTAAAATTCGCGGAAATTCGCGCCGTGATAAAATTACTACCCTAGTGATAAGGTCTGGGTGGTAACGATTTTGAAATAGCGTTGAGTTTTCACTGTGCCGGGCCCCTCAAAAAAAAAAAGCAGACCCTGGAAATTTGTCTTGTTTGTGCTATAACCCGGCTCTGGTCAAGAGAAAACAATCATCATTGTCACAATCAGAGGTAAGTATGTATGTGGAGTGTGTCGCCAAAAAATTGGATATGATTTAATTAATTGTATATAATATTGATAAGAAATAAATACGACGTTTATTTTTTATCAGTTATTTTTATCTTACCAGACACTTGTTGGATGGGGTGTTTAATTATATGAAACTTCTATTATTAAAATCGGTTTTCAAATTAGTTCCGATAATTTCTTTTAATTCAATTTATTTGTCACAAAATTGCATACAGTAGCACCTATCCCGTATTATTTGAGTTATACATAAACACTAAAGACAAAAATACGAAATACTTAAATTTCACGAACTACAGACAAAAATAATAACAAAGAAGACAAAAAACAAACAATTTGTGACATGTCCCAGTAAAAATCATTATCGGTTTAATAAGCTGAAGACCCTAGATTGTTGGCGCAATAATTACATCCATCAAATATAACTTTAATTTCTTTTTAAATATATTAACATTATTAGTTTTCTTAAAAATATCCAGCAAACTGTTCCAACTTCTAGTACCGATATGTTCAATATTCCCCTTCTAAATAGCTTAGTTCTAATTTTTGGGAGTCTTAATTGACTTTTTCTTCTAAAATTCCGATTATTTTCTAAAGTTCGTATGCCAGTACTCTCCATGTGTTTGTTTTCCTTTATCCTTTCAGACTTAATTTTAAGTATGTTCATATATTTTATCTATTGGCATTATGTTATATTTATTAAATAATACCTTATAATTTAATCCTTTATCTTTTTTAATTAATTTTATAAATTTAATTTGCAATGATTTAATTATTTTTATATTACTTTCGTTTAAATATAAAAATACATAATATTAAATAATGATTGACGCTGTATTTTGCCTTTTGCATTGTTTTTTTTTCTCCCAGTGAGCATTAAAAAGTGGTACCCCGATGGACCAGACTTCGAGTCAGTTTTCGTGCAAGCTTTGGAAAGAGTAAATTCTAATCCCATTGGACGTTTTCTTGACGCTGAAGGACTAGATGTTAAAGGACTTTGCTCCGCTGTAGTGAATGAACGTAATCCAAACAGACCACAAAGAATAACAGGATTAGATCTCGCTTGGGTGGCTCCGATAGATCAAAAGGGAGACGTTATATTCAGGTAATTAGTTGTTCGTTCATTATACGGCGCAAGAACAGCGGTAAATATGTTGCGCCAAACGTGATGAATTTTCGATTTTTTTTTAGCAATAGCCTATCCCACCAAACGTGTGCTTTTGTAAATTCCGATCCCAAATCGGTTAACGACCTCCATGTTTATTCACACCAATATACCTGTATATCCTTTAAAATTTAGGTTAAGAAATTTATTCATTAATATTAAATATATTAGCCTACTTAGATATTTAGTATTATTAAATATATTAATAAAATACATCAAAACATTAACGAATTTTAAGCCCCCCCTCCCCTGTAGATTTTTTGGGCCACCTTGTAACAAGCGTCTAGCTTACGGGCCTGATGTGGATTCGACCTGCTCAATATTTTATTCCTATTTTTTTACAACCTATTCTTTAATTTCATAGTGCGTTTTCTTACCTAATGTTTCCATGTTAAATTGCAATTAGAGGTTAAAGGAAATAAATACATGTGATGTTTATTTTCTTGTGTGCCGATTGTACAAATTTTGGCTCTCCGTGGTAATGAGGCGTTGATGTGAAAACTCATATATGCGGGTGTATTGCATCTAAATCTTCATGCTATTATTGGAAGTAATAGTAAAACCGGAGCTGGTCTGCGATGTAGTGATTTGGATTTTCCTATTTCTTCAAGTTTTTGACCATTTCATGGCGCTGAAAATACCACCGAAAGTGCAGAGCAAATATGCATCCACTCTATCACCATTGTTTAGGGAAATTCAGGTACGTACTCTTTCTGATGATATATTAGGCTTTCTAGAACAATGGGCGCGAGATCTTGATGAGTTAAATGCCTCAATAAACAAAAAGATTGGGGAAAAATTCAGTGTGATTTCTTCCGCTGATCCAGATCACATTGGTCCCAAGTACACTCAAATTAGAACTTTCCGATGGTGTTAAAAAGCAAATTGGGCATATGGAAAACGTGCATTTGGTACGTGTAAACGGTAATTCTATTACGGCTCTCCAAAATAAAATGGAAGATCAAGAACAATACTTTCGACGCCCCTGCCTGGTATTATATGGTCTTCCTGAGAGTGATAATGAGAATTCGATATTCGCGGCCATAGGCCTAGAGTTATATGGGCCCGAGCCCCCTCCCCCCTAATAATTTGAAATAAATTTCAATTTTACATATACTGTAATGTAGAAATCTACAAAGTATATGCTTTGGACCCCCAATAATTTTGAAAACTCTACGCTGATGCTCGCGGCAACAGATTTTTTAAATGATAAATTTAAATCTAATCTACTATCTACCGACATTGCTACTCCACATCGATTGTGCTTTAGAAAAGTGACACCTTCGCCGAACCATGCTAAAATCAGACCATTGATTTTCAAGTTTTTTCGATTGTCCCAGCGTGATTTTATTTATAACAACAAAAGGCTTCTAAAGGGCTCGGGCGTAGTAATCGGAGAGAGCCTGACTGGTCCCAAAAAGAAATTCTATAACAAGCTACGTGCCTCGGGATTTACCTGCTGGACGGTTATGGGTAACATTTATCTATTTGATTGTTCAAATCGCTGAATGAAATTCTACATTTTGAACTTAATTGAACACTTTTCTTTCCTAAATATGCGTATCCACTTGCTGCACATATTCGCCCCGTATTGTGTGCCCTTGTATATTGAACCGAATTTGTGATTTTTTCTTCCGGTGACACCAGATATGAATTACATGATGACCTTACTGTGTTTTTGCTATGTTCTGTTTATGATTACTAAAACAGTGTTTTTTTATTACTTTTGTATTAAAATGCATCATTTTATCTCAGGCTTATTATCGGTGTTACTATGTTCTACGTGGTTTTACTCCTTTTTTTTTTTTAAAGCGGATTCTAACATTTTGATCTAAACCTACTTAATTCTGTACAAATACTTAAGTTGTATAATTTTATTTATGAATGTTGGCGCATAATGACCCCAGTTGTCCTTGCGCCGTAAATAATACAACCAATTGTGAATCTTTTTCTAAAATTCTATTCTCAAATTATTTTTCTCTCTCTCTCTTTCCTAAACTATATCTTGGCGATCCATACATTTATATTTCCTTTTCGTCCTCCGTTTAATTGAATTTTTTTCCAAAATGCGTATGTTTATTCACTTACTGCACATGATGGCCTCGAAGAATGTTATGTGCCTTTGTATATTGAACCAAATTTGTGATTATTTTTTTCTTTCTTCTGGTGACACAAGATATGAATTGCATGATGACCCCACTGTCTTTTGCGGCGTTCTGTTTATAATTACTAAAATAGTGTTTGTATATGTTAGTATTAAAATTCATAATTTTATCTCGCGCTTATTGTCGGCGCTTTTATGTTCTCCGTTGTTTTTCTCTTCTTTTTTTTTGTAAACGGAAATCTAAAATTTTGATCTATACCTGCTTAAATCTGTACAAATATTTAAATACAATTTTATTTGAGAATCTTGACGCATAATGATCCTTATTGTCCTTGCGCCATAAATAATACAACCAATCGTGAATCTTTTCTAAAATTCTTTTCTTAATTTTTTTCCCCAAATTAACCTTTTGGGGACACTCCCGCGTATGACATACTTTTATATTTCCTTTTCGTCTTCCCTTTAATTGAATATTTTTTCTCCTAAATACATTTATTTATTTGCTGCACATGTTGACCTCGAGGGATGTTGTATGCCTTTGTATATTAAACCAAATTTCTGTTGTTGTTTTTCCTTCCAGTAACATCAGACATGAATTACACGATGACCCTATGGTCTTTTTGCTATGTTCTGTTTATAATAACTAAAGTATTGTTTTTTTATGTTAGTATTAAATTGCATAATTTTATCCCATGCTTATTGTTGGTACTATTATGTTCTCCATGATCTTACTCCCTCTTTTTATGGTAAACGGAAATCTAAAATTTTGATCTATACCTAATCAAATCTACGCGAATAATTAAATACAATTTTATTTATGAATCTTGGCGCATGATTGTTATTGTTATCCTTACGTCATAAATTATACACCAGTTAGGAATATTTTTTCTAAAATTCTTTTTTACGTAATTTTTTTCTCTTTTACCCAAACTACCCCTTGCCGATGCGCCCACATATGACATACTCTTATATTTCCTTTTTGTCTTTCGTTTATTTGTATATTTTTTTCTCCTAAATATGCCTTTTCATTTGCTACACATATTGGCCTCGGGGAATGTTGTGTGCGTTCGTATATTTAACCAAATTTGGGATTTTTCGTTTTTAATTTCGACGACATAAGATATGAATTGCACGATGACGCTACTGTCTTTTTACTATGTTCTGTTTATAATTGCTAATTAGTGTCTGTATATGTTAGTATTGATATGCATAATTTTATCTTATGCTTATGTCGGTGCTACTATGTTCGTCGTGGTTTTGCTGCAGCTTTTTCTAGCAAACGCAGTGACTTTGAAGAGATAAGAAATAAGAAGGCAGAGATCAAAACTTTTGATTTCTGCCTACTTATTTCCGCACAAACAATTAAATACGATTTTATTTATAAATCTTGAAGTACAATGACTCTTGTTGTCCTTGCGCCATAAATAACGCAACCTTAAATAAAATTTCTTCTTTTTCCCAGGCAACACCTTGGCGATTCGCCCGCAAATGACATAACTTTGTATTTCCTTTTCGTCCTCCGTCTAATTGAATATATTTTCCCTTAAAAATGCTTATTCATTTGCTGCACATATTGGCCTCGGGGCATGTTATGTGCCTTTTGTATATTATCCAAATTTGTGATTTTTTTTTTCCGGTGACATAAAATATGAATTTCACGATAACCCTTCTGTATTTTTGCTGTGTTCTGTTATAATCAGTAAATTATTATTTGTATATGTTAGTATTGTTATGCATAATTTTATCTCACTGTTATTGTCGGTGCTGTGTTCTCCGTGGGTTTTCTCCTTTTTTTGATATTAAAAAATGAATTTAAATTAGAATTTAATCGGAAATTTAAAATTTTGATGTATAACTTAATTCTGTACTAAAGGATTATACTATAAAGGAAATACTTAATTACAATTTTATTTATGAATCTCGGCACATAGTGGCTTGTTGTCCTTGCGTCATAGATAACACACTCAATTATGAATCTTTTCTAAAAAATTTTTTGAAAATTTTTTTTTTTTCCTCTTGGCGATGCTCTCGCATATAACATGCTTTTATGTTTCCTCCGTGTCCTCCATTTTGTTTACCTATTACTTCGGTATTCATTTTTTATTTATTTTTTGTTTTTATTTTTCATTCATATAATGTCCTCCCTACCCACTGCATCCAACAGCAGCCCTTTCGGCCAATATTTCCACAATACTTCAATGTATGACTTCAATTCATAGTCCCACTTGGGACTATGTATTCCACATCTCTTCACAGAAGCGTACCCACGCGAAAAAGCTCTGCGAGTTAACGACTTCTCATTTTCCAATGGTTTCGTCGCCGGCCCACCATCTGAATCCACCAGTTGTTAATATGTCTGGCATGGATCTCTCCGAGGTCCAACTCAAACCATTTTCTTATAACTTTAACTTCGCAAAATCGTGCCGCCCCTCGGTACCCATCCTAGTTTCACCTATAGAGAAGTCACTCAAATACAGCCGCCTAGCACCGGAACAGAAAAAGACTCTTAGACATCTCATCAGTCATACCATCGCCACCAACTTTCCTAAAAATGTTGTTCCAAACTTACCTAAACAAGTTCTTTCCGCATTGAAGTCAGTAACCTCCAATGACAGCCTCCACATTTCCAAAGCAGACAAAGGCGGTCAAATTGTTGTCCTTACCAAACAGCAGTACCATGAGGGCGCTAACGCGGTCATCACCTCTGGTCCTTACAAAACCTTACCTCGTGATCCCACCGAACAGCTACGCGTCCACTACAACAAAATCATTCATGCATCGCCTTTGCTCACTCCTAGACAAAAAGAACTCTCTTTACTTGTCTCACGCTATTCCAGCACGTTTCTACGCCCTTCCGAAAATTCATAAACCCGGTTTACCGTTCCGACCCATCACTTCGTGTATCGGCGCGGTATCTCATATACTCGCCAAGTTTCTTGTTTCCATCATCTCACCTCTTACCACTGCCAATATCCACACTTGCAAGAATTCTTTAGACTTCATCAAGAAACTACGTTCTATCTCACCAGGCACCTGCTCCATCGCCACGTTAGATGTGAACTCCATGTTCACCAACATACCAGTCGAAGGTGCACTTGATTGCCTTAAACTTCGTCTTCCTGAATTCCACTTTACACAACCAGAAATTGCTGAAATTATCTATCTTACCTCGATCTGTGTCAACTCCAGTGCGTTTGTCTTCAACGGACAACATTACTAACAAACCAGTGGCTTAGCTATGAGTAACCCACTTTCATCAATCCTTTGTGACATATATATGCATTTCTTTGAATCCAATCTCCTCAACTCTATCAAGTTTAAACTCTGGGATCGCTACATGGATGACATTTTTATTATGTGGGACAGTCCTCCAGATCAAATCTTAACACTCCTTCCCATCATCAATACGTTGGATCCTGCGCTTAATTTCTCCCTCGCAATTGAAGAAGATGATTCCCTTCACTTTTTGGATATACAGATTAATAAACATCATAACTATTTCGATACTTCGGTGTACCGCAAGCCTTTCAGCGTTGCTCTCCCTCCACATAATCTTTCTTTCCATCCGTATCAACAAAACATGTCCGCCTTCTACACCTATGTCTTCCGGGCTCTACAGTTCTGTTCGTCAACGGACTCCTTATCTGATGAAATTTCTTTGCTTAAGACCATCGCTCGCATCCGTGGGTACTGTCCCAGCATTATCGATGCTGCCGTTTTCAAATTCTCAAAACGTTCTTACAGTACATCTCTTAGTCGAATATCTTCAAATAATTACATTGGCTTCGTAACACTCCCTTACGTGCCCAAACTTAGCTCCGCCATTGCCAAAGTCCTTCGGCAAGCCAAATTCAAAGTTACCTTCTCGCCTATTAACAAGATTTTGCCCTCTAGACTCAAAGATAACATTTCCACACTCCAACGCTGGGGCGTGTATCAAATTTTTTGCCAGTTCGGACTTTCCTACATAGGACTGACAAAACGTGCCCTCATGCATCGGTTGAAAGAACATCGCCGATACGTTGAGAAAGGTGAGGTGCACAAATCATCCATTGCTGTTCACAGCCACGAACACAACCATCGCTTTAACTTTTTTGACGCTCGTATCATCCACCAACCTCATTCACCACTTGAACTGGACTTCGCCGAAGCTTTCTTCATTAACATGTTTCGTGATTCCATTGTGAATGACCACAGCTCAACTCCTTCCTTCAGCTCAGCTTGGCGAAATGTACTCCACCTAACTCCTTCTGATATTAGTCCATAGTCCCACCATAATTGCCACCTCTACCAACAGACAGCCAACTTTTCCACAATTTGGTAATTTCTGGGAGGAGTGGCCGCACCACAAAAACCACGTAGTACTTGACGTCCTACTTTTGGAAGTGAACATTTCACTTAATAACTCAACTCTAGTTACATCCGCGAATCAACCTCGTTTGTTGACGATATTCCACGTGTTCACTCCCGAAGAAGGGCGAACTTTTATCGCCCGAAACGCGTAGCTCGAACTCAATCTTGACATAAATACGCTTCTAAAACGTTGTTTTTTGTCTCTCATTCAATACAATGTAGCTTCTAAGAGTCGTCGGAATAGACGTGGAGGTGGAATGGCAATCTACGTGCACCATATGTTGTCATACACAGTTATACCACAATGGTGCGGTATCTATAATGCTGTTTAAATTGTTTGCATAAAATCTAGTGGTATTTATATTGTATCAATTTATAGACCACCAAATGATAAATTTTATAATTTATTGTGCTACATGCAGAGTTTATTCAGCTTTATTAACAATCAAAGACTTAAACTCATAATAATGGGTGATTTTAATGTTGATATCAGCTCTGATCAAAATATTAATGCAAAAAATCTTAAAGATATGGTATTTGCTAATGGATTTAATTTTATAATTAAGATCCCTACTAGAACAATAGCGAATTCTCAAACATTAATTGATCTTTGCATGACGAATATCTCACCGCAATTCTCAGGAGTACTCATGTATCATATCAGTGACCACTTACTAATTTTTTTAATCATTAAAACCCAAGATTTTCATCGTTCAAGCGATAGAGATAGTTTTTTATTTGTTCGGGACTTACCTGAAATCAGAATTAACTAACATTGACTTGTCACCAATTCCAGCACTAAACAATGTTCATGGTGCCCATAAATTATTTTTAACCTTTTTAATAATTCATACATTAAATGCTTTCCCTATAGGAGAATAACCAGAAGTAAACGAATAGGTAAGCCTTGGATAACTAATCTACTTTTGAGAGAAATTAGAACAAAAAATAAGCTTTTTTCAACTTTCCTAAAGAGTAAATAATCTGAACACCCCTCCGTCTATCGCATCTGCCGCAACCAACTCAATAAAAAATTGAAAAATGCCAAACGGTCGTATTATAGTGAATTCTTTATTAATGCTAATAAAAAAATGGCCAAAACTAAATGAATTACTAAGCAGGGGCAAGCCTTCTAAAAATACACTTGATTACCTTACTTGTGACAATCGGATCGTCACTAATCAAGAACAAATACTTACAGCTTTTAACGACTATTATATCGACTTTCCTTTTAACTTAATGCTAAATCAAGCTAATATTTCAGATTTTGGCAATAATTGTTTTAGTTATAATGTTGTGGACTCGTTTTTCATCTCGCATGTTTCCGGTCATGAGATCACTAAGATCATTAGTGAACTGAGGGCATTAAAGAGCCCTGGACACGACTCAATTCACCAGACTGTTGTAAAATTTGTATTAAATGTTATTTTACTGCCATTAACTCATATCTATAACTTAATCTTTTCCACTGGAGCTGTTCCTAGTGACTGCAAAATCGCAGCCGTCACCCCAATATTTAAGAAATGTCTCAAAACGGAAATTTCTAACTATAAACCCATTTCTCTACTGTCTTCTCAAAAGCTATTCGAGAAGCTCCTTTATTAAAGACTTTATACTTTTCTTATTAACGATAAAATTTTACACCAAAATCGATACGGGTGTATCAGGTGTAGATCCACTGTACAGGCTCTAATTGCAGCTACTAATTTTATTTATTTATCATTAGACTAAAAAAATAGATCTGCGGTCGGTGTGTTTTTTGATCTGTCCAGGGCCTTCGACACGATCAATCACGAAAGGCTACTTTATAAACCTTAACTGGCTGGTATTCGAGGCCTTTGCAATACCCTATTTCGTAATTATGTAACAAGTAGACAGCAGTATGTGCACTTGGGTGATTTCCGTCCCACACTTCGTTCCACATTTTGTGGTGTCTCACAGGGCTCTGTTTTTGGTCCCCTTCTATTTAGCTTCTATATTAACAATATCTTCTTTTTGCCTACACTCTTTAAAGCTCTCTGTTTCGACGATGATACATGGTTTTTTTTTCAGGGCACAGAAATTAATCTGATTTCTATGGTTAACAATGACATCACATATTATACCAATTTCTTTAGAATAAATTGCCTTACACTTAATACGACGAAAACCAAATGCCTCCTTTACACTAACCAAAAAAAAAAACCATTGACCTACATCAATTAAACCTTAACATCAATAATGAAACTATTCAATTCTCATCTGAACAAATTTTCTCGGCGTCACGCTCCAGTCCAACTTAAAATAGGATAAACATATTAATACCATTTGCACCAAAATCAGTAGAAGCATACGAGTAATTGGAAACGTCAGTTATTATTTACCGATTTCTATTCTTATTGATCTCCATTATTTTTAATCTTTTCAATTCTAGTTTATTGCCTACTAATCTAGGGAAAGATTTCAAAATCAACTCTTTTATGAATTACTATTCCCCAGAGAAGATACTTTCGTCTATTGTCTAATCAAATCCCCTTCTTAGGTGCACTGAAAGAGATCCCATGAAACATGTAAGTATATTACCAATCGATCAACTAATTACTTAAAAATATACTGTCTTTATGTTTAACGCTATAAAGAAGGGTGAACACTCAAATTATACCAGACTTTTCTAGAACAACTCTTGGTTTGGCTCGAATGGGCTGTTTTGATCCTCGGATATGGAATCTTCTACCTCACACACTCAAAATTTCGAATTCACTTCCCCTTTTCAAACACACTCTTCGTAAATATTTAATAGAATCCTAACTTCTTGGACTATTTTTATTTGTGATTAAATCTTCTCTAATTAGTGTTTAATATTTAATTTCTGTTTTTCATCTTTCAGATCGTATAGTTTTTTTTTTCCAATATCACCTCCTTACTTTGGGTAGCATCGGCTCCATCAGACCCCTTGGTCTTTTCCAATTGTTGCCCAGGTAGACAAATCGCAATAAACTTTGTATATAGATTTATGTTTCTACCTGAATACATTATTGTATTGTGCAATTGTGTCAGTTCCTTGAAATTTACCCACTGAATCTCCACATGCAGGTCTTGGCCCATGTGGATCCCCCTCCCTTGTATAAGTCCTGCATATGTATAACCACTATCTTGTAGTTTTATAAAGTTTGTATCAATTTAGAATGCATTTAAAATATTTAATATTAATTTTCAGTGTTTATTAACACTTTATATTTTTTAAAAAATCTTTGGGTATTAGAAATCTGACCTCAAATCTGAGCAATAAGCTTCTACTTTAATTTGTAGCATTAAAAGTTCATTTATCTGTAGATGATCTTTTTGTATATGGGCCCGATTTAGCCACTTAGGTCTAACCGTCATATGGCGGGTGTCGGACCCTTCAAACATGCATTAACCCCAAATTAAGAAACTGTGATGTTCAAGAAAATTATATCGTTAATGTTACCGTAGTCTTATTTTCATATACAGTAAAACCTCTCTACAACAATATTATACGGACCGACAAAAATTATCGTTGTAGACAGAGTTATTGTTATAGGGAGGGTTCATTATACAGTAAAACCTCTCTACAACACTATTATACGGACCGAGAAAAATTATCGTTGTAGAGGGATTTATCGTTATATCGGACATCGTTGTAGGGAGGTTTTACTGTATATTTATGAAATTCATGCTGAAATTGTATTGATGAAATATTTCTTTTAATAGAGCTGTCATTGTGGAAAGGAAAGGATTGTTTCACGAGATCTTGTCCCGTCCAGAATCTGCCAAGTAAATTAATATGGAAATAATACTAGCTTAGATACGAAGGATGTGAAGCCGTTTTTTACTTGCATCACAACTTTCATAAACAAATTAATAAAACTTTCTAACAAAGATAAAAAATTTACGTCGAACTAACTGGTATAAATGTGTTGAATCTTTTACATTTCGAATTCAACTTCATGTAACAGCTGTTATTAACCGAAATCAATTGACGTTTTTTCGATTAATAAAAAAATACGAATACCTGTGTTGTCTTTTTTAGTTTCCAGAAATGAGAAATACCATTATAATTATTGTGTACATGAACTCTTACACATTTTGAAGACTGGGGGTTTTTTTTTGTTATTGTTAACCTTTTTTAAAGGGAAATACAACACAACTATGCAAACCTTGTATCCAATTTCTGGAAAATAAAATAAGTGCAAAACAAACAAGCATACGCAGCTGTAACGAAGTTTTTTTGTCGATTTCCGATGATCATTGATGATGAAAGATGCAGTTGCAGTCTCCCACACATCACGGGATTGTCCCCGGGTCCGATAATGGAGATTAGCAAGCTACCAGTGGGACAAACGCTTGCGCTCGCTGCAGCAAATCCCTTGCAAGAGAACGTAAACACGCGCTTGCCGGAGAAGAGGATGATTTGTTGTTACATTTTGTGCTAGAAACGCGGAATTGAGTACCACATACAAGAGAAAGAAGACAAGTTCCGCAAAGAGTACCAACTGTTGCAGATTTTTTGTGTCACGCATGTTTTATGGCTTACCAGCGGCGACCAGTAGAGAGCGAGCAAGCTTTAACATCAGTTCAAACATCTCACATGATACAGTTAAGCGTGGGACGTGCAGTACAAATGCATCATCGCTCTATTTTTGGCTGTAGTGGTGAACATTTTTCTGGAGTAACCCAAAAGACAGATGATGTACTTGTTCATTTTAATTTTTACGTACCTGAAGGGGCTCGTGTCTGGCAGCAACATAACAAAGACCGGTGGGATTCTTTTCCATCGGAAAACGTGTTGCACGATTTTACCACAGAGCAAGTAGAGGATATGATAGGCTCTCTAAGGCAGCTGATATCGAGAAGTCAAATGTAATAGGAGAAGTGTGCTTCAACTTTGATTATTTTGAAGAAATGCCCGAAGCTGTAGTAATTCAGTGGCTCGGAATCACACGGGAGCAGTTATTGGAACTCGAAGAAATTATACCACGAATTCGCGAAGTAGAAAATTCAAAACCAAGCAGAGCATTAGCACTACTTCTAGCTAAAGTCCGGACCGGGGAAACAGACGTTCGGCTTAAAAAGGCGGTCTCCTAACTGTCACAAGCGGAATTTAACTAAAAAAAAATCAGCTAATAGTCCATCCAATTCTAGGCATATATCGTGAAAATTACAGCCGAATCTCTATGTTAATGTCAGAAAAAATTAATAAAAAGTATATTTGAGTTTCCAGAATAGAGCATTTATCGCCATTTGGCGTCAGCCAAATTTCTTTTTGAGTAAACGCTGTAAAGGAATAGCCATAATTGGGCATTTTTTTTCCCCCACACTGGTTTACGCTTTTATGCAACTAACTAAGGTTACTTATCTAAACCTCACCATATTTTGGAATATGAAAATCAAAATAAGATCAGAAACATTACAACTGGCAAAGTAAATATAAAAACTAAACTAAAACATTTTCTGCTATAACTTTCACAAATAAAATACGAAAAATATTAAATTCTGACAAAAAAATTTTTACAAATTTTTACAAATTTTTACAACAAAATCCAATATTGAAACTGGTAAATAGATGTAAATGTATTGTTAAAGTTTCAAAGCAGATTATATCACCCTGATGGTATTATGACATTCGTTCGTTTAAAATTTTCGGCTAACTGAAAAGAATTATCGCCAAATGCCGCTAAAAGATTACATTTGGCGTTATTTTAGCGAATCTTTAAAATTTAATTTCAGGTTTTCTAAGGGGATTTGGCCGCTAATTTTTATAGTATAGATTTTTTATAATATACACTTTGACCTAAATTAATTTCGTTAAATTCGGCTTATGACAGTCAGGAGACCCCCCTTATTAGCCTGCTTTTCCAGCTTCCAAGAGCTACTGCAGGAGAGGATGATGTCTAAGACTAGATCAGTTTTGCACGAAGACTTTCTACCTAGGTACTTAGGTTTTGAGAACCTTAGCCGTGATGTGGTACTAGAGAATACTTCTCCTGTAGCAAAAGCACCGTTTTGTCAGGAGCAAGAGAAAGCGGTAACTATATGGGATGCAACGTACATTTATATACAGAAAATCTCCAACTACGACTTCCAAAGGCAACCATATAGTATGCAAAAACACAGATATGTACTGAAGCCATTTTTAATATAGACATGAAACGGCTACATACGTGAAGTATTTGGGCTCTATTCTGGAAACCAAAATGATGCCAGTATAATGCGAAACGTATTCCAAGGTAACAAAAGGGATAATTTTGAAGGTGGAGAAGTCTTTCTTATAGACAGAGTGTTTCGAGACGCAATTACACCTCTCCAGA
>QLNU02015360.1:4327929-4343695 GCA_006491805.2 Dysdera silvatica | reverse complement strand
CCTTTCACATGCCACTAACACATCTTTATTCACAATGTAATGCTTGTATCATTGGCAAATAAAGTGATTTCTCTCCTTACAGAAAGTACCATACATGCAAACAAACACATTACATTGAAAATACCATTGACATGCAAATTAAACAATAGTGAGCTTAGATTTGTTCCTTGAGGTACCCATATCTATTTAGCCCCATTTCAAATTCCTCATTAACATTAATCACTAACTGTTTTCTATTACTTAGGTACTTTTTTTTAATATATCGTTAATTTTGCCGCCTAGTTCATGCAGTTTGTCTTTCAATCAACATGCTTCTATTAGTTACATAGAAAGTCTTATAGGACATCGTTACCTTTCACAGGAATAGCATAATAATATAACGTTCTGTTAATTTATTTTCAAATGTTTTATATTTGTTTTTATTCCTATACAATTTTTTTTTCAATCAATATTCTCTACATGTATTCCCTAAAATTCTTTGTTTCTTTTACTAGAATTTCTAAGTCATACTAATAACTGCTAATTATGACCCATAAATTCAGAACTGTCATTTGTAGAGAACTCAGAATTGAAACCGGTGTATTTTTGGGTGCAACATAGGTCTCTTTATTTCATCCATACTAAATAAAATTCAAACCTGGACAATTCCAGAACCAGTCTGTGCTAGTAAAACTTGCTAGAATCCTCTTCAGGCAATCTTGCCACTCTAGACTGTTGTGGTGAAAAGTCGTGTTGACAAGGACATTATTCTGTAGAAAAAGGATAACCATAAATTAGTGTGAATACTTGGTAAATATATTAAAATAACTTGACCTAGTAATGATGGTTTCATAATAAGCATAAATAATCCCAGTGTAATTAACATAAACACATCATAGAACGTTATACCTACCTGTAATGTCCCAAAAAACAGGTGGGATACATAGCTTCATGTGCTTTATGTCATTTATACATCTTCTATAAATATGCTGTAGTTAGGAACTAGATTAATCTCCTGGACTACTCATTTCCAATATGTTTTCTAGTGCCTGTGCCTTGCAATCAACAAAAGTACCTGGATTTGGACATTAAGTGTTATAGTTTATTTTGTCTATCGTTTATCAAGTGGACTTCATGAATGCTTCTAGACCAGGGGTCGGCAACATTTTACGCAAATTATTGCAAAATAATACAGTAGTTTCATTCCGTGTGCCAACACACATCCAGCAATTTGCGAATGTTTATTTTACTATCCAACTGTTAATATAAATTAAGAAGAACATTTGCAATATTGTGCTTTGAAAACAAGTAAAATGTATCTTTTAAATTTGAAATCATATTGTAAATTTTCTTTTGGCTTTTAACTCATTCCACAAGCCATTAAATATTGATCTACATGCCACATATACCATGATTGTCAACCCTGTTCGGTTACTTTTAGATGTTACAGTATTTCCATGAACCTGGAATTGTCAGGGAATTTGAAATTGTCCTTAAAGTTTAGAGGAAAAAAAGAAAAGATTTTTTGATCAAATCTGGAAAAATCTTCTTAACTTCCATTTTGAATGGCTGAATCTCCACAAACATAAAAGCTCTTCACACACACACACACACACTCAACCAAAGTTTAGTTAAAAGTTGCTTGTGATTGGTCAGAGAATATCCGAAGGAAGTCAGGGATTTTTTTTTTTGTCCAATGTGAGTGTGAACGTTGATGTTGCTATCTGATTTACTTTGTCTTTTCCATCAGTTGTTAAAACATAGGAAAGTCTGCACTATTCTCGAATGTCAATTGATCATTTACATTTTATTTACTGACTGGAAGTTTTTCAGAATTTCACACAATCTTGGTTTCTCACAGATGACTATTGTGCAAGAATAATTAACAGTTATACAATTTTTTTTACCTCCCACGTATATGTAGTTCAAACTGGAGCTTTTTGTTTTTGGAGAAAAAGAGACACAGCTTTCTCAAACTCACAAAAAATCTCGCCCCGGAGGCTTTTCTGTGTTGACCATTATTTGGCAATTGTGTTATCCCTGTGAAGGGTAATAATATCTTACATCCTCATATACGGAGAAAGAGAGCGTTTTTCCAGTCCTCGTTCGTCTAGTGGTCTAAGACACAAGGCTAAATGGAGGGACCCTGGTTCGAATCCAGGATGGAGACAGCGTCTCTTTTCCTCCAGAAATAAAAAGCTCTAGTTTGAGTTACATATACTTGGGAGGCAAAAATTATTGTATGCCCAACTGAAAAGTGGACAAGGTGATAAAAGTAATACCTTTATTGGAAATTTAAAAGAAATCACCATTATCATTGTAACACTAGTCTCATCGTTTCGTCAGCAGGTCAGTGACATTGTTATAAAATGATCGAGGTTGTTTTTTTGAGGAAGTCCTGCACTGCGTCCTTCACTTCGTCGTCCTAATGAAAATGTTTCCATTGTAAAGATTTTTTAAGCGGTCCAAATATGTGATAGTCACAGGGGGACAAATCTGGACTTTACGCTGAGTGTTCCAACACTTCCCAACGGAATTTGTGTATGGTCATCTGGGTTTCATAGAAGATGTGTGGGCGGGCGTTATCATTAAGAAGGATCACTTGCTGTGAGAGAAGGCCTGACCATTTGCTTTTGATTGCTTTGCATAGTTGCGAGAGAGTGCTGCAGTATTCTGATGAATTGATAGTGCACTGTTGTGGCAGGAAATCAATCAAAAGTGGCCCACAGTAATCGAAGAAAAACGTTAATATCACTTTTCATGCAACCAGCATTGCTTTTGATTTTCTCGGTGGAGGAGATTATGGGTGTTTCCACTGCATACTCGTTCTCTTCGATTTGGGTGTGTAGTGGTGACACCACGACTCGTCAACCGCAACAATGCGTTTCAGAAATATGGGATCTTTGTTATAACGGATCAAATGCTGCAGACTGAGGCCCATTTGTTGCTTCTTGTGATCAGGGGTAAGGTGTTTTGGTATCCACTGTGCACTCACTTTACTGTACTGCAGATATTGGTGTATGATTGATTGCACCGTTCCTTTACTCAGAGTGCTGCAGAGATGTCACGAGTCGTAACTCTTCGATTACCTCTAATCATTTCATCAACAGCAGCAATGTATTCATTGGAGATCGCGGTGTTTGCTTGCCCTGGTCTTGGCAGATCCAATATTAACGTCCGCCCTTCACGAAAGCTTTTACACCATTTGTTCACAGCCGTTCGTCCTAGACAGGGCTCGCCATAAACAGGCACCATTCAACGATAAATATCCACATTACGCTCACCTTCTGCCACTAAAAATCGTACTACTGCATGTTGTTCTGTTCTGGACGCATCCACCTTTAGCATGACTTTACATTCACTTTAAATGCTCTCATGCGAACTGGTTAATCAGTTATACACAGTCTGCAATGCACTCTTCTTCCTACCTTCCTTTATAACTCTGAATGGTGACGCTACTATCACTGCTGTACTTCTGACACTATCACACGTGTCCACTTTTCATTTGGGCAACCCTTATATAATAAATTCCCCCACGAAAAACTCACAAAAATCTGGCCTGGAGCCTTTTCTGTGTTGACCATTATTTGGCAATTGTGTTATCCCTGTGAAGGGTAATAATATTTTACATCCTGATATCCAGCAAATTCATAGCCATTAATATGGAATTCCAGCCTTTTTTACATTCATTGTTTACCCATAATTAGGTTTACTAAAGTCCTTACCTTTACCCATTCTTATAGTTTTAGTATTATACAAAATAGAAATATTTTACTTATTTACAACCACTGGTCAGTTTTTCTTTGCTAATTTTACTTTGGAAAAAAATAAGCTTTCTTTATCAATTTACAATATGTTTTCTATTCATGTTTCTATGCATTTTTAAGATATAGTACAATACTTCCTGTGTAGTATCTTTGTTTCTAAAGCTCATACTTAATGTATGAGTACTAGGTTTTATGATAAATATATAGGTCGATATATAGAGCACACTCTCCATTCACACTCCATAAGCTTGTTGTCTTTAGGCCATGAATATACAACCAATCAACCACTCTCTTACTTTTAAAGGGATCTAATTATTGATGTTATTTTTGTTAACTCATTAGTAAGTATTGCATTGAAATACTTTTGCCTCATTTTATTTTTTCAGTTACCAAATTCTTGTATGAAAAAAAATCCTTTCACAGAAAATGCAAAAGCACCAGTACCTACACCACCGCCAAAACAACTAAAGCCAAAACTGCAAAAATTGGCACATAGCAGTACAGAAAGTCTTGATTTGCCAACATCACCTTGTAAGTTCACTATACTTCCTCCTGGATGGAATCAAGAATGTGATCTGGATAGTGGCATAGTTTATTATCGTAATGAACTTTCTAAAAAAAAGGTAAAATATGTTTAATTATTTGCTGTATTCCCTGTATTAGTACTTGAGCCCTTTGCGCTCTATGGTTATGCTGAACAAGCAGCTGAATAAAAGTTTTCAGAATAATAGTAATAAATAAATTACACACAATTTTAAATGTTAATGTAAATGTTTTTATTTTTACTATTGTGCTGCTAATTTGGATAGAATTCCCAGCTGTGCCAAAAAAATCAAAGAATGCTTACTGTAGTTTGGGGGATGTCTCCCTAAGTCTTAAGGGGTTTGGATTTCTCAGAATAATGCATATCCATTGCCCTATGGTGACACATTCTTTTATCATCCCATTAACTTTGATTTGATTCTAAATGGTATCATAGAACACATGTTATTTTTCTACCCATAGTAGTCAAGGTTTGGTTCTCTCAGGAACAGAGGTTCAGATTTTTCATAGAACTTCATGTTCTGGTTTATCATGACCATTATTGTTCTTGAGCCATTAAAAAAAAAAAAGCTATGTTACCAGAGTACAAAGTATGAAATTACTACAATTTTCATTTTAGACTTAAACTGTGTTTTTTTCCCCCCCTTTATTAAATATTCTACAGCAAAAGCTAGGTTAGTATTTTAAGAAAAGATTGCTATATAGCTTCAGCCTTCATATACGTCTACAAGTTTTTAAGTATTACTTTATATTTTATTTTATGATTTGTAAAAAATGTATAATCCTTGTTGGTTCTACACTAATGAAAATTTGCATTGTTTGTTGTATTCGGCACAAATTCATTTCATTTCATTGTGAACTTTTTTGCATTCATATGCAACATGAAAGTTTAATTGAATTCAATGTGCAGGATCCATTATTATTATTTTATTTTATTTTTGAGTATTAAAAATGTCCTCTGAATATAGTTGGTGGATGCATATTTGTGAACACTATAGTTTTAACAGATATTGCAACCTTTAAATGTTATTGGAGTTATCTTAATCATATTCACCTATATCATGGTTACCTAAAATACCACTAATCTTTTGAATCCCACACGAATCGATGTTTTATGATATTTTTGGATCAATGTCTAAATATTTTCGTTCAAATCCATTTTTATTAATTTTCTTGTAGAACCGGCAGTAAATAAACATGCAACACATAACATGAATTTATATCTAGCAGGAACATTGCTGTCAAAATTTTTTTGTATTAAATTCTGATGCTCTCAACAACATAAAAGTTACTAATATGGAAACAGTTGTAGAAGTTTAAGAAATTAAAAAATGAAATTTTATGCGTTTTGGAAATATTTAGAAATACAAACTTTTAAACACACATTAAATATTATAAAAGGAGGCTTATAAGAGGGAATTTATAGCCGGGTTAAATTATAGTGATTTGAATATATTCATGGTTTTAGCTATAATTTAAGAATCTGTTTCACTTATTGAAATCATAAAGGAAATTTGCTTGTAATGAAAGAAAGGTAAGCTAACATGTTATTTATTTTTACTTTTTTATTTTAGAAACTTCAGGATGTGTTTAAAATTAAATCTCAAAAATTTTTCATTTATGCAACTATACCATTTTCTTACATAGGGTGATTCAGAACTAATGGAACAAACTGAAAGGGGTGGTAAAGGACGCCAAATAAGCCATATTTGGCGAAATCAGGTCCGCAAAGGATCCGATTTGGCTGTACAGTGAAAGTATTATTTACATCCACATCGTCGCTATGTAGGCAATTACATGAACAAAAATTTGTTTTATACATAATTTAAGTGATTGACCTAGTAATGCAGCAGAGAAAAAAAAATCAGAAATTCCCTTCCCTGGCCCTGAGTAGTGTTGCCATTTAGTCATCAAAGGTATGGTAAATGTTAATTAACTCTAGTCCATCCCACTAGCCCAGTAGCTACTGTTATAGTTTTTGTGATCGATGGGCTGGGTTTATTAACTATCAGTAAACTTGGTCATGCATATACATTAGGGTGGGCCTTACATGAGCTCAAAAAAATACTTATTTGAATTTGTTTGCTCCGAATCCATAAATGTGTTCAATCTATCAAAAAAAATATTTTGCTGAATTTTTTATGAATATCAAAATATTTTTAGGGGTCGCTAGCACCTTCATAGTATGTGAGTATTTACAATATGACAAGTATATTACGAGTATTTACAATATGAAGTTTATATATATTTTGGTTAATAATAGTCTACGCAATTGGCTTATAATACCAAACGACTACATCAGTTATGAACACAAACCTGAAAATTGTACAGAAGTAATGAAATTCGAATAAATGTTCAAAACAACTTACTGCAATGAAGTTTGCTTGTTACGGTTTAGGTACCTTTTTCTAAAATTTTTACAACTTGGAGCAAATATTGCTTTTGTCTTCAGCGTTCGTAAGTAGTTTATTGTTCTCAACGATTAGGGCAATTCTTCTTTCAGCTGTATCATTTACAACTCTTATACATGGAACAGTTTCGTTTGCTTTGATGTACGTAACATCATCAGTCTATGTTTTTGCTTTGTTTTGTAAAAAATCTGACAAAATGTCTAAAATTTTAAAAAATATTTTAGTGTTAGAGGAAACAAAACGATGTAGTGCCTTTAAATGCAAAACATCTGGATCGACAACTGCTTTCTTTGGAGGGTATTCTATTTCTTCATTTTCCATAGCTTTGACCATTTTTCTTTGGTTTTGTCAGAAATATTTTCATAAAAAAAAAGGCAATATGTTTTTCGGACAAATAATATAAATGCAGTAAGAAATTTTTTAAGGCAATTTTTAATATTGCTTCATTTAGAGCATTGTACTTGTCAAGATTTATCAATAGCTGTAAAACATTACATGCAGCACATGTCGCTGATGTAGCTTCAAACCAGACCTCAATATAAATTCGAACTCTAGGGATCTCTACCCTGCCTAGAAATTTTCTGATTCAATGAAATAAATTGATGTAAGAGCTTTAGTCCCCCTCTAGAAACATTTTTCCCCACCTAGAAAAAAATTTCAGTTTTTTATCTTTGGTAGTCTGGTACGTTTTTATTGTTCGAGGGTCGGATCTGGCCCGCGGGACGCCTACTGGGAATCACTGCTTTAGTTCGTTTTAAGATATTTATTATAAAATGTAAAAATGCGAACACAATAAAATACATAAATTTAATATTCAGAGAGAGCATTGGGCGTTATTTTTGAATGAAACAATTTGCATTTTTTCATGAGCCAGAGGGCGAGAAAAACCATGTCAGCGAGCCACATGTGGTCTGCAGGCCTCAGGTTGAAGACCACTGGCTTAGGGCAACATGTTTGTGACTTCATTGCCAGCTGATGGGATACTACAGTGCCATCGGGATGCAATACCACAATGCATTACTACACAAATTCATGCAATGAAATTTCAGTAACAAGTAATATAGTAGTACTTTTAACCCTGGTAGCAACCTCTAAATCTAATACGATTTAAAAAAAAATTAACTGATTTATTTTCTCATATGAGTGAACATTTTAAAAAGTTGGGAGAAACGAAATTTCAAACTTCAAAAATAAGGCCCACCCTAATATACATATTATGATTAAGAAGTTACATCAAGTTATTAATCTTGTCCCAAATAATATATTACACAGTTTTGGGATATAAAACACAAAGGAATACAGAAAAAATAATGGTAGTAAATTTCATGGGCTTCTAATACAGTTTCCTTTCAAATATGAAACTTCACCTTTGGTGTATTACACATTTTGTAGATTAGTATTGTCAAACTAATTTCTATAAATTTCAGTTGTTTAATTTTGTAAAAATTCCAATCTTATGCAATTTTCATCTTGTTCAGAAATGTTTTCATTAGTTTCCATAATATTGAATTCTATATAACTATGAAATGGCTGGTTTTTTTTAGGTTGCTAAAAAATTTTAAACTATAGAGACAGTATTTAATACTCCATTAAAAATATTTTTTTCATTCTTTTTTTTTTTTTGTAAACTTTATTAGTAACTGTATAAAAACAAATATTTTACCTTTTTTTTTTCTTTCATAACACTTTTATATTTCATTTTCTCAAGTAATTTTCAATTATAACTTTTGTTTTCTGAATTTTGGCATCTAATGTTTATTTATTTGGACTTTAATTGCTTTGGACTTAATGCTATTTATTCAGGAGCCACCATAACTATTACAGGATGTTGCATGCAACTTCCTTCCTTTTTCTTCTGTTAACTTCCTGTTCTCTCATTTGGGATTGGAAAAACTTTGTAACAGGAAATAAAGCTTTAACGGTTTGGATTTTTATGCACAAATATGGAAATGGTAGATAACATTGAAAGTGAAGATGATTCTTCTTATGGTACTCCAGATACAACATGGGTTAATGTTAATCATGATGTGCAGGTATATATCCTACTGCAGTGTTTGAAAATAAGTTATTGATAATAAAATTTAATTCTAATTTTTTCATGGTAATCGAATGCTAGGTATCACCCTTTCACTTAAAATGATTGTTGATTTGTGTATTATAATTGCATGAAGGACAGAGATGTATGACAAATTTTAGTTGTTAAAGGTGGGAATCAATAACTTCAACTTTATCAGTGTTTATTTGGATATATCCTTAACTTTAGGTAATTTTAAAATTTGTATGTCTTTTATTTTTATAACAAAATAACTATTTTATAATGAAAAACTATTTTTTTTAATTGCAGAACAGTTATATGGTCAACTTCATGCATTAATACCAGTGGAAGTATTTAACTTTGACCATACACACAAATGCATCATTTTCCTTTAGTTTCATTACATTCACCCTCATATACTTGTTCTATGATAAACTTCTGCCTTTCCAGTTTAGTATTTAGATGTACTTTGCACCACCTCATCATCTAATCTCACTTCCTGTATTAAATTTGCTAAGCATACTGCAATCTTCAGTAGCTGATTTTTCGTTAACCAAGATGTCGATTTTACTTGTTCCTTCATTGTAGTGTTTTTGTGTTCATTTTCTTTTCCTTAAATAAATTTATAAAAGATAGATTTTCAACTTTTGCAAATTCAGTTAGTCAGTTGTCACGTTCATTCTTTTTCCTATGTTCATATTTTCCAATTCATGTCCTTTCTTGTTCGGTTGTCTGATTCTTATATTGAAACCTCCCATGATTATCTTGATATGTTGCTTCCTTGTAGTGTATAAGTGTCTGATTTTTTCATAAAATTATTTGACCTCTTTGTCGGAATGGCTTGAAGTTGATATCACTAAGTTAGTTGAGTAACAAGCATTGCAGCTCAATTTGATGTACTTTCAACTTTTAGAAAAGTAGCCTTTAATTCTTCCATTGATTAAAAAGCAGGTACCACTTGTTACTCCAGTTTCTGTTCTTCAATATTGAAACACATATCCACTTTTCAGTTGTCACCTTTTTACCTTTTCTTCTAACATCATCGTGTTGTAATGTCCCATTCGATCTTCTGCAGCTCCTCCAATTCCTGAAGTGACTATTGCTATTTTTGCACCAAAAAATCTGTCGAACCAACCAATTTCTGAAGTCTTGCTACAAAAGCAATATAATGCGTACACATACAAGGTGATTAAAAATATATGTTACGGCAATTAGCTGTTAGTTGTAGGAAAACCTTTCCACGTAAAAAGTGCTCAAATTATTTAAGAATGCTGAACATTATTTTGCAAGGGGTTGTATATTTATAAAAACATAAAATTTAATTTTAAATGTGAACCTTCTACCAAAAAATTTCCAATTAGAAAAATATTGGGGGGGATTGGTTGGTTCCTTAGGCCTTAAAAGGTTCAGGTTCCTTTGGAAACTGTAACTTCTGGTGCAGCATGACCTTCGTTGTCCTTGCATCGTAAAACAAAGAACAGATAGAAAAACATTGCCTCATACCTAATTGGCCAAATGAAGGAAAATTCATATTCCTAAGTCGAATAGAGTTAGGTCTCAGCTCTGTAGCATACGAACGTTTTTTTCTGCAGTCCAGGTCTTGGTTCCAAATTACTTGCGCAGAGTGACTGGCATATTGGTTGCTGGACTGCGAAGGATCGATGTCTGTGTGTGCTATTCTGGGACCATGCTCTGCCTTTTCCTCGCGGATCGGTCTTTGCTTTCGTAATTGTGCGATCATCCTTTGTTCTGCTGTTCTGTTGTTCACTGTAGTGCCGGACAGTTGGTTTGGAAAAATTCACTGAACAAAAAATGTTTCTTTTGATGTTCTTCACCTGTTACACATACTTGGCAGTTCCCAACTCTTTTCCAGTGTGTTAAAAAAGGCATTTTTAGGCTTATTTTCACTAAACAGTAACACAGATCAAAATCAGAAAACGGAATTCCGGATTTCTTTGTCTCTGCTGTATTATTAGCTCATTTACTTAAATTATGTATCAAAAATTGTATTTAATTCATGCAATTGGCTACGTAGCAACGTGATGGACGTAAACAGTAGTTACGCTCTACAGCCAAACCGGCCCCTTTGCGGACACGGGGATATGGACAAACATGCCTTATTTGGTGTCCCCTACCTCCCCACTAAATGTTAGACGTAGAGTTCTGAAACACCCTGTGTGTGTGTGTATATATATATATATATATAAGTTGAAAATTTAAATAAAGATGTTAGACAAATTCCAAACTGGAAAGATTTAAAAAATAATCTTAAAGCTGATTGCTTTATATTTTTTATGCACAATGTGACTTATTACTGCAATCCAGCAGGGGTATTCATTTTATACTATGCCTAAAGGTGGTGTAGTAATATGTTTATCTACCACATAGAAAACCTGGGTTTGAACTCAGGTGGAATCAGTCCAATTTCTGCTTCTTCTTTTTTTTTTTTTTTTTTTTTAACTTTGAAAACCTTTTGCGGATGTCAATTAAAAAAAAAAGTCACATTTTATTTCGTCACATTTTTTCATTACGTCTTAATAAAGGTAGGAGGCTGTTATTGCCACTTTATTGTAGTTGTATCAATAATATAATTATTAGCGGGTTTCAATAGATATTGAACCCGCTATTGCTTTTGGTTTTTCTGTCTGTACGCAATAAAAAGGACAAGGCAAAGGTCTTCCGTAAATGCAATAATGATGGTTGTTGTTAATGCTGAAAACCTACCGAGTTACTTGAGAATTAGAGAGTGGTGAATGGTGAATTAAAGAGTGATGGATTAGGATTAGTTGGAGATTAGAAAGTGAAAGATTAGGGAGTGATGGAAGTGATGAATTAGAGGTCTGTAGATTAGCAAGTTTCGGATTAGCAAATTTCGGTTTAGAGAGTTGGGGATTATTGTGTTAGATTAGCGAATGGGGGATAAGAGGGTGGCCAATTAAAGAGTTAGTGATTAGAGAGTGTCAAATTAGCGAGTGATGGATTTGTTGATTTCCATGTTTTGGATTATCAAGTTTTGGATTATAGAGTTGTGAATTAGCGAGTTTCGGATTAGCAAGTTGCAGGTTAAAGAGTTGTGGATTAGTAAGTTACGGATTAGCAAGTCACGAATTCGGGAGTTGCAAATTAATGTTAATTGAAACCCGCTAAATTTAAATATTGACCTTAAGTGATTTTCTTTCACTTGCTTGTTTGTGTTAAAACCAATGAAAAATGTTTGTTGTCATTATATTCTGGTGGAATCAATAATAGCTACATGAAGAAATGTTAGTTGTGATTAATTCTTTACTTTTTAATTTTGGTTATCATAGTAACATGAAATGACAAAGGGTTCTTTCCATCTTTTTGTTTATTAGTATTCATTCAAGTTCTGATGGGTATGCACATCGTTTTTCTATTCCGCTTAAATTCGAATGTTATTCTTTATTCACCACACCAATGACAAAACTGCAAACAAAAAAAAAATCTGCAATGTTATTGAATACATTTTCAACGTTCTAATATTCAATAACACTGAAGATTTTTTTTTTTACTAATCCATAGATCAGGGTTTGATTCTCTAAAAGAGGTATATAAAGATTTTTTGTGAGTTACTCAAATGACTAGTTAACTTTTCCAAAATTAGGGAAACAATGGAATCACTAGATCTTGCCAAATTTTGCTGGAGTCAGATAATTTTGACGCACTGAATGCAATAGACATATAGCTTTATTTGTAGCCGTTAATTATTTACAATTTTTAATCTTTCTTTACAAATTATTAAAATCAGTTTTTTATTTTCTATTTTTTTTTTAAAAATTCAAGCCAAATTTTGAAACATTTTCTAGTTACAAATTTAAAAAAGACGTGGAAACATTATCCAGGTCCTTGGTCTCAAAATTATTACTCTCTCTAAATAAGTGGGATTGAAATTATAATTTGGTTGAATGTTAGCAAATTTTATTATTTAAAGCTTCTCCAAAGAGAAAAGAAAATTATATATAAGATCTAACCATTGACTTCATTATACCAGTTATAAGAGATCGTTTTGTTTTATCACACACAGATAAGGGTTAAATGAAAACTTACGTTAAAATTTGAAGCTTTATCATTATAAACGTTATCTTGTAGATAGATTTTTAATTTCAAAATATTTTTCAGTGTTGAACTGTATGTATTATCAATGAAAAGTTCATTAAGATGAAACATGATTTTTTTTCTAATAAAGGGCAACATGCTTCATATTTTTAATAAGATTTCTTGTTAAAGAAACAATAGAAAAAAAATATGAAATATAAATTGTGCAAGGTTCCCACACAATTGTGTGGAAACCTAGCATTGGATTTGAAATCAGCCCTAAAAGTCATGGGAAACCGAAATTTATTGGTCAGACCTGGAAAAGTCCGTGAAAACCTTCTTAACCTGTTCTGGATAGCTAAATGTCAGGTGAGCATTGAGCTATTTTCCCCGACACTGAAGTTTGATTTTAAGTTTCGTTTGCGATCAGTCAGGGAATTTTGTCTGAAAAGTCAGGGGAATTTTTTTCTCCACAGCAAGTAGGAACCCTGATTGTGCAAACTACTTTTGAATTTTTAAAATATGGATTTCATAAGCAACCATGTTTGAACAGCATATCTGCAAATGTCTTAACTAAATTTCCCAGTAAAACCATTGATCCAGAGATAAGTAATTACTGAGATGTCTTGCATAGATGGTTTATTTCTCTTAAGAGGTTTGGCAAGGATAAATACCCTCGATCACTGATCATCCTTGGCTCACCATGTTTGAGGATTATTTCTCCAATGAGGAATTTAGAAACTTACACAACTTTATCAGCAGAGTGCTTTAGTTACTGTAAATTATGTATGATAGTCCATACAAACTATTATCCATTTATTCTGTGCAAGTAGAAATCATCCCAATATTTAAATTCCAATTGTGACGAATGGAATGGTTGCAGGCTTAATTGCACTGCAGGTGAACTGTAAGTACAAGTGTAGCAGAATCTTAGCAATCCTTGCATCATTAAACTATCATTCTGCATTATATTCAGTTCAGGAATCCACATGTCATTTTGACTATTTAGTGTTTATGAAATCTTCAGTTTCTGGGTGATGGAGAATACATTTGTAAGAAATTTTAAAATATTATCTAAAGTGTTAGCCATATTCTTTATGTATTGTGATGCGTTATTTTTTAATATTAACAGATATGTTTAATTACTGATAATTACTACTAATTTAGTAGATAATTAATTTACTAAATTAATACTAATTATTGATAATAATAAACTTAAAAAACAAATTTGTATCCTTAATGTAGCAAACTAATATGATTTGTTTGATTTATCACCTGAACAATACAAATTTGTATTCTTTCTATAATGCATTATGAAAGAATTTTTTTTCGGTGAGTCCTAAAAAGCATGTTTTAGTTAGCATGATCTTTGCTGTCTTTGTGCTATAAAATTCAATCTTTTTCAGTGGTATTCATCACAAGATGAAAATGGACGTATATACTTTTATGATGAAGATAGCTCAGAATCATTTTGGGAATTACCAAATTATTCATCACCAGATGCTGAGGTAGTTTCATTTAAATTTATTATTTCAATAGCTGCATTTATAGACAAGTACATAGCCAGTGAGTGTTAAGGTAACTCACACTTGGTAGCCTCAAAAAAAAAAAAAGGAATATTTTAAAAAACCTTTAGCCCTGCTGTAGCACAGTGATAATATTTTCACCTATTGTATAGTTATCGTGGGTTCCATTCCCAATTGCACCAAAAAAAATAATCCAACTAATTGTTCACCATAGCCTGGACGTTGGATCCCTAGACCTTAAGAGGATCTAATTCCCCAGAAAACTGTAAATTCCCCCGCAGTATGATCTTTGCAGTCCTTAGCTCTATAGAATTCACAAATAAAAACCTTTAGTCCCTGATCTTGAGAAATTAAGCCAGTAACCCAATATTAGCTTCACCAAAGCTGTCTCTGGCTATCTCCTTGTTTATGGATGTGATTAACTATAACTCTGCTTACAAGGAGAGATTTTGATGGAATGTATTACAATCGGACCTCCATATATTGAAGTCAGTGGTTTCCATTAAAAAAAAAAAAAACAAAAGATTTAACAACAGTTTTTTCTTCTACACAATGAGCAGAGGAACTTTACATCATCAGGTCAGTTCACCAAAACTTCATTATACAGTGTGTTTATAATTAAAGTCTCCCTGTTTAGAGCTTTCTTTAGCCCGAACTAATAAGAGGAATGACACCAAATTTTGTACACATACTATTCAAGGGATGGGTAGAAGGATTCCGAAAAATAAAATGTTAGTTCCAAAATTCGTCAACAGAGAAAAATGTGGCTTTCGAAAAGCGAGAAAACATGGAAAAGGCACATAAATAGTGTATTAAAATAATCTTAAATAATAAAACCCAAAAATAATCATGAAATCATATTTTTGTCTTTTAAGATGACTCATTGTAAAAACTAAAAGAAACACATAAATTGCCCCAAAATTTTTATTTTAAAAGAAAATGAAAATAATACACCTATGTCAGTGTCGAAATTTGCATAAAACACTTTTTCTGTTGAAATCCTTTTTCCGTGAAAATTCATATAAGTTTCTTTTAGTTTTTGCAACGAGTCAATTTAAGAAACGAAAATATGATTTTAGATTTGTCTTACTCATTTTTGTGCTTTTTTCACCTTTGGAGTGCACATTTTCTTGTATTGACGAATTTTTAAACTAATTTTTTTTTTTGCAGAATCCTTCTCCCCATTCTTTGAGTAGTAGGTGTATAAAATTTGGTATTATTCCTCTTATTAATTTGGGCTGCAGAGAGCTCCAAACAGGGAGACTTTAATTGTAACCACTTTGTATATAGAGAATTCCATTGTATGGAGGTTTTATTGTACATTGTCATTGAAAAGTGAAACTGCATAAATTGAATTATTTTTATATATATGAAAATGTATGGAAAAATACAGTACATCTAACTATGGAAACAAAGTAAGTGGAAAAAGAATATAAAGTGTTTGAAAAATCA
>QLNU02015360.1:4311361-4327829 GCA_006491805.2 Dysdera silvatica | reverse complement strand
ATTTTTATTTTTGGATAATTTTATATTAAGTTAAATGTAATACATTAATCAAATTCAAAGTTTCATGAATCACGTATTGTAATATGTTGTACATTGATATGAATAAAGATGAATAATAATAATATTCACATGTTTGCAAAGGAATTTCCCGGAGTAATTTATGACGGTTTTAAATAGGAAATAGGTTGCTTCTTTGGTTTTTTTTTAGATGTATTTGATGATAATTTAAGAAAAAAAAATTGTGCTGGGCCACTAGGCCTTTCCCTGTCCCAGGCCCCACCTCCAGAAATTCAAAGCCTACACTTTTTGATTCTATGTTTTTATTTATTTATTTTTTGAGCCAATATTTCTAGATGTAGTGTCTCAACTTAGATCCATACTTCAGAGTTCATAAAATCTGTGATAAAATGACGTTACACAAAACGTTCATTGTTGCCCACGTAAAACGTTCATTCTATCCCATGTGCACCAGTTTTTCCTCCCTGTAGGTACGATACGATGTATATATTGAAGCATAAAAATTGTTGTGCATTTATTTTAGAAATATCCGTTCTTATGCAGAAAAAATAAATATTCATCATTTACAATCACCCGGCTATTGTTTTAAACGTGTCTGACGATATGTCTACCTCAGAATTTGAAACCTGGTCATAACTCTGTATTCAATTTGTTTACATCCTTTTCGTGAATAATAGTTTTTTTAATTGATTGTATTTTATTATAATGGTTAATGTACCAACAAACAAATTTGGTGGTCATTTTTCATTACTTCAATTAATTTTGTGGAGATAACCTTGGTTGATACATGTTTAAATGCAATGTTTTAATTGTGACTTTTTGGTAAGGTGGGAGAGCAGTGGCACAGCAATCCAAAAATTTGGGGGGCTGAAGCAGCTTTAAAGAAGATCATATGATTCGGCATTGGAGAAAGTGTATTTTGATATGCTACTTGGGGCTGATAAAATTGGTACAATTTTAAATAAACTGATACATTTAAATTGGAAGTTTTAATATTTCAGCTATTATTTAAAAAATATTGATGAATAAATGATATACCACTTTCTTGATTGTATTGGGTATATCATGGCACCCTGCATAAATTTATCGATGCACTTTCCTATGAAATGCAAATGTGATATGAGGATTTTATATAATAGGAATAAAATGTTTTTAATTATTTGTTATTTCACACACTATGATAAAATGGAATTCATACATTAAAAGAGCAATTGGGTAAAATAATAAGATTAATTATACAGATTATTTTTCTAAATTATCTACGTACTTATCAAGAGACTTTGTTGGTTTGTTAATTATGAATTTAACATGAACTACAAATTCCGTTTGAAGTTAAATTTTTTATACGAATTCTTTCAAATTTCTATTTCCAAACATTTCATTTTACTTGTGAATTACTGAATATGAAGAAATTGTTACATATATACACATATATTTTTTTTATGTAAGGTAGAATATTGAGTTTGATTTTCTCTGCGATTAGGATCATTGCTACGGTATCAATATTTTTTGCAACTTCTGAATTGATAATTCTTTGATACATGTCCTTTATTAACAACAATATTTTACCACTGAACAAAAGCTACTTTTAATATATATTGTAATTTAATGACTTGAATTTTATTTCTTTAGTTTGAATTTATGCAGTTATTGAGGTTTCATTTTATACATATTTAGGTTCTGTTTAGCATAAAATTCACACTGTTTACGTTATTTGTGAATAGATCTTGCTTATTAGGTCTACTTTTTTGGGAGGAGGGGGTGTAGTATAAAATTTAGTTTTTTAAAATTGCTTGCCGTCAAACGGGATAGATATATATAAAAAAAATTCTGAAAAGGGATATTTAGGAACTCTATTTAAATTTCTTGAATGACCATTGTTGTAAGATATTATTACCCTTCACAGGGATAACACAATTGCCAAATAATGGTCAACACAGAAAAGCCTCCGGGGCGAGATTTTTGTGAGTTTTTCATAATTTCTGCCATCCAGGGTAGCAGAAATTATTGTATAATAAATTCTCCACGAAAAACTCACAAAAATCTCGCCCCGGAGGCTTTTCTGTGTTGACCATATTTGGCAATTGTGTTATCCCTGCGAAGGGTAATAATATCATACATCCTTATATACGGAGAAAGAGAGCGTTGTTTCCTGTCCTCATTCGTCTAGCGGTCTAAGACACTCCGGGCTAAACGGAGGGACCCTGGTTCGAATCCAGGATGGGGAAAGCGTCTCTTTTTCTCCAAAAAGAAAAAAGCTCTAGTTTGAGCTATAATATATACGTAGGTGGCAGAAATTATTGTATAATGACCATTGTTGTTATTACATCATAAAATTACAATTTTCTCGTCTGGAGCTGGGTTGCCACAGAGTGGGTTCTTCAGGTCCTAAATTGTGGAATCAGCTGCCTTCTAATATAAAAGAGATAAATTCCTATTCTAAGTTTAAGTCTTTAATCCGGATCCTCCTTACTAATTCTATTTAATCAATCTCATACTTAATTTAATTTTCGCTGATGTTTGCGCAGTGATATCCCATGGGGCTGCTTTGGCTATCTGGTATCTCCTGGGTGGTGCAGGCTTTGTCAGACTACGTCTTTACCTGCGCTACCCAGGCAGACATGGACAAAAATTATTTCATAATATATAAATTAATGTATTTATATTTTTCTAATTAATTTTGATGTATTTATATTTCGCCGATTAATTTTGATATATTTGTATTTTTAATTTTGATGTATTTATATTTTTAATTTTGATGTATTTATATTTTTAATTTTGATGTATTTATATTTTTAATTTTGATGTATTTTTTAATTTTGATGTATTTATATTTTAATTTTGATGTATTTATATTTTTAATTTTGATGTATTTATATTTTTAATTTTGATGTATTTATATTTTTGTAGTTAATTTTATGCATCTATATTTTCGTATAATGTTAATGTAGATATGTCTTTGTTCTTATAATTAACTCAAACTAACATTGATTTGTAATCTCAATGTATATTTTTTTGTTGTTCATGTTGCTGCCTAAATAAATTTGCTAAAAAAAACAAAAAACAACCAACCAATGCTAGACTACTGATTACTATGCACAGAAGAAATGAAAATGAGAATAGCAAAAGATATTATTTCAATATTATTAGCATATCTGGAGTTTTTTGTTTAATACTTGTAACTTTATAATATATCCACTTATATAAGCCATATCACAACTGCCATATTTTTTTCCATAAATTTACGGCATTGCGCATTATCCAAGATCCCCACGGAATTAAAGCTAATGCTAAAATAGCTTTCATCTATAAACAATACCCTGTTCTTCTTTGTCCAATTATCTATCTATTTAATGTAAAATGAGCATTGTTTTTGTGTATTCCAGGAATTTGTGACAGCAGATGCAAGTCATGCCAGCTATGAAATATCACTAGATGCACTATCTCCTGCACTGCCTTCAGTATCTAAATCTGAATATTTCACTTGTGAAGATGGCTCTCCTAAATTACACTTGAAAAGAGCTCCAAAACTCCCTGTGCCTCGACAGTTCAAAACACGGTCCATGGTTGTTCCTGATTCAGTTTCTATTACTTCATCTGAAAAAGAGAAAAACTCACAGTGCTTGTCTGGTGGGGTACAATTTGATAAACAAGAAAAAAGCATATATTTTTTTTAATTCATATGTTCTTAATGTGACTAAATTTAATTTGCAATGTAGAATTTACTTCACAGAAAAAGAAACGGTTTAGTTAAAAAAAAAAAAAAACTGATATGTGAAGATTCAAATCATAAATATTACTTGTATTATATTGATATTACTTTTTGGTCTATAAAGTATTTCTGCAGTTTTATTGCACGCTGAAACAAGGAAGTGTCAAATGACTAAACTACTGATCATTGCTGTAATTTTTTTTTACTTTGGGTCCTTTACTACCCCTTTGAGTAAATACTTATAACTAACAATGGCAGAGAGATTGACTAAACTATCAATCAAAATTAATTGGTATCTATCCAGTTTGGAACAAAAAATATGCTTGTGTCATTTAATTTTAAGCATTTTAACTTCCAAATTATGGAAATACGTTATTCTGAAATTAGTATTGTATTTAGCTTTAAAAACAAAATTTCATATATAAATGTAGTATCATGGGATTTTTTTGCTGTTTTAATGCTATATCTGGAACAGTGTGAAAGATCTTGGGAACAACTGACCATGTTTTCTCTTTTTATATATTTGTCTTTAAAATTTGCCTTAATTAACTGGCTGTTCCAATTTAACTGGACTTTGCTGTGTTTGATATTAGTTTTCTTACGTTTTAAAAAAACTGCAGTAAATTTTAATGACTTTTCATTTATCATTTGAAGATTAGAAATTTTGGCTATATGGCACATGCATGAGTGTATCTAAAAATTAGTATTGTTACTTTCCTTAAAGCATATGCATAAAAAATATGGGACATAGTTTACTATCATACCATGTGTTTATGTACAAAAAGTTAAATACTGGTAAAGTAGCAAATCAAATAGGGTACCCAAGCTTTCGGACAAAGCAACAGCTGTTCTTTACCAGGAATAATGCAGTACGACTCAGTTTCTCATTAACTCCATGTCATAGTACAGGGGTCGGCAAACATTTAACCCTAGACAGCATAGGTGGGGTACACAGTACCTCACTGCTTAAATAAACTGTTAGTGCATGCACATTTTTGATGACAGGCACTAGTGCCTCCATGTAAATTTGTTTTTTTACCGAAATGTTGCCGAGATGGGTTGTGCGGATAGCTAGCTTCCATAGATTATGTGATTTGGTGTGTTTGGGATTCCGTGTATCCCATCTGTACTACCTGTTCTGTCCAAAAACAAAGGATCAGAAAATTGCCTTTCAATGTGCCAGCTTCCTCAAGCCAATATGTCCTGACCACTGACGTGCTTCCGATGTCATCGTGATGACTAAATAGTTGACCGGGTGGTCAGTGACAAGAGAAAAAAGTATAACACTGAAATGGAAGACACATTATCACATGTTTAATGAATATTTGCATAAATAATGTTAAATTTGTGTGTTGTTCAACTCGTTAAAGACTAAAGCTTCTTTGTACCCCACCGATACTGTTGAGTTTTATTTTCCCAGCTATACTGTCTAGGGTTAAGTATGTTGGGACAAAGTTATACTGCAATCTCATTCCATATGCCAGCTTACTCACTAAATTGTGAATATTTATTTTACTATTCAATGATTAATAAAAATTAAGTCGATTTTTTTTTCTTCCTGTTAATGCTGAAAGAATTTATTTTCTTGGAAATTTTATTTGTAAACTTAGTGTATGATTTACAACAACGTAAACAGTACAAAGATCAGCTACATATGATCATACAACAGAATGATCCTTATACTGTAAGAATTGTACTCGCTATTTCAAGAATATTGTGTATATCTGTGCTCGCTATTCTACTTTTGAAAAGAATGAATATTAAGGGTTTTTCCCCCTTGCAACAGACATTTTAACAATATTAATTACTCACAATACTAGCTTTTACAAACACTGCCATATGTATCATTTTTTTGTGGTAGTGTGACAGACAGATGCATATATTAATGGAGAGGTTGACACAGGGTAAGAAAGAAAAGTTTTGTATGGAAATATATACACTGAGTGGCCAAAAAATTAGGAATACCCTGCTACACAGTACTAATATCTTGTTGAACCTCCTCTGGCTTTGATGACAGCAGATATTCTTCTAGGCGTGGACTCTACAAGTTGCTGAAAGCATTGAGGAAGAATAATAGTCCATACTAACAAAATGAAAGCTCTTAATTCTCTCAGATTGGATGGTGGTGTTCTGGAGCTGCAAACAGATCTTTTCACCATGTCCCACAAATACTCAATTTGGTTGAGATCTGGTGATTGGGGGGTGGGGGGCATATAAGAAATTGGAACTAGAAATAATGTTCCACAAACCAATCTGAGATGATTATTAGCTCGGTGGCTAGGTACATTGTCCTGCTAGAAATAGCCATCATCATCAGGAAACATTATGGCCATAAACGAATGCACTTGGTCAACAACAATGTCAAGGTAGGCAAATCTATCGATGCATGTTTCTAATGAAACTAAGGGACCGAAGGTATGCCAGGAAAATGCTCCCTAAACCATGATTCCACTACCATCCACTTGAAGAGTTGTCATGTGGAATGCCGGATCCATGGCTTCATGCTGCTTGCACCACACGTGGACCCTACCATCAACGTGATGATGAAGAAATCGGGTATCATTAGACTACATAACCTTCTTCCACTCATCAAGTGTTCAATGGTCACATTCTTTAGCCCACAAAAGCTGATTTTTTCAATTTTGCAGTGAAATCGAAGGAACTTTCATTGGTCGCTGACTGTTAAAACCAATTCGTTTTAAGATTCATCTTGTAGAGCATACGGCTATGCGTTGCGATGATCCTGCATTGTATTGCACTTGCAATTTGCTGCATTGTAGCTCTTCCGTTGCTGCACACAATGCATGTCAGTTGCCTAGCAACTCTTCCCTTCACAAGCGATTTCCACCCACTATTCCAATTTTCATGCAAAGTCTTTTGGCTTAGCTGCCATTTGTTGAATACTCGAGATACTGTTGTATGGCAAAAGCCCAAAAGGTTAGCGGTTTCGGAGATCTGGAACTGGCCTCTTCTTTCTTTCCATATTCACATGCAAATTCTAACTTTCCCTGGTGTTTCTGACTAGGGGAAAGTTTTTATTGGAGAATCCGATTTATTACATCAGTGCATATGCTGCACTGATAAGTCAAAGTTTGAGTGAGGGGTGTTCTTAATTTTTTGACCACTCAGTGTTTATATAGAACTAACCATCATTCATTTGAGAGGTCAGTTACCTAACTTTAGATTTAATTTTTTTCATATTTTTCACACTAATGTCTAGCAATATTCCACTTAAGAGATGTAAAAACAGGATTTTCTTTTAACAAAATACTTTTAAATATGTTAACATTCATGTTCAGAATTTTGGTTTTGCTTTTAAATTTATGCTGCATGCCATTTAAATTGGCCTGTGTAACCGTGTGCCAAAGCTTGCTGGCTTTTTTTTTGTAATACCTTAGAATTAAAATTTACAGCAAAAGTTAACGTTTTTCTGTTACGTTAGTTAATTCCAGTAAAGTAGTCAAGCAATATATTTTGTGTACTGTTTTTTGGAAAGTGCAAAAAAATATCGCACCAACAAGGATCATACTGTTTAGATTTTTTTTTCTTTGAAATATCCATTTGTCATCATTAGTTACTAATGTGATGTGTGTGTGTGTTTTTGGTTTTTTTTAGTGTGTGTTAATTGAAGGCACTTTGAATAAAACGAAACTTGTGGAAAACGGTCGACGTGTCCGAAAAAATTGGACTACTTCATATATTGTTCTCACAGATGTATCTTTGCTTTTCTATAAAGATAATCGTTCTGTTCATCCGGTAATTTTTTAAATATTTAAAGTCTTATCTTGTACTTTACTTTATGCAACTGTATATATGAAAACGTAATTCTGCTATATTGTACAATTGGATGGTATATATATATCATCATCATCATATTCAACCATTATCTATCCACTGCTGGATGAAGGTCTCTCCAAATGCTTTCCACACAAGTCTATCCTGAGCAATTCGCTTCCACGTCACCCCAACCTGTTTTCTTATTTCATCCACCCATCTAGTTTGAGGACGTTTTCTAGGTCTTCGGTGGTCTCTTGGAATCCAGTTCAGAATTTCTGTTGTCCATCGTTGATCAGTTCTTCTTGCAATATGCCCAGCCCATCGCCATTTCAGCCCTTTTACTTTAACAATGATGTCCTCTACTCTAGTTTGCTCTCTCACCCAAGTGTTTCTTTTTCGATCTCTCCTAGTTATTCCAAGCATGCACCTCTCCATGCTCCTTTGCGTTGTCTGTAACTTTCGTATTGCTCCAACTGTTAGACTCCATGTCTCTGATCCATAAGAGAGGACTGGCAATACACACTGGTTGAAGACCTTTCTTTTTAGACACAAAGGCAATTTCCCCTTCAGGATAAAACTGTTTCTTCCAAATGCACTCCAGCCAAGTTTAATACGTCTGTTGAGTTCTTTCATAATGTTGCCATCCATTGAAATCAGCTGGCCAAGGTAAATATATGAATCAGCAATTTCTAGCTCAATGTTGTCAACTTGTATTTTTGTTTCCTCTACGAAATTATTGAACATGATCTTAGTTTTTTGTAGGTTCATCTTGAGTCCAACTTCTTTACTTCTAGTTGAGAGCTCCTGTACCATGTCTTGGAGTTCTAATGGGTTCGTTGAAAAAATAACAATGTCATCAGCAAACCGCAAATGATTTAAATATTCACCATTTATTTTTATTCCCTTGTTATTCCAATTTATCTGCTGAAAAATCATCTGTAAAGCTGAAGTAAAAAGTTTTGGAGAAATGGTATCTCCCTGCCTCACCCCTTTGCCAAGTTTGATAGTTTTGGTATCTTTATGTAACCGAAATTTTGCACTTGCATTTTTATACACACGTTTCACCATGTCAATGTACACATCCTCAATGTCTGTTGATCTTAAAGAGTTGATGACTGCTGATGTTTTTATAGAGTCAAAGGCCTTCTCATAGTCAATAAATGCAACACACAATGGAAGTTCATATTCATGTGTTCTTTCAATTAATTCTCTTAATACTTGAATATGGTCCACTGTACTGAATCCACTTCGAAATCCAGCTTGTTCTCTTGGTTGAGCTGCATCTAATTTTTTCTGCAGGCGATGTGTTAGCACTTTTGTGAAGATTTTATAAATAGCAGGTAACAAGCTAATTGGTCGGTAATTTTTCAAATCCTCTTTATCACCTTTTTTATGCAAAAGAATTACTGTTGCAGAATCCCATTGGTTTGGTATGTTACCGCTGTTAAGGCATTTGGTAAAGAATTTTAAGTATGTATATATATATATATATAGAGTCAGGCCTTACATAAGGGTATTCTCTTTAAAAATTAACTCTTGGTGTATTGTTAATTTAATAAGAATTTTATGGTCAGTTCAAATTCACAATTGTATAATGCTCTATATCAGCATTTCTTAAACTTTCTTGATCCGCGGAGCCCTTTTAAATTCCCAAAACTATGTGGCCAGACCCCAAATCACTGTCGCGTGTGTAAACCTTTGATTTAGTAATTCATTATTTATACAAGGGGGTATTAAACTGTGTGTAAACAACTTAGGAGGGATGGGGTTTGAACTTTGCTTATTTTTTATTTTTGCGACAATGAGGGGGGAGGGGGCAAACTTTGCTTACGTAAACATGGTTCACTTGCATTATTTTCAATGTCTTACGTCGTAAGACATAAAAAATATACAACGAGCATAGTGAGCCTTCTTACCAAGTGACAATTACCCTAGCAGTAGTGCAATAATTAATTCTTAATTAAAACCTATACCAATTTATAAATCGCTTTTAAAACTTATATTTACAGAAGCAAATAAAAATCAGAGAATAAAAACCTCACGTAAGCATGGGATGGGTCAGCTATTTGCGTTTTTTTGCTTATATGATGAAGGATATAAAACAGCCCAAAATATATGCTTAAATTTAAATAATACTGGAGCGACCTTTAAACGGTGGTAGGAGGAAATACGCTAACAAAATTCCTACCCTCTTTGCGAAGGAGTAGTTGGTGAGACAAAGATCACACATTTTTAAAATTTTTAATCTTATTTTATTTTAAAATGTTTTTATGAAATTCTGATTATACATATTACATACAAATATAAAAATATTGAAAGTAAACTTTTACGCAGAGTTAAGGAATGTGGCATCAACCCTTTTAATGGGACAGATATTATTGCATCCTGTTTTCACAAAGATCTTTTATATTTGGCTTGATTGATGAAAGCTGCAGTTTTATTTTAGGCTTAACATTCAGTCTATTACGATATTTAGTTTTTGTTGCAACATAAGCTGAAAACCCTAATTTGCATAATAGGTTGTCACAAATGGCAGTAATAATGAAATCGCATTTTGGGACAATTCTAGGTACCTTAGGCATAGAGTTATATGGGCCCATGGGGCCCGATCCCCCCAAATAATCTGAAATAGATTGCAATTTTATGTATGCTGTAATGTATAAACGAACATAAAATATAGCTCCCCACCCCAATAATTTTGAGAACTCTACGTTGATGCTAGGTACTCCCATTCTACACCGCACCAGAATTCTTCAAGTGATTTTTCAGCGAATGTAGTTTTGTGGGCAGAATCCAAAGTCAATTAACTATTCGTATTAGGATGTCATGGCATTTTGGTTTTTAGTAATGACAAATGGATTTTTAACCCACTCATCACCTTTTATTGTTCTCCTTTCTCCTCTGGGAAATAATCCATAACTGAACGAAGCAAGTCTTTCAGATGTTCGTCGATTTCATCAAAAATATGATCAGGAAGCTCATTTTCGTCCATGTCATCGTCACAGAGGTGTTTTAATGTCGGGGAACAATCGACGTTGCGGTCTTTGATAGGTTGTGCCCAAAACTTCAGCTTCGTCTTAAATATTGTGATTTTGTCATTGGCAACAAACACTATTATGTTCTTTCCTTGGAGACCAAGATTAATATCATTGATTTTTGAAAATATGTCGGCTAAGTACGCCAGCATATGCAGCCATTCTTTTTCAGTTAGCCTATTTTCCAATCCATTCAAATTGTGATTAGTAAAAAAACAGTTATTTCCTTTTTCAGTTCAAGCAACCGCATTCATGATTTGCTTCCAGAAAGCCACTTAACTACAGTATGAAGAAGCAGAGATTTGTGAGAGCTACCCATATCGCTGCACATTGCTTGAAACAAGCGAATGTTGAGAGACCGTGATTTAATGAAATCTATTATTTTCACTGCTTCATCAAGGTCAGATTTCAGAGTCATTGGTGTTTTTTTTTTCACTGCCAATGCCTGCCAGTAAAATACAATGACTTGTACAATGACAAATGCAATATAAAATTTAATGACTACTTGTACAATTGATGGCAAATTCTTTGTTTCGTGCAATAGCATCAGCAATTATTCTCACCATATGTGCAAATATCATTGTATTACTTAGTAAGGACTTTCACAAAAGTCTTCCATAACTGATACCTCGTGTTTGTACCAGACGAATACAAGTAGCACTGCCAGTCCAGCAACATCAGGTGATTCATCCATTTAAAGAGTAAATTCTAATATTTTAAGACGGGATGTCACCTCAGTCTTTACGTTCATCACCATAACTTTAATCCACTAACTTATGGTATCGTTTGACAGAGGCACTGAGGAAACCAGTTTCGATGCAGTTTCGATGACTTTTCATCTAACGTGAATTTTACAATATCGATTTTGCAGAGCTTGATAGGAGTTTCCACAATTATGTGAGGTTCTCCTGCCAGCGCTACATGATAGCTTACAATGTAAGATGCTTCAGTCGCTTTTTCGTTCACAGTTTTAGAATGCAAATGCATGCATTTTTGTTGTCCCAATAATTCATCACTTCTTTTGAATAAACACATCTTCTTATCTTTGTAATTAGGATGTACAGTTTCAATATGCTGACGCAGTTTAGAAGGGAATACAGTGCCATTTGCAAGCACCTTTAAACTAATAACACATTGAGGGCAAATATTATTGTCCATGAATCCAAATGACAGGTAGCTTTCGTCATACTTGCGCTTCTTCATGTTCACTATCTACTATAGATTGTGCTGCAGTTTACCCTAAAAGTGCATCGTCTAAAAAAGATTTTATAAAAGTACACATAAAAAATACCTTTCAATTCAGAATACCGACAAATTTCCAGATCTTTTTTAAAACACCTCATTTTGGAACTAATAAACTAGATTAATAAATTTAGTTAAGAAGCCACGATTTTTCCAATTCCTAAATATCTTACGACAATGTTCTTTGCAGAGCCCCAAAATATTACCCACGGAGCTCTGGGGCTGCGTGGAGCACAGTTTAAGAACCAGTGCTCTATATTATCAAATGTTGCTTATTCTTTGAGGGCTGTGCCAAAAAAATAGAATATGTGTTAATGGGTGGTGTAAGCTGTTCTTTCTCCCTTGTCAAGTTTTTGGAAAATAACAGTTAGACTATAGATACAAAAGAAATCACTTCCTATACTTGAAAAGCTCCATTTGACATGAGCCCCAGATTTCATCCACTTTTTTCCGTTCATGTGCAATATATTTATGAAATGAAACAATTTATCATTTGCAGATAAAAAAAAAATTATCATAGCCTTTGAGGAATCTGACTAATCCGTGAGAATAACGATCTTCTATAATTGATTTCTTTAAATGGTAATGTAAGTTCTGTCACTATTTCATTAATTTTTTAAAGTTAAACAAAAAATAATAATCCAACAAATTATTTATTTGTAGTTCTGAATTTATTAGGTTAATCTTTGTCATGTTTTTACTGTTAGTTAATCTTCAGTTAAAATACTTGTGTCTTAAAATGAATTGTTCCTCATCCTGTATATATTGACACCTGCTAATTAGATAAATTTTCTCAAGTCCACAGTGGTAACTTTATATCGAGGTTTTGGCTGTATATTAGCATTTTTTATTTTAATTCAACGGTCATGCATAAATGTATGTTAGTGAGATTTTAAAAGCTTAATAAAATAGAGCTGTTATAATAAAAGCTGCAAACCACTGGTCTATATCAGATACATATTCAAGTAACATAGTGATTAAAATTGTTTCTTTACAGACTTTACTCCTTTAAGCCTGGACGAGCTTAGACCTGTAAATATCATGGGATTACATAATTAAAGTTACTCTGTTTGGAGCTCTAAGTAACTTCAACTAATAGGTAGAATGACGCTAAAATTTGTACATATACTAATTAGAGGATGTAGAGAAAGAATTTCTGCAGAAATATATCGTTCCAAAATCTGCTGTTAAGGGAAAATCTGGCACTGTGTAACAGGAAACATGAAAAAAAAAAAAAAGACAAATATGAACAGAAACATACTGCCACAGAAAATGATTTCCTGACTTGAAAATAATTCAATATTTAATTATTACTAATAATCATCATTTATAATTATTTTCCTGAAATCAATTCATCATTTGTTCATAATGTCTGAAATGTCGCTAACTGTTATATTGAGCTTTGACATGATTACTATTGTTTTAGGCAAGAAATTGTATTCCATACACAGTGAGCTCCACTGCAGAATGCAACATTCCTGGAGAAATGTTCTGCACATGCTATTATGTTGTACAGCCAGATTGTGGACACTGATAAAAATGATTAATAGTCAGTGGCTTTTAGGTTATTTTAAATTTTTTGAATGAGCAAAAATAAAAATAAAAAATCTAAATTAAAAATTTTTTGTCTTTTTTGTTTTACAGGCACATATACTGAAGGGCCAAAACATTATGATCACCTATTTAATAACATTTTGCTCCAATAACATTTTGTTTTAGCATGCAAAACAGTTGCAACCTGCCTTGTCATGGATGCCACAAGTGTTTGATAGATGGCCAGAGACAGATGGTACCAGATGTGCAAGTAGTGGTTATACAATTCCTGAATATTCTGGGGCATTAGATTTTGAGCTGCCGTAGTGTGACATCCCAAGTGTGCTCTATGGGATTAAGATGCGACAAGTTCGGCAGCCAGGACATCAAAGGAAATTCATCTGAATGTTCCTCGAACCATTGTAGCACAATTCCGGTCTTGTGACAGGGAACGTTGTCATGCTGAAAGACTCCATTCCTGCTGGGGAAGACAGACACCATGTGAGGGTGTGACTGGTCCGCAATGATAGTGAGATAACAGCTTTGACAGTGTGTTCTACCACAACCAACAGTCCCAGAGATGCCGATGAGAATGTCCCTTAAACCATAATGCTGCCACTGCTGACCTATTTATGACCTTCAGTACATGCATTGAATTGTTCACCTAGAAGACCGCATTCTCTGATGCGGCCACTGACGTGATAAAGCAGTAAACACGATTCATCTGATTAATCAGATATGTTTCATCGTTTAGTCACTATGTTCCTAGGCCCACTGTAAGCGTAAATACTGATAATGATTGGCTAACGGAGGCACATGAGAGGGCTGCTGTAGAGTCCTATATGAAACAGAGTCTGCTGAATTCCGTACTCCGAAACACTTCTACTTAGACCTGCATTGTAATCAGCTGTCAGATGAGCCACTGGCTGTTGCCAATTTTGCTTCACCAAGTGGGACAGTTTATGATGTCCAATTTCGTTGATGATGCATAAGCATCCAACACCTTGGCGTCTACTAGTGATTTTTCCATCATTCAACCACTGTGCACAAGTCCTAACAATGGTAGCTTGCAAATACCCAATGTGCCATATTGTTTTGTAGATACTTGTTCCAAGCCGTCGGGCCGTTACGATCTACTCTCTGCTAAATTCGCTTGTACCAGCAGCCTTACCCATCATATGCAAACATAATCTATAGAATTATGCCTCAGAATCACTGTTAGTTGTTAAATACCCTTCTCATCTACCCTCCAGGTCATCCAAGCAAGCCTATTCATGCACGATGGAGGTGGTCATGATGTTTTGACTCTTCAATGTACTTTACCTTATCGGTAGATTTTGGAACTAATTTTTATTCGTCCACAGGTTCCTTTAATTAGTATATGTACCAATTTTGGCGACATTACTCATATTAGTTAAAGCTGTAAAGTGCTCTGAATAGGATTAATTAGCTGTAATATAAATCATTCAGTATATAATGGTTAAAAGATCCTATTAAATCATTGGTACAATTTTAGATTATTTTATATGAAGTTTTAAAGTTTTAAGGCATAAATAAAATTCAGACCAATTGTTTTAAGTGAAAAACTCTGGTTTTGTGTTTTTTTAATGAAGTGGACCAATGGTTGTAACGAACAGGCATTACTTCTTATTTCAAATAACATACTTTTAGCACTTAGCAGCAATTTAACTTACGTTAAGATTCAGTAAAGTTTGTTACGTGAAATGTTGTGGGTTGAGATCTGCGATTGGCTATAAATGAATGCAATGTTTTCGACACATACATTTGTTATACATTTGAGTTACAGTCACTTACTCGGTTTCAGTCGTTCATTTAATTTCAATGCAATCAGATTCAATTAACAATTCAAGACTTCCCGCTTTTCAGTATCTTTAGCTCCTGCCAAGCAGCTTGCAGTTTCACTAAAACGCATACAATTTATTACTAAAACTGTAACAGTTAACTTCATTTAGTAATGCTTTGAAGTATTCTGCCTTCTACTTCATTATTTTCTATTGACTGCCTAGCTTGCACTTATTCTTGCACTGTAATTACTACTATAACGGTACACGGGTTGAGTTACAGTCTTAACTATTTATATGTATTTTGTTGCACAGTGTAACAACGACTGGCTGAATAAACTAGTTATGCCACTTCTCCTCCTTTTTCTCTGAGCTGTTCTTTTGCGAGCGAGTATCTTGCTCCCCTGTTGACTCAGTTTCCATCATACTTCACACGTGTCGTGCACTTATTGATAGTAATGATCTTGGAGCGTTCTGGAGTCCTGCTCTAGTCCTTCCTTTGAAGTAATGTTTGGTAGCGTAGTTTTCTAAGCCCTCTTAATTTAAACTGAAACATGGGTAAATGCACCTTCCAAGAAATATGGTCGAAGAATCCACAATATTGTAAACGAAAGCAGGGATGGAACAACTGCGCCGGAATGACATTGCTGGGCATATCTGCGCCAAACTTAACGATTGCTATAAAATTCCGCTAGAATGCACCAAAAAGTTAAATTTTCCAGTGCGCCAAAATATTAAATTTATTGTAGTGCCGAAATTCAGTTTCATGTTTATCAAAATTACGTTTTGTCATTGTATTTTGTAGTGCCAAATTTTCCTTCCCGTGAAATCTTGGCACTAAAATGTCCCCAAACTTGCTACACTTCCAGTTTTCTTGGCATTCAAAGTAGCTTGTTATCTATGTGACTCAACAAAAAATCGCCAAACAGCATGTTTACCCCCTCCCTTCCCATGGCTTTTGAGTTCTATTATAGTCCATCCACTCCATTTACAAAGAAAACGCTTCACCCCCCCAGAAAATTCCTGAGGAACACTGTTGCCATACAGGTAGGTAAAGACAAAGAACATAGAGGGAATAAGAATGTAAACTTCCATAGGGATGATGTAAAACCAGCGATCGCACTGTCCCCACAGCCTACGGCAACTTTATTTTGCAAAGAAGCCACCTCGTTCGAGTAGGGGCGGCGTAGAACTTTACTCTTCCTTGACACTATGCAATTGCCGCTCACTATAGATGCAAACATGTATTATTTTTTGCCTTCTTTTAAATGGATTATTAAATTTAAGTACTTGTATTTTCGATTTAATTTTCAGGTGCATTATCACACACAATTTTCTTTTTCTGTCTT
>QLNU02015360.1:4287738-4311261 GCA_006491805.2 Dysdera silvatica | reverse complement strand
ACCTTCCTAGAAATATGGTTGAATAATCCACAATATTGTAAATAGAAGCAGGGGTGATTTTGTTCTGAAAATTCCGGGAATTTCAACCTGGCTCTTCCGGGATTTCTTTTAAAAAAAATTAAATTTCGTTTTGTTTCCTATGATTTTTTTAAACGCATTCGATATCAATTAATTTCAAAAAGGCAATGAAAAGTGAATCTTCTCGACATTTTACGTTATTCTCCCCCCACCCCAATTATGGAGTGTTTAAGTATTACGTAAGCACCTTTATGGGGGGAGGGTTTGCCAGTGTGCTTATTTTCCTATGTTAACCAATGTTAATTTTGCTTACCGGAGAGGGGTATGAAATGGCCAAAATATTACTTGTATAATACTTAAACACTCCATTACCACGGAAGGAGGGAAATCTATTTTTAGGTACAAAGCGTAGGGTTGTTTTGTGATTCAAGGCGTGAGCACCGCAATGCATTGTAAACCATGTATTACTGTGGTCACATTCAAGGTCGCTTGGTTCAGAAAATGGTTTGATCTATGTCATGTGTGTCGTCGCAAAATCAGACCAATCAAGACAAAGAGGACGGTGCCCCAATGGCTGCATCTTTTAGTTTCACGTTGTTGCAAAATGGGGGTGGGGTCTTTCCACATCGTTAAATTTGCGCATCTTTCCCCTCACTCAAATTTTTTTTTTGCATAAAAAAAAATTAACCCAATGCTAGTAGGATTGGAGGCAGTTTTGCCAATTCCTCGGTTCCCTGCCAAATTGAGCTAATATTCTAACCTAGAAGTGCTTCAGTCTGTATTGTTTTTTTCCCCTATAGAATATTTTCCTAAATATTGTTCTCTTTATTTTTTATGTTTTTATAAGTTTAGCTGTGATTTCTGCTTAAAATGGGGGGTGCTTTGCATAGTCATAGTGAGATAAATGCCACTGAACTATTTTTGGCTGGTTTTCAATAAGTTAATTGGTAACAGTGATCATCACATGTTATAAGCATAAGCACATGTTTACGGAATTAGTTCTTTTCTGCAAATTGCAATAATGTTTCTAAATGAAGACAGCTATAAAGATATAGCGCTTTTGGATAGGAATTTAAAGAATAAATTTCAAATTGATTGGCTGAAAAAAGACAATTGTAATTGGGGATATAATTGAGAAATGATGTAAAAAGATTGCGGCTCCAGGTGAATGTTTCTGCATATGGTGCTCAAAAATTGTTTGGTATGAAAATGAAGGTATCAAAGGTCTCCTGAGTCATGCTGCATCCGCTAAACACAAGTCAAGCAAAACTTCAGTTAAGAATTCTCTGAATTTATATATTCTTACAGTGGTGCAACAACTTCAAACAATGAAGACAAGACTTTGGATCCGAATACCAGAAAGGTTCGTATTGAATCTCTTTTATAGGGGAATACTCTCTCCCTTGTAGTATCGGGTTAGATTTAATAGACCTGGCTAAAATCTTAAGTAATGATATAAAGGCATTGGAGGCCACACATATGAATTGAATGACTATTGCTTACAAAATGAAATATGGTTTGGCTAATACTCTTCAATATAGGATTGTTAGAACATTGAGGAATGTGAAGTTCTTACTGAGCTTGGATGAAAGTACATGTAGATCTTTTGAAAGTATACTTGTTCAATATTTTTGCCTTGAACTGAACGTTGTTGTTATTCAGCATTTAACTTTTTCCCTTAATGTTGGTACTACCAACAATGTTTATATACAAGGCGTAGAGTTTATAGAAACAAATGAGATACCACGGAGAAATTTAATCAGCATATTATGGATTCATGCTATACTATGTGAGGAACTAAGAAAGGAGTTGAGACATTGATATGTACGAAAAAGGCTCCACATCTTTTGGATATAGATTAGGATACATGTCACACCATAAACAATAGTGTTAAACTCTTCACCAAACCATTTAATATGCACATTGAATCTTCATGTGATAATCTGCATTTCGATTTAGAAAGTGTGGATAAATAATACTTATTTTTGGAAATATGTTCTGTTTTAGAAATAGGCCAACTAGTTCCCCTATCACGACCTTCAAATAAATGGCTGTGTATTTTATCTGCTATTGATCGAAGAGCTTTATTGTGGGATGCACTAATCATTTATTATTATTATTTTATGTCAAAAAGTGACCAAGAATTGCATAAAACTAATTTGGAAGATATTTACGAGAGGAACAGTAATCTTACAAATGACAAATTATCTAAGCTTTATGAAATACAATCTGTTTCGAAGCTTACAAACTGACTAAGGAAGGAGCAGAAAGAAAGCAGAAAATCATTAGGAGTCTTTTTGTACTGCAGAAAAAACATTATTGCAATAATATATAATAATAAACAATAAAAAAATAATAATAAATAATAAAAATTATGTTCAATCAATACATTAAGATGTTTCAGAAGAAGGAACCAATGATTCATGAAATACATGTTCAGTTGTTTTCTATGTTAAAAAAATAGTCTTCTTTCATAAACAATGAGTTGATATCGGACTGCAAATACCTTAAACAAGTTCTTGAAGTGGATTTGGAAAGCAGAACTAATCAATTGCCTGATAAATTTATTTATGTTGGACCAGAAGCAACCAAAATAATCACTTCATCTAAGAAAAATGATCATTCGGTTGTCACTTTTAAAAAACAGCTTAAAGATGTGTATATCCTGTGTTTAAAATACATGATTGCAAAGTTGCCTCTTGATAATTCTGTCTTAATATGTCTAACTGCCTTAGATCCTTCCCTGAGAGGACAAGTAACAACATACTTGGCACTTATAAAAATGGCCAATAAAGCCAGTTCTGTGCTGACAGATGACGAAAAGAAGTCACTTGACTTAGAAGTTAGAAACTATCAAGTTGATCTTAAGATAAATGAAAATATGATTTTGATTATGTTTATTGATAACAATGGAGAAATTGTAAAATCTCCTAAACGAATGGATAAATATTGAGCTAGTGTTTCACAGATTACTTTTGATGGTATGAAGAAGTATCTGATTTTAACAAAACTTGTGAAAGCAGTGATTTCATGCTTTCACAGGCCTGTTATAGAAAGTGCATTCAATTTTATGGACAACATAGATACCGAACACAGGACAAGTTTAAACATACAAAGCCTTAGTAGTTAACAAACAATTAAATATGATTTATTAGCTAAAAAGAGTTCAAGTTTACAAACAGTTGATGTTGCAGATCTTATTAAAATATCAGTAGCAAAAGACTTACTTAATAATGTGTTACAAAGTTCGAAAGCATATAACATATCATTACAATATTGACTGCTAAAGAAATAGGCACTCCTGCTTGCCTGAGTAAACAGTTGTGTTCTGTAAATTCCTTTGCCAAAGCCAATGTTTCAGAAGCAAATGTAACTGCTCTTGTATCTGAAGAGCCATCGTGCAGTACTTCAAGTGATCTGGACATGTCTCTAAATCTGTAATCGAATGTTGCTCTAACACCCACCAATGAACAACAGTTGAGTATCAGTGACATATTAATTTGTGCATCTTTTATTAGTACTTTAAGCTCGCAATCTGGTACTGAGACGGAGAATTGCAGTAGTACAATAAGTAGAACAGCAATCCAGAAAAGGAAGAAATGAACTGCAGCACGAGGCACTTCTGAAAAGTTGCCTAATAAAAAGCCTAAGTGTTTCATAATTACAAGTTTTTTTTTAAGAAATAAAACACTTACCGTGAATATTTTAAAGAATGAATAAATTTGTCAAAAATCCGATTTTTTAAATACATCGCTTAAAAATCGCACCAAAAATATTACCTAACTTTTCAGGGAATTTTCTGGTATGTTCAGGGAATCTGGTTTGAACTTAAAATCACTCCTGTAGGGATGGAACAACTGTGTCGAAATAACATTTGCTGGGCATACCGGCGCCAAACTTAACGATTTCTCTAAAATTACGCTAGACTGTGCCAAAATGTTAAATTTTCCAGTGCGCTGAAATATTAAATTTCTCATAGTGCTGAAATTCAGTTTTGTGTTTGTCAAAATTACATTTTTCTGCTGTATTTTGCAGTGTGAAATTTTCCTTCCAGTTAAATCTAGGTACGAAAATTTCCCCAAAATTGCTACATTTCCAGTTTTTGTGGCATTCAAAGTAAGTTGCTATCTGTGTGACTGAACAAAGAATCACCAGACAGCATGGGAACCCCACTCCCCTGGCTTTTGAGTTTTATTATTGTCCACCATCCCATTCACTAATAGCAAAGAAAATACCCCTGGAAAATTCCTGGGAGCACTGTTGCCATACAGGGTAAGGTAAGACAGAGAACATAGGGGAATAAGAGATAAGCTTCCCTAAGAGGAATAATGTAAAATTACCCGATCTCTATGGCGACTTTGTTTTGGAAACCACTTTGTTTGGTAGGGAGGCATTAGAACACAATCTTCGGCACGTATACAGTGCCACTATAGATGCAGACATAGATTTTTTTCCTTCTTTTAAATTGATTATTAAATTTAAGTATTTGTATTTTCAATTTAGTTTTCAGGTGCTTTATTGTCCAAATTTTTTTTTGTTCTTTAAAAAAAAGTCAACTGCTTATTTTTCAAGAAAATGAAAATTTTGAATGACGACGAAATTGGAATTCTTAAAAAAGAACACATTTGTATAAATATTCATTGAACTCTAGTCACAGAATGTATATTTGCACACATTAGTATGCTTTTATTTTCTAAGCATATCAAATCTCAAATTTTGGTTTTATAATTTAACCCCCCCCCACCTCAAGAAGAGTTTTTTTCCCTCCAGAAAATTGTATATTACTTATATATTACAATGGGAAAATTGGTTGAACCTCCTCATATATATAGCTGAAGAACTCCCCAGAAATGTTTTCTGATTGTATCACTGTTTATATTAATGTGGAACCACAGCGTAATTCTGGATTGAAGGGTTGGGAGCAAAAAAATCATTCTTTTGCAAAGAAAAAAATTCCAGCAATTCCTTAAAACTTAATCCCGATGGGGGTAGCTGTCCCCTTTACACTCATCCGTGTCAACAAAACAGTTCTTCAATGAAAACTGGTGGGGGAGGGGGGTCTGCAATATAACTCAGGATTAAAAAGGGAGCCATGGCCAAAACATTTTAAGAAATGATGTAAGACTAATTTGAGTTTTATTTTTCCTGTAACGTTATGATTAATCCCCACCCCCTCTCCATTGCTAGGGTAAAATTTTTACATTTTCATAGTAATTGTTGCTTTGTGTGCGTAGCCAACCTTTGTTAGCTGCCTCTTCCTGTTTTGGCAATTAACATTAAACCAGTGGCATAGGAAAGAGTAGGCTCAAACTCCCCCAACCCCTCTTCCTTCAATTATTATTTAATGCACATTCAATGTTATTTAACAATTTAGTCTGTGGGATTTCGTTCTTTAAGATTTATTTTGACTCATTGTCTTGTAAGCCATTGTTATTGATAAAAGTAAAATTTTGAAAATATTCCTAATATCAAAATGGCTACTTCCCCAAAGAAGTATTACAAATTATACTGTAACATTGAAATATATTTAGTCATATAGTAGTAATTTATTTATTTTTTAACTTTGGATGGAGGGCCTTGAAAAGCCTTGATTTTTTTTTTTTCTTCCTGAAGTATACAAACCCTGTTTGTTACCAAGGATTTATATTAATAATTAAAAAGTTTACCAGTTATGAAATAGTAATGGAAATGACTTGCACACAACTTAATAAACAATATATTTTAAATGATATATTCTTTTTCTCTACTCACTCAAAACTTATTTGTTACGCTGACGATACTGATGCTTTTTTTCTCACGTAAGGATATTAACATTCTACCTCTTATAATTAATGAAGAGATCAATCATCTTGCTCAAATTTTTAGGATAAACTATCTCACACTAAACATAGGGAAAACTAAATGTCTCTTTTACATGCACAATTTAAGAAAAATATTAATACTGATCTAATAAATATTATTAATATTGTAACACACCTCTTCACATAAACCAAATCTCGAGGTATCATACTACAATCTAATCTTAAATGAGACCTTTACATCCAGACATTATGTTCTAAGTTAAGCGGACATATTGGTGTAATATTAAGTATTTGTTTCTTCTCCCCATGAATATTCTTATTAATTTGTATTCTTTCTTTCTTTTCATATCTATTACTATCTTCTCGCTTAGGGTAAAACTACTGCAAAAAATCGTTAGATTGCTTGATACATGTAGCAACTCACCTTTTGCTGATACTTTTCGACAGTTTGGAATACTAACAATAGATAAACTTGTAGATTTTAAAATTGCGTTATTTATGTATGTATAACTTCGGTAGCAATAATACTAATATTGACATTACGCTGTCGCATCAGCTGGCGCACAGATATATATCTCATCATGAACTTTATTATCAACCCATTTAGGCAAGAACAAATATTTGTTTGGCCCGCTTGGGCTCACAGGGTCCTTCCTAATTACTTAAAATGTATACATTTATTTTCTTTATTTAAGAAGCTTTTACATTTATATTTAATTAATCTATGATTTTTATATTTATTATTTTCTTTTTTTTTTGGTCAAGATAATAGAAATTTATTTTGGTAGTTAATCATTGTTATGTTTATATATCATGGATGGCTGGGCATATATTTATTTTTTATAAATTATTATTTATAATTTGCGGGATGATATGTGGTGGATGGGGGGGGAGGGGGATGATGCAGATGAAGTATGTTTAATATTCGATTTGGGAAAACTGGGCAGCTTGGGCTTCGTCAGATGTAAAAGTCTTTTCCCAGTGCTGCCCAGGTGGAATGTATATAATATGTGATTTTTTTTCCTTACATTTTCTTTTCATTGTGTATATCTCATTTTATATATTTTCCTTTGTATTCTCCATTTTATATTTTTTTTTTTGTATTTTTTCTTTTGTTTATTTTCATTTGTATATTTCATTTTGTATGCATTCTGCCTAAAATAAAGTTTACCTACATATACACTGAAGAGCAATTGAATTGAATATACCTGTCCAGTATTGCATAGCACTACCTTTTGCCCTTATTATGACAGCGATTCATTTCAGCATGGACTCAACAAGACACTGAAAGCATTATAAAGCCATACGGATTCATGAGACCCTGAAGAATATTCCACGGTTCATAAAGATTTGATGTAGGTATTCAGAGGTTTAAACATTTCTCTTGATGGCATCCCAGATGTGCTTCGTGGGAATGAGGTTAGGTGACCTTGATGAACAGATAAGCAAGTTTGTGTTGGTACAATTTGGAGCGATTAGCATGGGGCATTATCTTGTTAAAGGAAGAAGTCCCCATTGGGATATCGAAGACAGACAAATGAGGGCACATGGTCGTCAAGGATATCCCTGTAACATTGGATCTATGAAGGATGCCACACATAGAAGGGATCCCATTTTGGTACACGTGAACAGCCTCCAGATGAGAATGTCACCTTCACCAGCTTGAAGAGTACCCTTCTGGCAAAAATAATTCATCGCTGTATGTGATTTATGCCATACTTGTACCCTACCATCGGCATGTATCAACATGAATCTTGATTCATCAGTGTAGGCAACATTTTCCACGTTTCTAGGATCCAGTGATGATGTTTCCATGCCCATGCTAATCTTTTCGCCTGATGATGTGCAGTCAGTGGAGATACTCTGAAGGGACGATGGCTTCTGTACTACGTAGCGAGATGGTGATCTGGATAGTGTGGCTGCTTACACGTTGTTGTGCACCAGCATTAAAATGCCGAGTGATCTGTTACACTGTAGCTTGTCTATCCACTGTTACAATGCAAGCTAGCTGATTATGACACTGCTCATCCACATGCTGTTACCCATGACAGTTGGTCTTGGCATTGATGGTTTTACCAGAATCGACATATTCACGGTACACCCTTTACACAGTGGCTTGTGAAAATCTTAATACCTGCAAGGCTTCCAAGATGGAGTGACCCATTCATTGGGCCTTGAAAATTTGCTCAGGATCAAATGCACTTAGATTATTTATTTTATCCATACTGCATTCGACTATTACTGATGCTATGATACTCACTCCTTATATTGTCGAAGAGCTACTTACGACATTTTCTTTCTGTTTTTAGACCTGTCCACAGCACAAAATTTGCATAATAACAGCTGTGTTTAATTCAATTGCTCTTCAGTGTGTTTATGTATATAAAATTTTTTTTTAATTGTTAATTATATTTATAAACCATTCAAATTTGCACAATATTGTCAATGTCATTATGTGGGGTCAAGATTTCCATTTAAATGGATAAGGTTTTGATGTATATTGCATATACGCAAATATTTTTTTTGTGGCTCTGCAGTGGTAACACATTCGCCTAATGTGCCGTTATCCCATGTTCTACTGCCAATAGTATCAAATAAGAATAATACTAACTAGTCACTGTAGTCTGGGGGTCATTGATACTTGCTGTCCTTATGCCATAAAACTACTAAAGAAGACACAGATTGTGAGCCTACGTGTACATTGTCTTGAGACACAAAAAACCATACAGAAATTTTTAACCGCTTTAATTTCAATTTATTATTATTTTAAAGTTGAATGTGCGGTCCCACCTTGTTTGGCACAGAATGACCCTTGCTGTTCTTGCACCATAAAACTAAAACCAACATACAGAAATTAATATCTTAGTGTAATACTAATTCAGTATATATGTTATATATAATAGATTATAATTTTTTTTCCTTCAGATTACTAATTCAAAACCGGAATTTAGTATTGATTTAAATGGTGCTTTGGTTGATTGGTGTCCAGAGAAGTCAAGTAGAAAAAATGTTTTTCAGGTAATGAATGCCTACATTTTTCTATACTTTGAGAAACTTTGTAGTGCTTTTTTTTTTATCAAATTCATAGTTCAAGAAATATTTCAACTGGTAACATAGTGTTTAATATATATCTAAGTAAAAACATGCTTTAAATTAAAATTTTATTCTCATGAATTATTCATAAACATTGAATTGCTTCGTTGAGAGAAGTTTAATGAATGCTATGCTTAACTTAATAACATCATACAATTAAAATGTCACATAGAATAAGTGAAATTTTTTATGTTTGATAAACCATTTTATGGAATTCATGAAAAACTTTTAAGGTGCCTTAAATTACTTTGAAGGTAGTACCTTAACTTACTTTTAAGGTAATTTACCCTTGAAAGGAAAGATTGGTTTAAAATCTACATTTCTTAACTAAACTCATGTTTGTAAAAATTGCAACACCATGAAGGAATCATGTGATTGAGCTGAAACTTTCAGGAAATGCAAATTAGGGTATGCTATTCAAATGATTAGAATTTCAGAGTCATCGCGCATGCGTGGGCTGAGCAGCGCCCTCTGAACTGCTGATGGATCCGTATAAATAGAGGGCTGTAGCGGGGCGTGTATGGTTATCTGCTAGTGGTAAACGTTACATGAGACGTCACTATGCCTCTACGACGAAAGAGGGCGACATTTCAGCAAGTTACGGAGTTTGAACGGGGACGAATGATCGGCCTTCGTGAAGGAGGGTTTTCTTATCGTGCAATAGCAGCTCGTATGGGGCGTAACAGCAGCACAGTGATGCGAGTGTGGAAGCAGTGGGTTCAAGAGAACCAGACAACTCGGAAATCCGGGAGTGGACGCCGAAAGGTGACGTCAGCACGGGATGATAGACACCTGGTCCGCATGGCGGTGACGGACCGTTTTGCTTCATCTGGACAGTTGGCAGAACGTTGGTGCACTGCTACAGGTGTATCATTGTGTGCTTCATCAATTCGTCGGCGTCTACTGCACCGTGGACTGCGTGCAAGAGTTCCTTTATACAGGATCCTCCTGACGCAAAACCATCGGCGCCTGCGGCTACAATGGGCTCATGGACATAGAGACTGGCGTGCTGATTGGCAACAAGTGGTGTTTTCTGATGAATCCCGCTTTAATTTGGGGTACAGTGATGGCCGCATCTGTGTTAGACGCTATACCGGTGAACGCCACCTTCCGGAGTGCATTATCCAACGTCATAATGGACGAACCCCCAGCGTTATGGTCTGGGGTGCGATTGCATATCCAAACTTTGGAAAAATTTTATAAAAAACTTTGATTGCAAACCAAAGTTTCTCAGCAATAGACCTTTCAATTTGTTCACCATCTCTTCTCCCGGTATGGACACACGAAGCCAAGCAAGACCCACTTGGCAGTGATCATTTTCCCATTGTCCTGAAATATACTGGGCGGGGTTCCTGTACGCCATCATGGAACACAAGGTGGATTATTGAAAAGGCTAACTGGGAACTTTTTTGTAGTCTATCAAGCATGAATGGTACTATGGTAATCACCCCTAACATTAACGAAGCAGTTAAAATGGTCACCGATCACATTCTGCAGGCAGCAAAACATGCAATTCCAAAATCTTCAACACATTTTCCAAAAGTACCAAAACCCTGGTTGAACCATGACTGTAAAATTGCATACAAAGAACAAAAAAAGGCATGGGGTATATTTCGCCGATACTCCATGCAAACAAATTTAATTATGTTCAAAAGAGCCAGAGCCAAGGCGAGATTCATCCGACAAAAATCAAAGAAACGTTCTTGAAAAAGTATGTTCTGGCATAATATCTGCCAAAACAAAACTTTCCAAGTACCTATCGGATCTGCCCTTTCACATAATGTCCTGCAAGAACAAAATGTTCCCCAGGGCTGTGTTTTCAGTCCTATTCTTTTTATATTGAAGCTCAGTGGTGTAGTTAAAAATCTCTCTACTACTCTAAAACCTTCATAATATGTTGATGACCTGCAAATTTCTTGCAGAGCAGGCAATATGAACCTTGTTGAGAGACATGTTAGCTCAAAACAAAATAATGGAATGGATAGCTAATAACGGGTTTAATTTCTCACTGCAAAAAAAGTTTGCATACATTTTTGTTGCATGGTTTGCATTTAGATCCGGAGCCCCAAATGGGAAACGATGTTATCAGAGTGGTCCATGAGACAAAATTCGTTGGGGTTATTTTCGACCGTTCACTTATATTTCGTTCCCACATCAAATATCTGCGGGGCAAATGTTTTAAAGCCCTGAATATCATCAAGGTTTTGTCTCACACATCCTGGGGGAAGACCGATGTTCATTGCTGAGACTCCATAAGTCATTAATCCATTTGAAATTAGATTATGGCTGTCCGATTTACGGCACAGCATGCCAATCATTATTCAAACAACTTGACCCTATGCATCATGAGTGTCTATGACTGCATTGGGCCTTTCGGATTTCCCCAGTTACTAGTTTATATGCTGAAGCCATAGAACCTCCATTAAGTTTATGTTGCCAACATTTCTCTCTCAAATATTACTTTAAAATTGTAACACTCAAAAACACTCCTGCATAGCCATCACTTCAGCAATCTCGTTTCATTTCACCTTTTAATGCTTGTCCTTCAAGTATCCCAACCTATGGCATGAGGATGGAAAATGCTGCAAACTAATTGAGCATTACAAAAACCATGATTGCGGAATCTATGCCAAACATCATTCCTCCATGGTTTGATATTGGCACAGACATCTGTCTTGACTTATCCGTCTATCCAAAAGACAGTACCCTAGACATTGCCTATCGGCAGGCATTCGCTGATCTGTCTAGTATGTATGTAGGCTGACCCTTCATTTTCACAGACGGATCAAAAGCGGATAACTATGTCAGTGGGGCATTTATCTGTGGAGACTTCATACAGAGTCAACAACTGCCAGTATTTTGCTCAATTTTTACATCTGAAATCCATGCCATTAGGTTGGCTCTACAATACGTTTTGGATAACTCCTTATCTGCCTTTCATCTGTACAGATTCACTCAGCGTTCTGCAAAGCCTGACTTCATTCAACGTCTCGCATCACACTGGAATCCACAGAGTTTACAAACATCTCGTGGATATAAAAAACGCACAGTATATTGCGAAATTCTGTTGGGTTCTAGGCCATGTTGGTATCGCCAGCAATGAGTGGGCTGACAAAGCTGCAAAGACAGCAGCTGCGGAACCTGGGTATCTGAACATTCCATTTAAAGATCTTAACACTCATGTCTCATTACATCTGTACAGAAAATGGCAGTTGGAGTGGGATGAGCAAGTTTTTAACAAGCTTCACCACATTAAACTTCTTATTGAGGTGTGGAAATCTAGCTATAGAAGTGACCGTCGTAACGAGGTCACTCTGGCTAGATTTCGCATCAGGCATATACGCTTCTTCCATCAACATCTTCCAAAGGGAGAAGATGCCCCGATGTGTGCCACATGTGGTGAAGCATTAAATGTTTTGCATATTTTATATACTTACCCCAATTTTATATATCATCGCATATTAACTTTTAACCAAAATAATTTTACCCTTTGTGATGTTTTAGGTGATACTTTTAACCGTGAAATCGTTTTTAACTTTTTATCTAATGTTGGCTTCTTCCATCTCATCTGACTTTTGTTTCGTTTGTTAAATTTATTGCATTATATCAAATATATTTTTACCATTTTAGATTTAATTTAGACTTAATTTTTACTATATGTATGATCTCACCTTGATTGGCACAGAATGACCATTGCAGTTTTTGCGCCATAAAACACCAACCAACCAATTTCCAAATGCACCAAAAAAACTGCGAGTGGCAATAGCAAACTGAATAATTGAAGTGTTTAATGTTTCTTTGTGGACAAATAGACAGTAGGCACTCCCTTTTGCTTTTACAATGCATAATATAAGAATTTATCAAGCAGATTCTTATAGACAGTCTTGTGTTTCAATAGTATGGTAAAGTAATAGACGTAATTAAAGTTCTAGCTCCATGTGACACCTCTTAAAATTACCTGATCAAAATAAAATTCAAGGTAATTTACTTTTTCAACCCACTTAACAATATTAGCAGGTAAGACATTAACATTTTTAATTTTAGTTTTTAAGGACCACTCTAATACACATGCATTATTTTTGTGGCCTTGTAATATGTAGCAAAATTAAATAAAATTCTTGAAAAAAACACTTTAAAAAAAATCAAAAGTAATCATACTTTTGAATATGTGACCAGAAAAGGCTAATTTCAAAATATATGTACGTGCGTATGTACGAACATGTGTTTCATAAATGATTAGACAATGAACTAATGCATTTAAATAAATCGAACACTACGCAGATTAAATCAAACAACAATATCAATCAACGTTTATTGGCGTAGTGATACCAACGCCGATGGTATGGCGTGATTAGATGGTGAAACGTTCGAAAGAAAATAAATATTTCTGCCTTCGGTGGGACCTGAACCCACGACCTTCCATATCGGCGCTGGTATCACTACGCCAATAAACGTTGATTTATATTGTTGTTTAATGAACTAATGCTTGGATATTTGGAAAACGGAGAATTGGAAGGGAGGGGAGCACACATAAGGTAAAAGTTCTTAAAATGAGGTAAATTTTCCTTCTGAAGTATATGTTTTTGAAACATCGGATGGAATTTTACTGCCTAAGTTCCAGAACACTGTCAGGTTTGCATCAATTTGGGAACAGGGTTCTGGCAGAAAAAATAGTACTGAATACACTTCTCAAAAAAATTAAAGGATATTGAAGTTTTTGATAGATATTGCAAATATATTACGAGTTTTGGTGGCTGATGATATATTATCTACAGACATAGTGTGCCATAAGAAATGACGTCACATATGAAAGAAAAATGCATTTTATTGAGGCTTTTTGGTAGAAAATGAAAAATATACAATTTGTGTTATTGAGAAAAACAACCAAAAATGTGATTTCTTTTGGTAGCAAATCCATTTCAATAGAGATATGGTTTCCCTTGACTAACAGCAATGTTGAACATCTGTTAGGCATGGAGTCTATCAGGTTATTAATGAGGTACTGGGGTATTCCATCCCACTTCTCCTGAATAGATCTTTCCAGCTATGTAACCGTTTGTGGGGGACATAGGCGGGCAGCAGCTCTTCTGCCTTGCATGTCCCAAACATGTTCCATTGGATTCATGTCGGGAGAACATGCTGGTCAAACCATTCATATGATTCCTTCATCATAAAGGAAATTCGTCCACCAGCACAGCATGATGTGGTCTGCAATTATCGTCCACTAACATGAAATTATCTCCGATTGCTCCAGCGTAAGAGACTACAAAAAGTGTAAAAATCTCATCTATATACCGCTGCACCGTCAGAGTTCCATTTCTAATGAAGTGGAGGTCGGTGCGACCATTAATGGAGATACCACCCCAGACCATCACTCCACCTCCTCCAAATCTTACACTTTCTTGCATGAATGCAGGATTGTTTCGAGTCCCACATTCCCACCAGATGAAAATACATTTATTATCAGGATGAATTGCAAAACAGGACTCGTCGCAGAAGAGGACATTGCTATATTCATGCCTTCTCCAATTGACATGCTCTCCTGCCCACTGTCTGCGGGCAGTATGGTGACGTGCTGTTAATTGAACACATACCATAAGTGTACGAGCATACAGATCTACAGCGTGGAGTTGGTTTCGGACGGTTTGACTCAATACTGTGATGCCCAAAGCCGAGTGAAAGTGGTTTTGGAGGAGAGTGGCATTCATCATTAGGTTTCTGGTCGCCATCAGCCTTAAATATCTGTCCTCATTTGGCATTGTTGCTCATCTACGACCTTGGCCTGGTCTTCAGCATGCATTTTCAGTCTCCAAAAAATTATTCCAGATCCTGGAAATTACACTTTTTGATACTCCCATGGAATTCCCAACTATGGCTTGTATTTGGCTTGCTTCTAAGCGACCAATAATCCTCCAGACTTCAGATTCAGGTAAATGATTTTGTTCAAACATCGCCCTCACCGATATAAAGCGCTCAAAGCAAGACTATCATTTCTTTTCACCTTTTCCAGTAAGTACGCTGACAGCCTATTTTCATTCGCTGTCACTCACACATGATTTTCAACAACGACAGATAAAATTTGCGTATTTCTACATGTTCCAACATTTGAAAATTTGCATTTTTAACACTATGTTTTCATTTTGCTAAAAAAAATTCCAATTATACTATTTTTTAACCAAAAACTGACAATATCCTTTAATTTTTTTAAGCAGTGTGTATATCATGTCTGTATGTGCAATCATTGCAACACATGCATACACACACATATTCATAAGTTGAAGTATATATTATTATGAAAAGAATAAAAATAAACCTTCAGTAAAATATGTTGTATGTGTGCTTGAGTGTAGCTTGGGGAGGTGGGGTGCTTGACCATACACAGAACGTTAACAAAATAGATATTAAAATATGTATGCAATTTCATCGTTCCTTTCATTAGAAATTGACCTGCATAAAATTTTGTAAAAAACTATCATTTAGAGTATATACATGTTTTTGGGACATGCCTGTAATTTGTCACATCATTTGCTGTAATTTATCACATTATTTTTCACTCTTTGTCTTCCTCTTTTCATTTACGCTTTTGAGTACTGAAGAACAGGCAAGCTGTGTTGATTGCCAAATGTTCGTTTATGACTATTTTTATTTGCTTAAATTTTTTTAATTCACAAATTTGTTAATATTATCTTTTTTTATAATTTTCCGCCTCGTGTAACCGAAGCTTGGGTCCGGGGAAACAGCCCCTCCATCAACCCTCTGTACCCTTGCTAGTTTCTGTGGCTCTCTGATAGCTATATATGCATATTAAAATATAAAATATTACCTATCCTCCCCAACCCCACTAAATATTGCCAAAATATTGCTTATGTAATACTTGAATTTTTCCACAACATTTCAACCATTATATAATGATTATTTTCCTAATATTTTAATTAGCAGAAATAAAAAAAATTCATAAACCTTGGATTACTGGAGTCCTTCTGTAAAGAATAAACATTAAGAACAAGCTATTCTCTAACTTTATAAGGTGTAGATCATTGGTTCTTCAACTGTGGTCCACGGACCCACAGAGTGATCCACGAGACCCCAATATTCCACAAAAGTTCGGAAAATATTAAGACGAGAGCATTTACTCTTTAATGCTAAGAATAAATTATGAGGGGACGAAAAATTCTTTCCTTAAATAGTGAAAATCAGTGATGAAACACTAGAAATAAATATGTATGATGCAAATTCTGGGCTTTAAACTTTGAGTTAATTCTTGGGGGTCCGCGAGGGTGAGTGAACTCTGAAGGGGGTCCACTGTCTAGGAAAGTTAAAGAACTGCTAGTCTAGATTACCAGAAGGTCTAGATTATCCATTGCTAAATTTCACACTTATTGTAACAAACTAAATAAAGATCTTAGAAATACTAAACGAAATTATTTGCATAAAATTTTTATCGAAGCCAATCCAAAAAAGGACTTGGAACATGATTAATGAACTTTCGGGGCATAGGCAATCCGCTACCAGATCTATTGATTCCTTAAATTCGGAAAATGAATTATTAATTGATCACAGGCTGATTGCCGAGTCCCTCAATAATTATTTCATAAGCTTCCCTGCTTCACTTCGTAAGCACCTAGTTAGAAACAGTGGCAATGAAAATAAATGTCATAACTATGATATTGCAGACTTTATTTATATGAGATTACTAATGGTGAACTGCTTACTGTTATTTATAATTTAGGTCACGAAAAGGGCCCCTGGACATGATTAAATTCATTCTCTGGTTGTTAAATCAGCTACTTAATCTCTCATTTCATCACTACTGTACGTTTATAATCTTACTTTTAGTACTGGATACATACCTAATGACTTTAAAATTGCTTCAATTATTCCTGTCTTTAAGGGTGGTTCCAAATCAGTTATTATTAACTATCAGCCAATTTCAATTTTGACAGTTTTCAAAATTTTTGCAAAAAATACTTTATGAGTATCTTTATAATTATTTTCAAAAACATTCGATTATCCATAGCAATCAATTTGGTTTCTGTAAAAACAAGTCCACTAAACAAGTACTGCTTGAGGCTGTTAATTTCATTTATTCATCTATTGATACCAAGCAATGATCCTTAGGAATATTTTTTTTATCTGTTCAGGGTATTCGAGACAATAGACCACTAAAGATTTTTACATAAACTTTACCTTGCTTGTATACTGGGACTGTCAAATGAACTTTCTAAGAATTATTCGACTTACAGACTGCAGTTTGTTAAGAATGGCTGTTTCTATTCCACATTAAAAATGTGTGCATTGCAGGATCCCCAAGGTTTCTGTTCTTGACCTTTTACTGTTCATTTTCTACATGAATGACATTTTCTTCTTGCCAACTTGTTTTAAATTGCTTTGTTTTGCAGATGACACAAGTATGTTTATTTTGGATCATAACCTAAATAATCTTATTTTGGTTGTTAACAGAGATGTTGCATTATACATTAATTACTTCAAACTTAATTGCCTTACTTTTAACATAAAAAAGGCCAAATGTTTATTATTTACACTTAAACACAATGTAAAGACTGATCATCTTCAAATGAAAATTGATAATGATGTAATTTCTTTCACAACTGGAACTCGATTTCTTGGAGTTACATTGAAGTCTAACTTAAAATGGCATTCCCATATACGAACAGTATTCAAAAAGTAAGTTTCCCTAATTTTTATGTTCCATTATGAGTGATATCAGAAGTTCATGTGAGCAGGGAATTTTAGTTTAGGTTCAGTAGCAGCACTTGGGTCCGGTTTGCTGACCTTCAAGCACTCAATCCTCATTTTATAGTCGACCACCATGACGACTCCACTTCGTTTTGCCGCCAATTGTGAAATACTCAGTGTTATTCATTTTTTTGACTGCAAAAATGGAATCGCCCATGGACATTCGTCGTCAGTTATGCAGTGTTTATGATGAAGATGTCATGTCTATGCAAATGGTTCATCATTAGCAAACAATATTTATTGAAGGCAGAGAAAACTCACAACAACTCCCGGCTTCATGCTGCTCAAGCAACGAGGGAGCTTCTGCAGAAATTTAAATGGAAGATTTTTGAGCACTTTCCTTACTCTTCTGACCTTTCTCCAAGTGACATCCATTTGTTTCCATAACTTAAAAATCATCTTGGCTGTCGCTGCTTCTCCAGTGACATAATGGAGTGCAACAGGAGGTCCAAAACTGGTTTCAAAATTTGTCTGCAGATTAGTATCAGAGGGAATTAAAAAACTGTTGCCTAGGTACCAAAAATGCTTGGAAAGGGATGGAGATTATGTGAAAAAATAGAAAAATAGTTTACAAAGGTAAATAAATGTCTGGTAATTTTGTAATTATTTTTTTTTATTTTCCTTGATAAGGGAAACTTACTTTTTGAATACCCCTCGTACATGCAGTCTCTTCTAGAGTTGGTTGCAACTTGGGTGTCATCCACAGTATTAGCTATTTACTTCCAACTAATATTTTAATTAATCGTTATTGTTCTTTATTGTTCTCATATATTTTTTATCGTTTTCTTATCTGGGGGACAGAGGCTGGATCAAGCTTAAACTATCGTCTTGTTTTACAAACACATTTTTTTTTAAAGTTACTTGGAGTTTTCTTCATCTGCAGACACTGCACTTTGCTTTCATATACTTACCTCAGATAAATTATTACATTATAAAATTGAGATTTCTATGTATAAATATGTTAATAATAACATCGTGCAGGACATCTATTCTTTTGACCATCATGATCATGGATATGATACACAATTTGTGAGAGAACTGGGACCAAACCCTGCCAGAACGAATATTGGGCTTTCTTATATTGGGGAATCTGGCCTCAAAGTATGGAATTTGTTACTTTGTAATCTACAAATATGTGGTGCCCTGCTTTCATTTAAAAGAAAATTGTGTACTTATTTTATTAACCATTAAATACTTCTTATTGCTGTAAATGTATACCTGCTCTGATGTTGCCTTCCTATTTCCTTCTGAGCAACATGAGCTTTGTCTGATCTTCCTGGTCTTTTTCCATTACTGCCCAAGCAAATTGTTGAAGTCTTTTCGTTATTGGGGGGGGGGATGTGATATATTATGTTTCAAGATCATAATTATGTATTCTGTATATTATGTATTATTTACTGTTTTCTTTATATTATGCGTTATTTACTGTTTTCTTTATATTATGCGTTATTTACTGTGTTCTTTATATTATCTATTATTTATGGTGTTCTTTATTTTCATTGATTATATGCTTTGGCTCTTTGCCTAAAATAAACTTTAAAAAAAATGTAATTTGGCTGTTATAAAAAAAAAAAGTGTATGCTGATTTTAACATATACTGTCATAAACCTTCATGTGTCAAGGCAGAATTGGTAAATTTGACAAGATTGAATCCAGGTTTGCATTATGTGTTACTTATTTATTAACTAAGAATTTACAAAGTTAAGCCTTTATTCTGTGCTATTAAAGATGCTATGACAATGACCTGAAACAACTATATTATTTTAATTTTGCATTAAAAATTTACTTTTGTCAAAAAGTTATATTTCATACAGCATTCTGAAATATTTTGTGTATTTTACTATATATGTGTAGATTAGTACAATTTTGGGCCATCAGCTTTTATTGCAACATGATGATGTACAAGAAATAAAAGATTGGTTTTGGGCCATACAGGATGCCATTGTGAAATTAGTGAGTTAAATTATGTTTTACAGTTTTTGTTAAATAGCAACTTAAATTTAATATAAATGTGGTTGAATTTACAAATTTCATTGGCATCAGAAGTGGATAATAACTTAGAACTATTTTTGTTATGCACCATCACCTCATTAAAATATAATTTTATTCTCGATTTTTAAAACATGGAGTTGTAGTCCATTGAAATTTCAGAAAATTTTAAATTTATGTGACATTGTACATTGTTGAATTAAACTTCGTTCGAATATTAACTTATAGCCAAATTAAATACACACATACATACAGGGTGTTTATAATTAAAGTTCCACTTTGAAATGGCCATAAAATGAAAACTACTGGACCAAATGTTATCAAACTTGGTAATAGCTTACAAGAGGTCATGGGATTTTATTTTATTTATTAGGAGGAACATCAAATATTAATCTGTTTTAAAACATTACAAATAAGCATGGTTTTTATTAAGTACGTTAAATAATAAACTATGCATATTAACTTTTGACAGTTACACATAAGTGTGATGTTTGGTAACTGGTTGTAATGAATAATGGCTATAGCAAAGAAAATCCTCTAGGTTCCTAATGTTTGTTATGAGTTCAAACTGTATATGCAAGTATAATTGTACATTTCATCATCATCATTATCTATCCACTGCTGGATGAAGGTCTCTCCAAATGCTTTCCACACAAGTCTATCCTGAGCAATTCGCTTCCACGTCACCCCAACCTGTTTTCTTATTTCATCCACCCATCTAGTTTGAGGACGTTTTCTAGGTCTTCGGTGGTCTCTTGGAATCCAGTTCAGAATTTCTGTTGTCCATCGTTGATCAGTTCTTCTTGCAATATGCCCAGCCCATCGCCATTTCAGCCCTTTTACTTTAACAATGATGTCCTCTACTCTAGTTTGCTCTCTCACCCAAGTGTTTCTTTTTCGATCTCTCCTAGTTATTCCAAGCATGCACCTCTCCATGCTCCTTTGCGTTGTCTGTAACTTTCGTATTGCTCCAACTGTTAGACTCCATGTCTCTGATCCATAAGAGAGGACTGGCAATACACACTGGTTGAAGACCTTTCTTTTTAGACACAAAGGCAATTTCCCCTTCAGGATAAAACTGTTTCTTCCAAATGCACTCCAGCCAAGTTTAATACGTCTGTTGAGTTCTTTCATAATGTTGCCATCCATTGAAATCAGCTGGCCAAGGTAAATATATGAATCAGCAATTTCTAGCTCAATGTTGTCAACTTGTATTTTTGTTTCCTCTACGAAATTATTGAACATGATCTTAGTTTTTTGTAGGTTCATCTTGAGTCCAACTTCTTTACTTCTAGTTGAGAGCTCCTGTACCATGTCTTGGAGTTCTAATGGGTTCGTTGAAAAAATAACAATGTCATCAGCAAACCGCAAATGATTTAAATATTCACCATTTATTTTTATTCCCTTGTTATTCCAATTTATCTGCTGAAAAATCATCTGTAAAGCTGAAGTAAAAAGTTTTGGAGAAATGGTATCTCCCTGCCTCACCCCTTTGCCAAGTTTGATAGTTTTGGTATCTTTATGTAACCGAAATTTTGCACTTGCATTTTTATACACACGTTTCACCATGTCAATGTACACATCCTCAATGTCTGTTGATCTTAAAGAGTTGATGACTGCTGATGTTTTAATAGAGTCAAAGGCCTTCTCATAGTCAATAAATGCCACACACAATGGAAGTTCATATTCATGTGTTCTTTCAATTAATTCTCTTAATACTTGAATATGGTCCACTGTACTGAATCCACTTCGAAATCCAGCTTGTTCTCTTGGTTGAGCTGCATCTAATTTTTTCTGCAGGCGATGTGTTAGCACTTTTGTGAAGATTTTATAAATAGCAGGTAACAAGCTAATTGGTCGGTAATTTTTCAAATCCTCTTTATCACCTTTTTTATGCAAAAGAATTACTGTTGCAGAATCCCATTGGTTTGGTATGTTACCGCTGTTAAGACATTTGGTAAAGAATTTTGCAAGTATGTCTTCTACATATTCTCCAGCTTCTTTTAGGATATCTAATGTAATACCATCATCACCAGGGGCTCTTCCTTTCTTCATACTTTTTATTGCAAATGAAACTTCTTCTTTTAAGATTTTAGGAGCTGTTCCTTCGACTATCTCAGAGTCTTCGTTTAATCCACTGTTACTTTCATATAGTTTTTTGTAGAATTCTTCAACTCTTCTAACAATGGGGGTGTTTTTTTAAGTGCCAATTGCACCCAGATTGGAGACTTAGAAAATTGGAAAGATCTACATTTTTGATAAATAAATCCATTGGAACCAGCGTGTAAAACACATTTTTTGATTTCTTATTCATTATTAAAAATATTCGGATTGGCGCATTTACTAACGTAGGCGAATGTTTGGCGATAATGAATGGGGTTTGTAATCTTTCATTTTGGCAGACTAACTTGGCGCTTTCAAGTAACGAAGTTGCAGTATTAATGTGGAAGATATTTTCCCTTTTCATACGGATTAGGCATCGCATTTAATGAAGGTGTAATTTTTTTTTTCGTACTGGAAAGCAATACTCTTCACATATATTATACCATGATTTGAAAACATTATTTACATATAAGAAAAATCCAAGACGTTATTAATAATTTTCAGTGGCTTTTAAATTTGGCAGTCGAGAAATATTAACTTAATCCTACGACAATTAATGAGAACCGGTACTTACAAAGTAAAATTTTCATGCCAAAATTTGAGGAAATTATTTTAAATAACTCGGCATTTGAAGAGGAAGTGACATTGCATTTCAAAAACGAAAATGACTATTGTAATATTGATGATGAAATAAATCCTGCGACGAAATTTGATAAGAAATGCGAGACAGAAAATTTTACTTTACCCCAAATGAAGGTTGTAATTGATTTTTATGAATCGTGTAAAAGCAATACATTTTGACAAACAAAGCAGCGTTATAAATGTATCCTCGATCAGAAGCAAATTTTCCATTTCAAAAATTATGTGTCAAAATGTGATACTCGCAAAGATAAATTTAAAACTCTAAAGGAAATGTTACAATCGAAATTTCATCGTATTCGAATTCGTGACAGTGATTTAAAAGTATAGGATACTGACATTGCAAAAGATTAAAATATGAAATCTGAAATATCTAGTAGCTTTATCAATAAATTAAAATTAGCCAATCGAATCGTTTCACAAAAAATAAGGAAATATACTACTGTCCGATCACTTCATGATGTTGAAACTAATGAAAACAAAGCTATGGAATTTGTTTTATAAACAAGAGATTTAATTTCAGGCTGTAATATACGGAACAAGTGCTTAATGCAGATCGGAGTGGGTTTCAGTACTTCATCCCAAGCGACATAACGCTTTCTATTAAGGGTGAAAAGTGTACAGTGGTGGCAATTGTTGAATCCAAATTTGCAGCCACACATTCGTATACAATAATGCCATTGCTGTCTATGACCGCAATCTGAAAGGGAAATTACTTTTTACGTCAACAGTCGGAAAATGTAATCCATCAGTTCAAAAAACATTACGTCGCCCTAATAAAATTTTTATTACATGCCCCAAATCAGGGAAAAATGGGAAAAGATACTATGAAGGAATGGGTTACCAACTGCCACAAAATACTTTTAAGTCCCCCCCTTGGTCTATTTTATTCCTGAACCGCATAGACAGACAAGGCAACATATAATGAACTTCCGAATAGTTGGGTAAAATTAAAAATTCCTCCTGGCACAACAGCTCTCGTTCAGGTCCTAGACGTATATTTTTTAAGAGATTACAAATTCTTCATTAAAAGGCTTGTGAATTTCATTCTTACAAATGAAATTGCAATTAAAATAACTGATAGTAGTGAAATAATTTAGCCACATTCTTTAGTTTACAACCA